>CAKXYN010000092.1:4992500-5090000 GCA_935064755.1 Tragelaphus eurycerus | reverse complement strand
TCCGCCCAACTCCACTACACCTCCTTAAGTATGGGAAAGGCAACAACAGCTCTGATAGTTCCATGTGTGATCTCTGCCTCTCTGATTTAAAAAGAGAGGTGCTGCCAGTTCCAGAGCAATTAAAACTGGTTAAAAATAGCAAATGGCTGGGTGGTTGGTGCAGAGTGATTTGACTGGAATTCAACACTGGTATTTTCTATCATAGAACAAAATCTGTGGGTTGTTAAGTGGATTGTCCTGGTGACCCTCCATGTCCTACAACAGCAAATATGAGGCCAGTGAGCAAGATACAGATGTGTGAGAATCTGGGTGGTCCTGAGAGACTCCCTCACCTAGACCTACAGCCACACTGCCGCAGCTGGTTGGGTACAGCTGGTGCTCTGGGACAGAGAGGTTGTAGTCCTGAGTTAGTGAGACTGTGTGTGTGATAGTGCTTTCTGCATCACAGGTTGAAAACAATGCAACCAGTTTCTCTATTTTGACAAGGGCACAGAAATTTTATCTATCTAAAATTTAAATTTGAGCAACAGGATTAAAATAGTCCTTAACACCAGATTGTTTTGGTCTTTAGCCTAAATTAGAATTGATTTGGCAATTTTTATCATTTAATAAAAATGAACTAATGATTAAAAAAAATCCCCACTTTCTACTTAATACATTGTAGTAACCTATATGGGAAAAGAATCTGAAAATGAACAGATATATGTGTACGTATGACTTTGCTGTACACCTGGAACTAACAAAACATTGTAAATCAGCTACACTCCAATATAAAATAAATACTTTAAAACACTTTCAAGTTCCAATTTGTCAACCCTAACTCATTGAGAGGGAGTGAGCCACTACAGTGAAGAATAACAGCCATTCACTTACCATGTATGAGGCGCTGGGTTAAGGACTTGGTCTGTGTTAATGTCATTTCATCCTCACAATCCCAGTGAGAACTAAAGCCAGGAAGAGACAAAACCAACATCTGAATCCAAGACCATCTGATTCCAAAGCCTAGACTGAGCTACCTTGTTGGGAACAAAGCAGTATGACTTTATCAAAAGCAAGTAAATTTTGTTCCATTTTGGCAAAATTATTTATAGAAGGAAAGGTGAAGAATTCAAGCAAGGAGAGGTCCTGTCCTTCTTTCTCTCTATTTTTTAAAGTAGAATTTATAGTTTTTTAACAGTAGTTTCAGGTTTACTGAAAACTAAGAAAACAAGAGTTTTATGTTCTGTTTTCATATTCTTATGTACCTTTCTTGCTAAATTAAGGTACTGACTTTACAGATTTTTCCACCAAGATATTTTTTAAGTGAAGATTTTAAAAGTAAAGTTTTATTACTTTTATAATAATTTCATATTCAAACAGTGGTGTTTCGTTGATATGTGGTGTCATAATTGGGGGGAAGGTGTGATTTTAACCTTTTTGCCTATTGGTTTTCTTGTCAAGTTTCATCTCTGCCCTCATTCTGATATCTGGTAAGCAAAGCCAGGATGACCAAGAATGGGAACAAATTGGAATCTGGGGTCAGATATCTTGGATTACTTATTAGGTGAAAGGCTAACTGTGAGTCTCAGTTTCCTCCTTTGGGAAATGGGAATAATGAGAACCCATCAAATTAGAAAAGGCTGTTATTGTGGGCTGTAAAGAATCAATGAAACGTTAGTTCTTTTCTTAAATTATTAATTTTATTTTTGGTTGCACTGGGTCTTTGTTGCTCCCTGTGTGCTTTCTCTAGTTGTGGCGAGCGGGGGCTACACTTTGATTGTGGTGCTTGGGCTTCTCATTAGGGTGGCTTTTCTTATTACAGAACACGGGCTCTAGGCGCACGGGCTTCAGTAGCTGCAGCTCGTGGGCTCTAGAGCATGGCCTCAGGATTTGTGACGCATGGGCTTAGGTGATCTTCGACATGTGGAATCTTCCTGGATCAGGGATTGTGTCCCCTGTAGTGGCAGGTGGATTCTTATCCACTGTGTCACAGGGAAGTTCCAAGTGTTAGTTCTTATGGAAGTATTCTTCACCTGTGAGATGCGACTCTAGGCTAACATAACTTATTTTATAAATCATTGTTTATATATTCACATAAGCCATGTCTCTAGACAATAAACTTATGAAATTCATAAGGCAATGATTTTGGAGTGAGGCAGACCTGAATTTGAATCTTGGCCCTTCAGTTTGCTGCTGCTGCTAAGTCACTTCAGTCGTGTCCGACTCTGTGTGACCCCATAGACGGCAGCCCATCAGGCTCCTCCATCCATGGGACTTTCCAGACAAGAGTACTGGAGTGGGGTGCCGTTGCCTTCTCAGCCCTTCAACTTAGCAGTTTCCATAAGTTTGTTTTCTACAGCTGCGAGTCTATTTTGGTTTTATAAACAAGTTCATTTGTATCATTTTTAAGATTCCACATATAAGTGATGATATATTTGTCTTTCTCTGTCTGACTTACTTCATTCAGTACAATGATCTCTAGGTCCATCCATGTCATTGCAAAAGGCATTATTTTGTTCTTTATGGCTTAACTTTGAACTTTGCCACATTCTTCTCTGCTCCTCAGGTTCCTCACACCTAAAATGGGATCAGATCAGATCAGATCAGTTGCTCAGTCGTGTCCGACTCTTTGCGACCCCATGAATCGCAGCACGCCAGGCCTCCCTGTCCATCACCAACTCCTGGAGGTCACTCAGACTCACATCCATCGAGTCAGTGATGCCATCCAGCCATCACATCCTCTGTCGTCCCCTTCTCCTCCTGCCCTCAATCCCTCCCAGCATCAGAGTCTTCTCCAATGAGTCAACTCTTCGCATGAGGTGGCCAAAATACTGGAGTTTCAGCTTTAGCATCATTCCTTCCAAAGAAATCCCAGGGCTGATCTCCTTCAGAATGGACTGGTTGGATCTCCTTGCAGTCCAAGGGACTCTCAAGAGTCTTCTCCAACACCACACTTCAAAAGCATCAATTCTTTGGCCCTCAGCCTTCTTCACAGTCCAGCTCTCACATCCATACATGACCACAGGAAAGACCATAGCCTTGACTAGGCGAACCTTTGTTGGCAAAGTGATGTCTCTGCTTTTGAATATGCTATCTAGGTTGGTCATAACTTTCCTTCCAAGGAGTAAGCGTCTTTTCATTTCATGGCTGCAGTCACCATCTGCAGTGATTTTGGAGCCCAGAAAAATAAAGGCTGACACTGTTTCCACTGTTTCTCCATCTATTTCCCATGTAGTGATGGGACCAGATGCCATGATCTTCATTTTCTGAATGTTGAGCTTTAAGCCAATCTTTTCACTCTCCACTTTCACTTTCATCAAGAGGCTTTTTAGTTCCTCTTCACTTTCTGCCATAAGGGTGATGTCATCTGCATATCTGAGGTTATTGATATTTCTCCCAGCAATCTTGATTCCAACTTGTGTTTCTTCCAGTCCAGCATTTCTCATGATGTACTCTGCATATAAGTTAAATAAACATGGTGACAATATACAGCCTTGATGTACTCCTTTTCCTATTTGGAACCAGTCTGTTGTTCCATGACCAGTTTTAACTGTTGCTTCCTGACCTCATCCCCTAAATTACAGAGTTGTTTTGATTATATTTGAGGCATGTTAAGCATCTTATGCAGTGCCATCCACAGAATGGGACCTAGTATCACTACCATCATTATTTTGGGTCTTCTGTAGTCTCAGATCCTCTCTGGAGTCTCCCAGGAGATGCCCTTCACCCTCTGAGGCTCTTCTTTTTATTTTTAATTATTTTTTAAAATTAATTTTTATCAAAGTATAGTTGACTTATAATTATGTGTTAGTTTCTGTCATATAGCATGGTGAATCAGTTATGCATATGCATATATCCATTTTTTTAAGATTCTTTTCCATATAGGTCATTACAGAGTATTGAGGTGAATTCCCTCTGCTATATAGTACATTATTATTAATTATCTATTTTGTATATAGTAGTGTGTATATGTCAATCCCAGGCTCCTAATTTATCCCTCTCCCAACTTCTCTCCTTGGTAACCATAAGTTTGTTTTCTAGAATTGTGCCTCTATTTCTGTTTTGTAAATAAGTTCATTTGTATCATTTTTTTAGACTGCACATATAGGTGCTAATGTGTTTGTCTTTCTCTGTCTGACTTACTTCACTAGGTGTAATAATCTCTAGGTCCATCCCTGTCATGGCAGATGGCATTATTTTGTTCTTTGTGACTGAGTAATATTCCATTGTATATGTGTGTATCACATCTTCTTTATCTAATCATCTGTTGATGGTCATTCCTTTCATGACTTGCCTATAGTCCTTATGCTCTGAAGTCTTTGCTTTTAGAAATGGAAAGTAAGTATGATAAATAGAAGGAATGATTAAGCTGAGTAACATGGTTGGGGGTTACAAAGAAAGCAAGTCTATGGCTTTGTGCAATAATTACTTTCCATGTGACTTCTAGCTTGAAAACTACCAAAGAGGAGACCAGATCTGATATGGCTCATGATCTTTTGATTTCTGGAAAATATAACTTAAAAAGGAAATTCTAAACAACCACTGTTGTTTTGGCAGTTTATTAGAAGATTGCTTTATAAGTTACAGCTCTTTGTCAGAACACTCCCCTGCTCCAGCCCTGTTCCAGTACTCTGCTGAGCTAATTTCAACATGGCCTACAAACTCTGTTTAAACATCAGTTTCTAGGGGTGAATGGCCCTGAGCCTCCGGACAGGTGAACCTCACTTTGCTTGCTGTACTCTTTCTTTACGCTGATGTCTTAAAATTGTTTCTTAAATGTCTACTTCCACCACAAACTGTAAAGCCCCATGACATCAACAATTCCAAATGACTTTAAATGTCAGCAGCTTGTCTGTAAATCTTTAAGGTGAGATACTCTTAGGACAAAAAGAGCTACAAAAGAATCTTAAACTGTATACAGTGATCACATTGTTATTGGTACTGTTGGTATGACTAGTTATGAGATTGCTCTGGGTATTTTGGGGGAACAAAGCAAATTAGAAATTAAAGGTCAACTATAATTCTGTCATTTTTGGAATTGTTGAAAATTGAGACTATCAGTGTGGGGAAAAGGAGGAAAAAAATCACAGTTTACCCTGAAATTATCAATATGAAATCATAATTAATTTTATTAGAAAATTCCAACCCTGTCCACTGAAAAGGCCTACAAACAGTGAAAAACACGTAATGACTCACCCCTCATGCTCAGATGGTGGTGCTGAAATACCATCTCCTGCTAAAAGGAACCAGAGCTCCTTAGAGAAACAGCTGACTCCAGGTTAGGCAGAAGGAAGGTACATGCTGAGCTTGTCACAGCTTGTATCAAGCAGCAAGGAGGAGATAAAAAAAAAAAAACTACCACAGTTCCATCAAAAGAGCTCAGGAGCCAACCTGAAGAGGCTCCTGGATAAAGATGAGACAATTGAAGCATCCATATGGGTAATATTTGCCATTGATTGGAACTCATCATATGTATTTAATAATCATTAAGTTTATAGTGATCAGATCAGATCAGATCAGATCAGTCGCTCAGTCGTGTCCGACTCTTTGCGACCCCATGAACTGGAGCACGCCAGGCCTCCCTGTCCATCACCAGCTCCCGGAGGTCACCCAGACTCGCATCCATCGAGTCAGTGATGCCATCCAGCCATCTCATCCTCTGTCGTCCCCTTCTCCTCCTGCCCTCAATCCCTCCCAGCATCAGAGTCTTCTCCAATGAGTCAGCTCTTCGCATGAGGTGGCCAAAATACTGGAGTCTCAGCTTTAGCATCATTCCTTCTAAAGAAATTCCAGGATTGATCTCCTTCAGAATGGACCGGTTGGATCTTCTTGCAGTCCAAGGGACTCTCAAGAGTCTTCTCCAACACCACAGTTATAGTGATAGTAAGAAAGAAAATAAGAGAAATAGAATATTAGAAAGAAAGAGAGGAAGATGAGAGAGAGAAAGTAAGAGAAGGAAAGGGAAGAGAAAGAAAGAGTGAGTTAAGAAAGAGAAAAGGGAGGCAGGGGAGAAAGCAAGAAAAAAGGGAGAAAGCAAGGTAGCAATTGATCACCATGGAAAGATGCTAGTCAACTAACCTGTTATTCTGAAAACTGAAAATAAAGGGGGGAAAATCAAACATTTATCTTGCCTTTTCTGTGTGAATTACACTAATGGGTAATCAAGTAGAAGATGAAGGAAAAGTTCTTTTTATAAATATAATCCAGCTAAAAAAAATAAGAATATCATCATTTTGCAACCACTAATGGATGAATGGACGCAATGATAAAGAATCCACTTGACAATGCAGGAGACGCGGGAGACGCAGGTTCAATCCCTGGGTCAGAAATGTAGTCTAGAGGAGGAAATGGCAACCCACTCCAGTACTCTTGTCTGGAGAATCCCATTGACAGAGGAGCCTGGAGGGCTACAGTCCATATGGTCACAAAGAGTTGGACACCACTGAGCACAGCACTCAATGAATGAATAGACTTGGGTGTTTATTAAGCTGCTAACTTCACAAAAGAGAGACATTGATATGATGGGTCTCCTAGTGAAAGAACACTCCTTTCCAAAAAATCCAAACCTGGAAATAAAAAGCAGATCCCTGTTTAGGTCTCATCTTCAATGAGGAGACTTTATCTGTCAATTTTGGATGCAATTGAACACTATCCTCTCTGTTCTACTGTGACATCTTAGCCATACATTCAGTTGTTCCACAGACATTGATCACTTGACTGTTGCATAGTTTCCTTGTTTCTACTCTTGTCCTCCTGCAACCTAATATCTACTCAGCAGCTAAATGATATTTTAAAATGTAAGGAAAGCATGTCCCTCTTCCATTGAAAATGTGCCAATGACTTACCATTAATCTCTGAATCAAATGGAAGGGCTTTACTATGGCCAACAAGGTCCTACGGACTCTATTTCAAATTCATCACCTATTGTTCTCTCCCTAGCACACTCTGCTCATCCACCTGGACCATCTTGCTATTCTGTCAATGCATGGAGCACACACCATCTTAGGAGCTTTGCATAGAACACTTTCTCCCAACATTTGCATGACTTACTCCCTTACCACCTCCCAACCTCCTCTCAAATATAATCTGACCAGTCGACCATCTCATATCAACAGCAACCCTTGTACTCTCTATCTTTTTAACCCATTGTATTATTTTTATAGCAACTATTATCACAACTATAACATATATTCATTTGTTTATTATCTTTCCCCACTAGATTGTAAGCTCTAGAGGCAGGGATTTTATATATTTCCCTCACTTCTGTATCCCCAGTGACTGAAACAGTGCCTGTTAGGTAGTGTGTGCTCGATAAATACTTGTTGAATGAATGAAGGAGAGCGTGGATGACTTGCTCTGTTGCAGTGTGTTGCATTAAACAGCAGTCTCCCCTAGCAACTCATTGAAGACAAGGAGCAGGTTTTATTCAGTGTTTTATTGCAGCATCTTACATGATGTCTGGCACTTAGTAGGTCCCCAGGAAATGCTTTTTCTAGTATTAAATGTATCTTTGCCTAGTAATTCTTACACCTCTAGCTATAAGCACATTTCAAAAATAGAAGATTTACATTTTGTGTGTGTGTGCGTATGTGTTAGGGGTCTCATCGGATTCCTAAGCTGTATTTTTGTGAGAAAAAGTATAGTATCAAAACCAAAGCCCCATAAGAAATAAATCTTCCCATTATGAAAAAATAGAGTGTGTTCTAAAGACCAATAAGGGTGCAGAAAAGAAGCATGCCAGTCCTTGGTCAAATATTATGCAGGATTCTGTGTGAGAGTTCAAACATACCACACCTCCTAAGGATCCTGATGTAAAGTAATATCTCTGAGAAGGTATCCAGAGGAAGAGGGTGGGGTAGAAGCTCTTCTGCAGTCACACTCTATTGGAGCTACTAGGCGATGCTGTCGAAGACAGGGTAGTCTTCATTTGTGGATTCAGAGAGGAAATATCTTACTAACTTTTAAAGTAATGACTTTTATTTTTTATTACATTAGTATTGCATACTTAGTGTTGAACTTTAGTAAATGCAAATAAGTCAAAGGAAGAAATGTTCACCCAGAAGATTTCCAGAAAGAAATCATCCAGGAAGAACTACTGCTAGTAAGTACCGTCTATAATGGATTATGTTAAGTGCTTGCTAGATGTCAAGCACTATATCAATGCTTTATACTTATCAACCTCCCAGTCTCTCTAGGAAATTTCTTTCTATACAGTCATATGAGATAGGTATAGTTATACGTATATTGATAAGTACATCATTTCATTTTTATTTGATAACAACACATGGTAGATGCTTAACAAATATTAGTTGAATGAATTACTGAGAACTTAATGATATAATTCATGAAAATCACCTGACTCATATAGTCATTCAATTTAATGTTACATATATTAACATTAATTAGTTTACAATACAATCCGGAAATGTCCTTTGTTGAGTTGCTCCTAAGAGGGGGGGGGGCCTAGAATCTAAGCTTAGTTGGTTGAGTGACCCAGTAATAAGCAGTCCAACTCCTCACTGTGCAGATTTTCTCCTTTGTCCTCCTGCACACGGTCTAAAGTTTTGCTTTGGGCTCGGAGGGCTGTATCCCAGGCTGGTAGAAATCTGAGAAGTGAAGCCAGCCTGGAATCTCAGAGCTTTTTAGTGACTCTGCTATCCAGAGCCACACTGTTCATGGGGCTCACAGAAACCAGAACTGCTTCTGAGGCTTGCTCAGGACATCCGTCCCAACAGAATCTCTTGGCATCACTAAATAGTTACCAGAGATGTTTTCCTTCTGCCCAGATCTCCATCCTCCCATCTGTCTCTTACCACTTCTTTTTCTCTAGCATCTGGAATTCCTTAAATTGATTTAGTGAACACTTTTGAGTTCCAGTGGGCAAAGTACTGTGCTTTGAATGTCTTGGTTGGGAAGGGACAGAGGGATAAGGATGGCTCTACCTTCTGGAAACTTTCAGACTACTAGGAAGGATAGGAGAAGTACCTGTCTCCAAGATAAGTAGCTCCTTCTAAGTCTCCTGACTTCCAATCAGAAAAAGTAAATAGTTTCTCAATGTGTGATAAGGCACCACCTGCATCAATTTCACCTGCAATGTTTGTTAAAAGTACATCTCAGCATTACTGGATCTGAATCTCTGGATTAGGGTGGGAGTGTACATTTATAATAAGCATCACAGATGTTTCTTATACCAACGCCAAAGTGTGAAAACCACTGATGTAGGATACCAAGATGACTGCAGATGATAATGGACATTGAATGGGAGAAAGAGTGTATGTTTAACTTGCCTACCATTCACCAGACCCTGTACTATGCCTTGTGACCTCATCCTCTTAAGAACATTGTGAGAAACTATCATCACCATCATTCCCCTTTTGTAGAGATGAAGGAACCAGATATAGAGAGGTTAAATAATTTGCCCAAGTCACACAGAGAAAGTGGTGGAACTGAGCTTCGAATCTATGTGGTCTGACTCAACAGCCCATGCTTTTTTTTTTTTTTTTTTTGGCGGTGCTGGGTCTTTGCAGCATGTTGCTGAGCACAGGCTTTACAGTGCGTGGGCTCAGTAGTTGTGGCACGTGGGCTTAGTTGCCCTGAGGCATGTGAGATCTTAGTTCCTTGACCAGGGATCAAACCTGCATCCTCTGCATTGGAAGGAGGATTCTGAACCACTAGATCACCAGGGAAGTCCCAAGAGCTCATGCGTTTATCCTTTAAGCCTCTCATAAATGGAGGCCATCATGAAAGCCTTAAAGAAGCTAGACAGGTGCACAATACTAAGTGAAGAATGCAGGCCAATGATTTGATTTTAATTTTTATTGGAGTATAGTTGATTTACAGTGTTGTGTTCATTTCTGAAACTCTTAACAACCATCAAGAACTTATAGTTCTCAATTACTCCCTCTAAGACTAGACTATATGGTCTTGTTTTTATTCTTCCAGAGTCACATGGATAGTTTGTAAAAGGAGCATATAAACAATCTACTGAGCACCTTTTCAGGATAATGCCATTGATGTCTATCTCATCAATCTTCGTGGCAACTCTGGGTAATATTTGACCCAATTTAGAGATAAAGGAAGTATTCTCAAAAATGTAAGTGATTTTTCCCAAGGACACACAGTTATTAAATGGTGGAAGCAGGTCTGCTTTTATTCACTATTTGGTGCATCAAGGAAGATGGGTTCAGCTACAAGTGTGTGTGTGTGTGCTTAGTCGCTTCAGGCATGTCCAATTCTTTGTGACCCCATGGGCTGTAGCCTGCCAGGCTCCTCAGTCCATGGGATTCTCCAGGCAAGAATAGTGGAGTGGGTTGCCATGTCCTCCTCCAGGGAATCCTCCTGTCACAGGGATTGAATGATTGAATACGTACTTCCTGCATTGCAGGCGGATTCTTTACCATTGAGCTACGGGGCAAGCCCTCAGCTACAGGTAAAAACCTCAATACAAAATGACTTGAGCAATGCAGAAAGTGGTCTCATGTGTAACTCACTTACCAGCAAGTCCCCAGGCAGGACAGGTTCTAGGGAAGGCTAATTCAGAGACTCAATGATGTCATCAAAGTCTATTTCAACCTTAGCATCTGCTCACAATAAGGCAAGTATGGGTTGAACTGTGTCCCCTCTCCTCCAAAAAAGATATGTTGAAGTCTTTACCCCAAGTACCAGAATGCGACCTTATTTGTATATAGGGTAATTACAGATGTAATCAAATTAAAGTGAGGTCACTAGAGTGGACTCTCATCCAGTGTGACTGTTCTTATAAAAAGAGACTTGGACACAGAGGGAGACATGCATGGAGGGAGGTCAGTGTGAAGAAATGCAAAGAGAAAATGGCCATGTGACTGGACTGGATTTGTCTACAAGCCAAGGAACACTAAAGATTGCTGGAAGACACTGGAGGAGGCAAGGAAGTATTCTCCCTTAGAGCCATCAGAGGAAACAGGACCCTGTTGACTCCTTGATTTTGGATTTCTAGCCTCCAGAACTATGAGACAATAAATTGCCATTGTTTTAAGACCCCTAGTTAATGATACTTTGTTATGGTAGTCCTAAGACACTAAATACAGAATTATTTTTGTCATCACTGTTATTAGAATTGTTGTGCTGGACAAGATTTTTCAGAGGCCCTTGGATAGCAAGGAGATCAAACCAGTCAGTCCTAAAGGAAATCAACATTGAATATTCATTGGAAGAACTGATGCTAAAGCTGAAGCTCCAATATTTGGCCACCTGATGAGAAGGGCTAACTCATCAGAAAAGACTCTGATGCTGGGAAAGATTGAGAGCAGGAGGAGAAGGGGGCAACAGAGGATGAGATGGTTGGATGGCATCACCAACTCAATGTCATGAGTCTGAGCATACTCCGGGAGAAGATAGTGAAGGCCAGGGAAGCCTGACATGCTGCAGTCCGTGAGGTTGCAAAGAGTCTGATATGACTTGCTGCTGCTGCTGCTAAGTCGCTTCAGTCGTATCTGACTCTGTGCGACCCCATAGACGGCAGCCCACCAGGCTCCCCCGTCTCTGGGATTCTCCAGGCAAGAACACTGGAGTAGGTTGCCATTTCCTTCTCCAATGCATGAAAGTGAAAAGTGAAAGTGAAGTCACTCAGTCGTGTCTGACTCAGCGACCCCATGAACCACAGCCTACCAGGCTCCTCTGTCCATGGGATTTTCCAGGCAAGAGTACTGGAGTGGGGTGCCATTGCCTTCTCCCACATATTACTTAGTGACTGAAAAATGAGCAACAAGTTATTTTAGCAGGTGGTTGCTACTCTTTTGGAGTCACATCTAGACAAAATAATCTCCAGGGGAAAAAAAAGAGCCCACTTCTTTGGTTGGCAAGAAAACTCTTCTCTGAAAGGGCCTCAGTTGACTTCCTCTCCCACATCACTGATCAGAGTCTCATACCCTTTTTCAAATTCAGCAATGCCAAGGGAACATGTTGCCCCGGCCAGTCAATCTGCATCTTAGAAACAGATGGGCTGGATTCTCCTGAGGTGCTTGGGAGTGCATAGAGAGATGGATTCTTGAACAAAATCAGGTTCTGCTGGAAAGGAAGACAGATGGGGAGGAGGAATGCTGGGTGGGCCACCAACAGTGTCCATGGTATTCTAGACCTTGCCTATCATGCCATGCCACCTTTTTTTTTTTTTTGGTCCCAGTTTATCTTCATAGGATGGGAATGGTTGTTTTTGTTTTACTTGGAGGTGAGAGAACTGAACTTGGATTTATAAACTAATTTGATTTACATAAATATTGTCCCTCATAGAACCCGAAGCCCAGCACTTGACTCAATGCCAAGAACGTGGTAGATCTCAAATGGCGTAGGGTGGTGCCATAGGGGAAATTTACCATCCATTGCTCTGTTAGTGTCCCAGTTTTGCAAGACTGTCTTGTGGGGTGGAAAGGCTGAGGAAAGGAGTTTGTTTATTTTGGACATAGGGTTTCAAGAGTAATTAGGAAGATACACTTACCTCCATCCTTCAAGAGCTCTTTCCTTCTGCTTCACTAGAAGAAAGTCAGGTATACAATTGCCTGTGTCTTCCACTCAAGCCCCTAGTTTCCCGGAGACCCCTACAGCTGGCCATGTCTGTCTTTTAAAGCAGACCCATCCCTTAGTGCAGACATAAAGAAGACGAAATCCATTAACGGGTCCTGAATAAGTTGGGGAAAAAATATGACAGGATAAGTATGATGTAATTTAAGTATTTTGGCATAGCAAATGGAAAGAAATTACATTTTCTATTATCTTCCAACAGTTATTGAAAATGAAATGAAATATATTCTATACTCCCCCAAAAAGTCAAGATTTTTTTTCCCCACTTAAATGCAATTTTTCCCGCAGTTTGTTCATTTGGTATGCATTCCCCTCCTTTCATGACATGGAGGCATTCTGTTATGAAACATTCAATGAAAAAAAATGGACAAAAAAGTATACTACTTCTTTAAAATATATTGCAAGAATACTCATTTTCAGCTTTTTATTGCAGCACTAGCTGGTATTCTTGCATGCAGTTTTGTAATTTATTCTGAACATTCTACTTAAACCTTTTTTCAATAGCATGATTTTATTAGAGTCAGCTCACTGGACTTTCCCAAAAGGTATTTAAGATCAAATAAAACCAGTGCTTGGAAAAATATCATTACAATATGAAAGCAGTTACAAAAACATTAGTACTGCAAAGTTTTATTTCAAATGGCTGAGCTTGCTGTACCCCGGGTTATGGTACTTCTACTTCTGCAGACACACTTACTGGGGAAATGGAAAAAACTGTCCTCTTAGCAGTTTTTGCACATGGTGGGGGAAGAGAGGGGAGAAGAAAAGGGTATAAAAATTTAAAGTGAGGCTGCAAAATTTTGAGGTGCTAGCACTAATGATACAAGTAGATTGCCTCCCCATCCCAAACGCTGCCTTCCCAGCCCACCCTTTCCAAGTACCCTCACTTCTCAACTGCCCTTGAGGATGTGATAGAAACTTCTAACTTAGCTTCTTACCCACAGACCAAGTGTCCTCTCCAAACCTTGGAAGGTATTTTTTTGGAAATGTGGGCGGATTGATTATTGATTTGTTCCTTAAATAATGAATTCTTGTCAACATGAAGCCTTATTGGTCAAATGATGTCTTTTAGCACCTCCACCTGACTGGGCACAAGTCTGTGTCTGAAGGCTTAGCCTCCCCTGCTAGGGGAACTTTGCAAGCAAGCCTGGTGAGTCCCCAGGTCTGGTGGTGAGCACACTGCAGTTCTTGTCCTCTCGTTCAAGTGCAGCTTCTGTGGCCATTCACATACTCACCTTGAACCTTGCCAAAATGAACCAACACTTGCTCTCATTTGATTTCATACCTGAACACAAAAGACAAATATTTTTTCCTGTTCAGTTGTGAATATGTCCTCCCTTTCTTGGTAACTGACAGTGTGGTTAGAACCCAGCCTGCAATGGGGGAGAGTCAGCCACGTCCACTGCTACAATTTGATGGTCTTTGTTCCCAAGGAGATTGCTTTCAATTAAAATCTGATGTTTATCAGAAAAAAAGTGTCATTTGTTATATTGCTATCCAAATCGCTGCTGAATCAGGTGTTTATATTTTAGAGAAAGTAATTTCCTATTGATTGCGCAGTGCAAAAGGTATAGTTTAGCAAAGATGAAATAAATCAGCATTTTGGGACTTTGGTATTTTCATGTTGGTAATTATTAATCCACATGTAATTCCATTACACAATATTTCCCTCATCCTTTTTCCTCTAAGTGTCAAATCTATGGTGAAGCACCTATATCCCTTAAGTTTGCAGATTAGGTGGTTTCTAAGTGGACTTTCAAATGTGATTTTTAAATTGCAAGTTACTATTCGTATTACTTTTCTAAGGAGAAATATGCTTAAAAAGTAAAGTCTTTATTGCTTCTTAAAAGGCCTAGCACTCTGTGATAAATTCTCATATTTTGACTGTTAATATGTTTGAATGAAAATTATTTATACATTTGGGTGAGGTTGAGTGGTTTTCATTTGATTGCTGCCTCTGGAAATGAAAGCAGAGTAGCAGGAAATTTACATGTCATGCTGTGATGTATATCCAGATTATGAGATGATTGTGCGGCAGACGAACCCCAAGTAAAATCATTCCCATCAAACTGTGACAACTGCAATTCCTGACAAGGCCTCTTAGTTTTGGGGGCTATTATCATTGTACAAGAATATAATCTATTGACAGCAGGGCTGTTTAATACATTTAAAGGCAGACAGTGGAAGGAATCTTAACTGTTTTCATTCGCCACTGCACAAGGGTGCAGATCAAAAGTGAATTATATTTAAAAATATGCATGTATGATGATAAGATGCATGACATTCATCAACCTGTTTAGTCATGGTTAGGCTGAGGTGGGGAACAGCCAATATTACTGCCATATGTGGTCTGAAATAGAGACGTGAGACTGGAAATTATATCATTGCCCAGTCAGAGTGAGTGTACAGGGGAGACATTCTTTTTTAATCCTCGATCTCTGCCTCACTAAGTTGCAAGCATCATCCGTGTCTGTAGCAGTGACTTTGTCTCAGACGGGGTATATGAATGGGCTCTGTATCTTTGTCCCTCTGTTTAGTAAATATGCTTGTGTATTCTCTTTGTGGGCTTGTGCTCATACCGTGGACGAGGTGGAGAGGAATAAATCATTAACATGAGAGAAGATCATAGTTACAGAGCCACTGACACATGTGCTTATACAAGAGTGAAAACTAGGGCATGGGGCACCAGAAATGCTGCCATGGGCTGAACATGGAATTGTTCAGTCTCAAGGTTCTAAAGTACAGAACTGGGGTGTTGGCAAAGAGGGGCTGCTTAATATCCTATCCTGCAGGAGTGCACATAGTGGAGAAGGCTGCTTCAGGTTTTAGGGTACCAAAGCTCACCCAGTGGTGACGTGGATCTCCAATGGAATAGCACTTGGCTTGGTCTCTTTGTATGAGAAAACTCTCACCTGATGAAGAGGTACAGTATGGTTTCCTACGTGATGCAGCTGAAAATAAACCGCAGGGAGGATTTTACATTCCCAAGTTCATTAAGACTCTGCAAACCACAGCACAGAATTCACTCATTTATTACAACAAAAATGTTTGAGGGCAGTTTTTAAAAAATGGGATGAAGAAGCCTGATGAATTAATGGCATTTTCCCTGGAGGAATTAGTTCATCAGCTAATAGTCAGTTCATAAGATTAAAATGACTTTGAATGGAGACAGTAGAAGGAAGAATCAAGGGGGGCTGTGAAAGGGTTAACACATCCACATCTCAGCTCTGTGGCCAGAAACCCCTTCTGGGTCTCCTGTTCCTCTCTACCCCTTGGAAAAACCAAATGCTTAAAAAAGCCACACCCATTTGTCTTTCCTCTTAAAACAAGCACCATTAAAGTGAATGCAAAATTATTTTTAGTGCCCATTCCAAAGGTTAATCATGACAAGACATTCTTGTCCTTTGCAAGGTTTTATAAACCTGTCCTGAGAGAAGCAAGGATAGGTTGCTTAAAGGGCACAAAACACTGGTGAGGTCTGGGTCCCATTCAGAGCTTCCAGGCCAGCTTCTAATTTCAAAGGGTCATTGGAACAAAAATCCACCAGTGGCTGTCCCAGGCCCCCTTGATGATCTCTTACTGAGCAGTAGCAGCCTGGGAAGGAGCTAACTTTCTTACTAAGAAGAGGAGAGTGAGCACACCAAAACCATCCATGCCAAGGGAAATGCTCCCACTGACCTACCGTGGGACAAAGCAAGGTAGCATTTCTGTATGTTATACCGGGGCCTCTTCTGTGGATGATAAATGTCAGTTCACATCAGCTAATATTTCTTGACTGCCTACTATGTGTCAGGACTGCTCCGGTCTTGGTGTTCCATTTCTCTCAAAGGGCTTGCAGTATACATCATAATTTGAAAATGGCTTTTGGTTTTAGTTTTACCGTGGTGGTCGGCACTGAATAAGCATGCAATACCATGATTTCATGGGCTTCCCAGGTGGTGCCAGTGGTAAAAAGCCTGCCTGCCAATGTAGGAGACATAAGAGACTCAAGTTCGATCCCTGGGTTGGAAAGATCGCCTGGAGAAGGTCATGGCAACCCACTCCAGTATTCTTGCCTGGAAATTCCACGGACAGAAGAGCCTGGTGGGCTACAGCCCATAGGGCTATAAAGAGTGGGACATGACTGAAGCAACTTAGCATACACAAACGTACTATGTTTTCATATTTTTTTTTTAATTTTAGAAGAGTTTTAGATTTAGGGAAATACTACAAAGACAGCACAGAGTTCCTGTGTACCTGGCACCCAGCTTCCTCTATTATTAACGTCTTAACATCGTGATAGTACTTTTGTTACAGTTAATGAACCAATAGAGATACATTATTATTGACTAAAATCCATTCTTTATTCAGATTTCTTTACTTTTTCTCTCCCAGGATTCCACATTACATTTAGTGGTCGTTTTCCCTTAGTTTTTTCTTGATATGACAGTTTCTTGGGTTTTCCTGGTTTGGATGAACCTGACTGTTTTTGAAGAGTACTGCTCAGGTAACTGAGATTTGTCTGATGTTTTTCTGATGACTAGACTGAGGTTATGAGTTTTGGGGAATTGTCCATGGAGGTGAGGTGCCATTTTCCTCACATCACATTGGGGATAATACCATCAACATGACTTATCACTGTTGACATTGACCTTCGTCACCTGGTGGAGGTAGAATTTGTCAGATCTCTTTACTCTCCGCTGCCACCCCATCCGTGGGAAGGAAGTCACGACATACGGTCACACTTTAGACATAGTTAACCCAAGCCAGGCCACTTCGATTCCCTCTTCCGGGAACCTGGAAGTGGGATTTAGAGGTGCAAGCCTTTGACTGTGTAGATCACAATAAACTGTGGAAAATTCTGAGAGAGATGGGAATACCAGACCACCTGATCTGCCTCTTGAGAAATCTGTATGCAGGTCAGGAAGCAACAGTTAGAACTGGTCATGGAACAACAGACTGGTTCCAAATAGGAAAAGGAGTACGTCAAGGCTGCATATTGTCACCATGTTTATTTAACTTATATGCAGAGTACATCATGAGAAATGCTGGACTGGAGGAAACACAAGCTGGAATCAAGATTGCCGGGAGAAATATCAATAACCTCAGATATGCAGATGATACCACCTTTATGGTAGAAAGTGAAGAGGAATTAAAAAGCCTCTTGATGAAAGTGAAAGTGGAGAGTGAAAAGGTTGGCTTAAAGCTCAACATTCAGAAAATGAAGATCATGGCATCTGGTCCCATCACTACATGGGAAATAGATGGAGAAACAGTGGAAACAGTGTCAGACTTTATTTTTCTGGGCTCCAAAATCACTGCAGATGGTGACTGCAGCCACGAAATTAAAAGACGCTTACTCCTTGGAAGGAAAGTTATGACCAACCTAGATAGCATATTCAAAAGCAGAGACATCACTTTGCCAACAAAGGTTCACCTAATCAAGGCTATGGTCTTTCCTGTGGTCATGTATGGATGTGAGAGCTGGACTGTGAAGAAGGCTGAGGGCCGAAGAATTGATGCTTTTGAACTGTGGTGTTGGAGAAGACTCTTGAGAGTCCCTTGGACTGCAAGGAGATCCAACCAGTCCATTCTGAAGGAGATCAGCCCTGGGATTTCTTTGGAAGGAATGATGCTAAAGCTGAAACTCCAGTATTTTGGCCACCACATGCGAAGAGTTGACTCATTGGAGAAGACTCTGATGCTGGGAGGGATTGGGGGCAGGAGGAGAAGGGGACGACAGAGGATGAGATGGCTGGATGGCATCACTGACTCGATGAATGTGAGTCTGAGTGACCTCCGAGAGCTGGTGATGGATAGGGAGGCCTGGCGTGCTGCGGTTCATGGGGTCGCAAAGAGTCGGACACGACTGAGCGACTGATCTGATCTGATCTGAGTCAGTCTCCTGGGCTTCCCTGTTGATTCAGATGGTAAAGAATCTGCCTGCAATGCAGGAGTCCCTGGGTTCGATCCCTGGGTCAGGAAAATGCCCTGGAGAAGGGAATGACTATGCACTGCAGTATTCTTGCCTGGAGAATTCCATGAACAGAGGAGGCTGGAGGACCCCCATCTGTGGAGTCGCCAAGAGTCAGACATGACCGAGCAACTAACACTGCTACTGCCGGTCAGTCTCCTGGGGTTTTCTGAAGGGGATGTAACAAGGTAGCGGGGGCCACTCCTGTCATTTTAATGGAGAAGCAAGGGTGGTCTGGAGAGCGAGAATAACAAACACAGCAGAGAAGAGACCATGGAAGGCAGCCTGTGAGAGGGGAGGAGAGGGAGGATCTGCCTTATCTGTGGTGCTTGCAGGACTTAGTCCTGTCCCTCGGGAGACCCGGCTGATTTTCCTGCTCTGGGGCCTAAGATCACCTCCACATCTCATTTTTCTAAAGAGATAATTTGCATAGTTTTGGGTAACTCGTAGTTACTGTCACATAAGATGTTTTCAGATAATTTTAAATTCTTGTTGTACAGAAAGATCAACTTGCTTTCTCTCCATCTATGAGATGAGTATGCAGAGGGCCCAGCCTTCTGATGAAGAGGTGAATTTGGGAATCCAGGCTCCTCCCTCACCAGCCTTGGGACCTTATGTGAATTAGTTAGATCTTGACTGTCACTTATAAAATAGGTATGGTAATACCTACTCCATAGGGCGTTGTGACAATTAAAGGAAAGAATGTTCTCTGGCAGAGTGATTGGTGTATGATTCTCAGCAGCATTTGTGATGTTCCCTCTCTTTTACTCATCAGTTGCCCCCTGTGTGAAGTGGTCCTTGCCCACCTAGGCAGAATGTCAGATGCTCAAAAACCTTGTGCATGTCTCTGTTATACAGTGCAGTTCTCACCATATCATAAGTATTTATTTGTTTATCTCTCAAACTAGAACACGATTTCATTCTTCACACCCACAGTGTTTAGCACAGGGGGGCTTTCTAGCTGGCTCTATGGTAAAGAATCGACCTGCCAAGTAGGAGACACAGATTTGATCCCTGGGTTGGGAAGATCCCCTGGAGAAGGAAATGGCAACCCACTCCAGTATTCTTGCCTGGAAAATCCCATGGACAGAGGATCCTTGCAGGCTACAGTCTATGGGGTCACAAAAGAGTTGGACATGGCTTAATGATTAAACAGCAACAACAATCTTACATAGGGCTTGGGACATAGAAGGTGCCCACTACCTGTTTGGTGAATGAAAAAACACACCAATGTATTTTTCAGTTTAAATACTTCTTGGGCAGTTATTGTCATGTTCAGAGGACAGAACTCCAATGATGGGTGAAAATGTAAATAATAGTGACTAGCCCCTGACAGTTTGCAGCATATGTTCAATGCTTAAGTGTGTTGCTTACAGCAAATATGTGAGGTAGAGAGGCAGGGTTTTTATCTCCATATCTGCCAAATGTAGAATCTGAGAATCAGAGATTAAATGACCTGCTTACAGTTGCCAGTCCATGAAGAGGCAGAGAGGGGGCAAATACGGAGGCCTTGGGAGTCCAAGTTTAGTGCTCTTCGCACCTTGGAGGCATCGCAATGAAGGACTGTTGTCTGCCCAGCATTCCTTTAGTTTAGGATGTACAAGTGGCACTTGGGAGTTGCTACTAAGAAGAGGGAGGAGGAGAAGAGAGATGCTTTCTTACTGTGAGGGGCCCATCAAAATTATGGCTCGAAGCTTATTTTTACAGTGCAGTAGCGTGCCCCGTCTCAGCTGAGCACAATCCTGTGAAACACAAGTTTAGCTCAGCAGAATTCATCACCAGCTGAGACTTAAAAATGTGTCTGAGCTCTGTTCTTATTGAACACACGAAGAGTATGAATATCAAGTTATTCGGCTGTGAAATAATATCAACAAAGTTAGTTATGTTTAATTTAACTGTTGAATGGAGGTTTAGCAATTTGGGACCAGAGCCTCGATGAGGAATGGAGAATGAGCAAATCAAACACTAAATTCCCTCTTCCTAATAGCCCAGGCTCTGCCGAGAGGAAAAAGCTGATCTCTGCTTTCCCACCTCTGCCTATCATCATTAAACACCAAGCATTACCTGTCTTGGGCCTTTCTATTTTCCCTAACATCCTCCAGGGAAGAACAGATTGCAAACAATATTGGGTCCCAAAGCCCCAGGAGGAGCCCTTTGAAAGCCAGAAAGAGTAAAGATCTATGGCCATTCTTTTTCTTAAGTACTTCTCTTGAAGGGCAGTTGAAATAATCTTATCTGTATATACTGACATGATATAAATTGTCGCTTAGGAGGAAGAAAGTAGTGTGTGTGGGGTTGTACCCCATCACTGAGAAGTATTATCTGTCTTCCGTCCTTTGTAGTGTTTCATGACACAGTGCTCCTTTTCGTCCCTCCTTCTCCCATTCCCTCCCTCCTTCCCTCCCTTCTCCTCCTCCCTCCCCACTCTGTTCCTTCCTTCTTTCCTTTCTTCCCTGTTTCTGATGAAGTGATTGCCGTGACTGCCCGTAAATGGAAGTTAATAAGGACACTAGAGACATTTGGGCAGGTCTTCATGGAGCAGCTTTCCTATGCAACGGAGGACTTTCATCAGCCTTGACTCTTGTCCACAAAGACAACAGCGCCCTTATAAGCACTGTGACAACTGAGAACATCTCTGTTAGTTTCCTAATTTGAACTATAGCTTGTTTATGAGGTTGATCTTCAACCTTTTTAGGGAGCAAAAGGAGGAAAGAGACCTTAGGAAAGTTCCCATGATATTTTTTTAAAGAGCTGTGAATCAAATGGAATGGAATTAACCTCATAGGATGTGGGAAAGATACCCAGTTTCTTTGCCTGCCTCAACCTTAGCAGTTGGAAAAATGGAAGAGTCACTTTTCCAGCTGTTTTTGGACCTAGCGTTGGTCAAAGACAGAGTCTGGTCAAGGCTTCATTATTGGAAGTGTGCTGAGGATAGTGGGAAGGCTTGGGCTTTTCCTGATAAAAGGGAAGGATGGAAGTGGCACATCTTTTCCCTTGTATTCCTGCCTTGCACATAAATGTGATGGTAGGAACTACAGCAGTTATAACACAACCATGAGGAAAAAGCTATTGAAAGCACCTCAGTTACTGCATATCTTCAGACTTCTTGTTATGTGAGAAAAATAACCTCCCATTTGTTTAAGCCTCAATAGCAGCAGAGAGCATTTCCAATTGATAAAGCACTAATTAAAACTATATTTGTAATATAACAGAGAAATATCTTAATGATTGGCAAAAAAGCAAGATGTGTGTGTGTGTAGTTAGAATTCCACAACATAATCCTTCCTCAAACCGTACAAAAACTCATTCACTGAAAAAAAGACAGGAATTATTATAAACTGTTATGTTTTACTTTGCAAGGTGTGTGTAAGAATTGTTTTCTTTATACTTTCTATTCCATATTTTCCAAATTTTTGTCAGTAAATCTACATTATTTTTAAGCAAATAAACAGTGTGTGTGTGTGTGTGTGTGTGTGTGTGTTACGCATATTTTAGGCTAACATGGCTTCTGGGTGTGCTGGGAGGATGGTGTCTCAGATCACAGGAAGCAATCCCCTGACTGCACTCAGCTCCCTCGTGTGTGAGCACAGGGCAATGCGGACAGTGGGAGTATCTTAAACTCAACATGATGAAGAGTAGTTGAGGCACTGAGATCATTAATTTTGTAACAATTAAATCATGAAGAAGAGAAGCATAAGTATTATTTTCAAATATGTGAAGGACTCTTCTGTGGAAATAAGCATTAGTTCATTCCGTCCTTTTCCTTCACTGCAAGAATTTGCTAAGGGCTGTATGCTGGGTACCAGTGAAGCTCATCATGAACCTCAAACACCCATGGTCCCTGCCTTCCTAGAATGTGTAGTTTGCTAGTGGAAATAGTCATTTATCAAACAATCACCCACATATACTACTTCAAATGATGATAAAAACCTGTGAAAAGACAGTAGAGGGAGCTGGGTGAGGTAGAAATCTGATCTAGTTTGGGAATTTACCTGCAGAAACCTCGTTTAAGCTGAGGTCTGAAAAGCTAACTAGAAAAAGTGAGTAAGAAAATAGTTCCAGGCAAAAGCATCTGCAGGGGCCCTGAGTCCAGCAGGAACAGAAAGAAGATCCCTGGAGCACAGAGCATGAGGGCTTAAGTGGCGGCATGAAATGAGGCTGGAGCGGCAGGGGCCAGATCATGCAGGATAAGGATTCTGGCTCTTTGGCTTCCTAATACCCATGAGACTTCGTGATGAGCTTCAGTCAGGGGAGAGATATGGTTTATTATGTGAAAGGGTCCTCTCTGACTTTTCTGGATCTGCAATCCTTCATCCCTCCCAAGGAATTAGATCCATGAATGAAAGTGGTCAGGAGATGGATTTTGGCTAAGTATGAGAAAAAAGCTTTCTAATCATAAAATAAATAATAACTACCATATATTCAGCTTTACTAACTGGGAGGCAGTATACTAAGCGTTTACAGACCTTAGAATTTTTTTCATTTACTTCTCACAACCATTTTAGGAGACACAGACTATCATCATCTCAGTTTACAGATTAGGGAGTTGAGACGCAGACAGGTTAACTGACTTACCCAATGTCACACAGCTAATAAAAAGTGAGTGTTAGTCACTCAGCTGTATCCGACTCTTTGTGACCCCATGGTCTGTCCATGGAATTCTGCAGGCAAGAATACTGGAGTGGGTTGCCACTTCCTTCTCCAGGGGATCTTTCCGACCCAGGGATTGAACCCAGGTCTCCTGCATTGCAGGCAGATTCTTTACCATCTAGGCTACTAGGAAAGTCCCTAGTAAATAAACAATAGTAATAAATAGTAGATCCAGTACTTGAACTGAGTTATGGTCAATGTCAAAGCCCTTTCATCATCACTAAGCAACACTGCCTCACCTCACAGAAGATGGAGCTGCCATGCTAAGCTGAAAGCAGTAGTTGGATGGTGACCTCCTTGAAGGACTCCCCACATGAAAGGACTCTAGAGTTCTCTGGAGATATGATGCCTGACCTGCTTCACACTCACAGGGAAACTGAAATTCATGGGGAGGAGGCATTTTCTTCCCGTGTCCTTTTCTACAGACCTGAGAATGCTTCTGAACACGTTATGGTAGGATCATTCCCCCATCAAATCATATTCGCCTTACAGCCTAGAGACACCGTCTTTCCTGCCATCTTTGGAGAGGGGCCGCTGGCCGAAGTCCAGCTCTGGGACACTTTCAGACACTCCCAGAGGCTGCCTTGCTCTCTGCTTTCTTCTAGGCACCACAGGAACTCGACTTCCTCTTGGAACTGAGAAGATGAAGAAGATGAAGCTCCTGGACATGGACCCTTTATAGACCTGAGCCCAGGTCAGAGTCAAGTGTATGGATAAGGACCTGCAGCCATTGTGATCAGATGTTATTGAGTCTCAGCAGAAGAGTGAGAAGTTAAGAAGTTAGCAGACATCTTTGCCTTCTTTCCTGAAGTCACAGAGCAGCTGCTGCTTCATAACAACCCTGAACATGTTGAACATTTGGGGAGATGGGGTAATTTTTAAATAAAGAAAAATGCTCTTCCCTGCCAGAAAATTTGACCACTGACTTCCTCTGACAAGTGTAATAGACTGTGGTAGTTTGGGGGGATTCATGGCATAAAGTAAAGCAAGAGAGGTAATAAGCATCCTGGCATTTATTCTTTATGTAGGAATATTTGTTCCTCAAAGTCGGGCTACGTGGAATATTAGCATTTGAATAAATTATTCAACACCTTCTAGAGAAAGCAAGGGGAAAAATCTTTTCAGCATTATAACATGGCAATCTACAAGGTAGTAGAAAAAGAAGGCTGTCATTTTTTCTTCAATTACAAAAGGCAAATATTTATTATTTATAAGTATTCGCCTTGTATAGGCTTAAATGTTATTTATGAACCTGTTGCACAGTGATTTTCAATGTAACTCATTATTTTTAGCCTTAGGGTGTTGTAAAGGAGCATGGATATATTTAATGACACTCTGCTAGTCAGCGCAATTACACTGTAATCATTATGTAAAATGTGCTATTAATTAAACCAATTTCTAGTTAGAACATTCGCTTCTGCAGGGCTTAATCTTAATCTTCAGCAATCTTTCTCTCTGTTTTTCACCTATTAATTATGTGATTACTTTTTTAGTTAATATGATAGAATATGTTTTTATTTTTGAGCTTGATACTGTCAATTAAGAATATCTGTTAAATTGGGTCTGGAGTTTATGGGTCAAAGGTTTATTTTTCTTGAACTGATTTAAAAGGTTTACAAAGTTTAATAAGTGGTTTTTGTGAGACTGGATTTTTTGTAAATCAAACTCTTATATGTTTTCTTTTGTGTATAAGTAGCATTATTTTCAAAAATTCTTAGTTTCATGACTTACAAAAATACCTAGTGTTATTTTGTTTGAGTCACTTCAATGTAGAGTTTATGTATTATACTTTAAAATACATAAAATATACCTTTCTTCTTGGAAGGTGGTAAGATACTGGTGTTTCTATTTTACATTAGTCTTTTCTTAATGAATCTCAATGTAGGTGACATAGTTGATGTTTCTGGGGGTGCAGGTGGTAAATAGCTTCTTTCCAGACTTTCCCACTACCTGTCTTCCAAAAGCCTTGTAATACTTTTATTGCTGTTTTCAATAACAGGGATGGGAAACCTGCTTTCTAATACTTTCTAACAATTCTTGCTGATGAAGTTTATAACAGCATTTCTAAAAATAAAGTAATAAAATTCTTCTTCTTCTTTCTCTTTCTCTCTCAAATGACCCCTTTTGAAAGGAAAGTAAGAAAAAGAGGAAGGGAACAGGCTTACCACAGAGAGGCCTAACAAGTAGGAAACAGATGTTATTTTATCATCTTCTCACTTTGCACACCATTCATCTCCTGAGAGGGGGAGAGAAGAGTTTAAAATTCCTAAACAGTTGAATAGAAGTAAGAGTCCACCCTGAAGAGATAAGAAAATCAGTCTCAGAGGAGACACTTCGGAATCACAGGTAAGAGTCCCCATAAGAAGTTTTCTATGACCTTCACCTTTGTCCTTTAGGTGGAGCAAAGAGCTTTGTAAACCTGTGCAGGGATTATTTTGGTGGGAGTTGAAAAACAGAGGCTCTTATCAATCATTAAATTCCTGTCTGCATCCTTGCCCCCACCCCCGCCCGCAAAGAAAGAGATTAGGTGTTCTACATCAAAATTTCTAGAGTTTGGATCTGTGAACACCTTTTTGAGGGCCTGAGGGTCCTGATCATCCCTCCTTGCCCTGGTGAAATGTTTTTATTCATCTTGTTTGCCGCCTGGAGTTGACATTGGCAAAATCAATCACTCCTTGCCAGTGTATTAACACTGCTTAAACCATCCATGTGTTGTAACTCAGAAGTTGGGAATCAAAGCAGTGTTATTTATGTAGTTCCTTAACTTGTCCAATGATACAAAAATTTTCACTCTGACACACCATCTGCTAGAAGAAGGGATTTATCTATGAAAATGAGACACTCCTGAACCAGTATCAAATCCAGCCAATGCTTATCATTTTATGAAGCATCCAATGAAGCCCCATGGCCTTGTTTCCAAATGATTAATTTTCCTTGGTGGCTAGTTTTAGTTATGACTTAGACTCCTTTTGAAAAGCTTTGTGGTGTCAATGTCGGAAGCTCTCTGGCTAAAGAGGAAAGGACAGTAAAAGGGGGCTGGAATTTTACAATGGAATTTTCAGTGGGAACAAGTTAAAAGATAAAGTGATTAAGAACTTTCTATCATAAAAAACATCATGAACAATGATATCCTGGGGGAAAATATTTGCTTCGTATGTCATAGACACAGGGCTAATGGGTTAATATACAAACATATTTACAAAACAATGAAGTTAAGAACTCAATAGAAAAAAAAGGGGGAAATAAAAACATAAGCAACAGAAAAAGCCTAAACAGTCACAAACATATGGAAAAGACAGTCAATCTCTGTTTTGCAGATCAAAACAATAAAAATTTAGCATAATTATCAGAGGAAAAAAACTTCACTTTAATGATATTGGAGTTAGAGTGTGGGGAAACAGGCATTCCCTGGCAATGTGTGGATGGAGAATCAGTGTTAAATTAGATGGGAATATAGAAATAGCTATCAAGATGTGGGGCTTCCCGAATGATGCAGTGGTTGAAAAACCTGTCTGCCAATGATGGAGGTGCAAGAAACGTGGGTTGATCCCTGGTTCAGGAAGATAGCCTGAGTAGAAAATGGTAACCCATTCCGGTATTCTTGCCTGGAAATTCCATGGACAGAGAGTCTGGCAGGCTACAGTCTATGGGGTTGCAGAGTCAGATATGACTGAATGACTGAACACACACATCAAGATGTGAAATATATACACGTGACCTAACTGGATACCAGGATGAATATATTCTCACAAGAAAGCAACAATATGTGTATAAAGGAATTCATTGCAACCTACGCTGTAATTGCCAAGAGTGAAATACTTAAATGACCATAAGAAGAGCTGGTTAAATGTTATGGTACAGCCATACAATGGAATACTTTGTAGCTATCAAAAAGCCCCAAAAGCTAGATATATATGTAAAAATATGAAATAATTTCCAGGATGTATGACCTTTAGCAAGTTATTTAATCTGGAGCTCCGTTTCCCATAAGTAAAATAATAAACTTCAGTAGTAAATAATAATAAAATATGAAAATATAGAATTAAACATCAAAACTAATAACTGTACCTATTATGTACTTATTACCTAATAACTGTACCTATTATTATGAAAAATAAATAAGTTAATATATATAAAATGCTTAGGCTAACTGGCACGTAGAAGATATTATGTTTTAATTCTAAATATTATTATTGTTGTTACATATTTTATGTGAAAAGTTAAGTTTTAAGAAGGTATGTAGAGTCTAAAAGCACTTGTATAAAAATAGAAATGCACAGACATCTTTAGAAGAATACACAAGGAGCTGCTAACAGTGATTAATCTAAGGAGTAATACTTCCACTAGGTACTTTACACCCTTCTGTGTGAGCTTTTATTGGTTTTATAATAATAAAAAATAAAGCAAAAACAAAACAAAAAACAAATAGCATGGAAATTAGGGATTTAATGAAAATGAAGACAAAGGAAGATGTTTTTCTGGTATTCATCTTTCATTCATTCATTCACAGAACATTTTTTGACTATCTACTACATTATTAGCCACCTGATTACAAAAATGAATAAATATAATGATATGATTCTTCACAAGTGCATTGTCTCGTGGGAGAGTGAGACACATGAATAAAATATTCAAGTTGCTGAGACAATCCAGAGAGGGAAGTAACACAGTAATATCTGGCTGAGCTTTGAGGGAGGAATAAACAGTTTTCCTGGTGAATGTACAAAGTTGAGAAGGAGATATTAACATATGTTGAGAAAAATCAGAATCATGATCATTTCTGAAACAGAAGGGATTTGATTGTGACAGGGACACAAGGGGACTCTCTAGGGTAATGGAAAGGTTCTGTATCATCATAGGTGGTTTGTGGTAGTTTAGTTGCTAAGTTGTGTCTGACTCTTGTGACCCCATGGACTGTAGCCTGCCAGGCTTCTCTGTCCTTGGCATTTTCCAGGCAAGAATACTGGAGTGGGTTGCCATTTGGGGTTTGGAGTTATTTAAGTATGCTCAGTTGCTAAGTCTTGCTCGACTCTTTGCAACCCCATGGACTATATAACCCACCAGGCTTCTCTGTCCATGGGATTTTCCAGGTAGGAATACTGGAAGGGGTTGCCATTTGTTACTTCCTATGTGTCAAAACTGAGCAACTGTGCAATTAAAAGATATACATTTCACTATATGTAGGTACACTTTAGTTAAAAGGAAAAAGGTGGGGGAAAAGTATGACTATATCAATGAATAGATAGACACAGAGAGAGGGAAAGACAGTGTCAATGTATCTTGAGAAGTGAATCCTTAGCAAGAAAAAGAGAAGGAAGACTGCATTGAGAGGTCAGAAGGGGCAGGGAGGCTCAGTTCTGGCTACACAGTTATGTGTGATGATCCAACACAACTGAGGGCTTCAAACACATCTGATAGGAAACAGTCCACTCCTGACCTTCAAGGAGCCTCCATCCCCAAAGACAGGAAGGAGACTTCCAGTGTGGAGAGGAGGGCCTAACTCCGATTCAGGCCCCTGAAGACTAGGAACTAGCCATTCCCAGGGGTCCATCTCTTCCCACACCTGTAGGAAAGGCTCCATCAAGATCTTGCTGACCTTGGCGTAATGGCAGATGTAATCTTCACATGAAGGTGGCTTGTCCTTGAACATTTCTCCAATACATTAAGCACAGGATTCTTGGCTCATCTCTCAGGAATGTGTGCACATGTTTTTGTTGCGGCTCCTTTTTCATGATTGAGTTTTTATTATAGACCACAGTGGGAACAAAAACTCTCCTCTTTCATGTCTTAAAAAAGAAGTTTTATTTTGTATTGAGATATAGCCAAATAACAATGTTGTGATAGTTTCAGGTGAAGAGCAAAGGGACTCAGCCATACATATACACATATCCATTCTCCCCAAAACTCCCCTCCCATCCAGGTTGTCTCATAACATTGAGCAGTGCTCCTTGTGCTCCTGTGTTCCCTGTTCCAGTAGGTCCTTGTTGGCTCTCTATTTTAAATATAGCAGTGTTAACATGTCCATCCTAAACTCGCTAACTATCCCTTCCCCACCTCCTTCCCCTCCGGCAACCATAAGGTCATTCTCTAAGTCTGTGAGTCTGTTTCTGTTTGGTAAGTAAGTTCATTTTTATAATTTCTTTTTAGATTCCACATCTAAGGGATGTCATACAATAGTTCTCCTTCTCTGTCTGACATACTTCACTGAGTGTGACAACCTTTAGGTCCATCCTGCTGCTGCTGCTAAGTCGCTTCAGTCATGTCCGACTCTGTGCGACCCCACAGACGGCAGCCCACCAGGCTCCCCCGTCCCTGGGATTCTCCAGGCAAGAACACTGGAGTGGGTTGCCATTTCCTTCTCCAGTGCATGAAAGTGAAAAGTGAAAGTGAAGTCGCTCAGTCACGTCTGACTCTTAGCGACCCCATGGACTGCAGCCTACCAGGCTCCTCCATCCGTGGGATTTTCCAGGCAAAAGTACTGGGGTGGGGTGCCATTGCCTTCCCCGTAGGTCCATCCATGTTGCTGCAAATAGCATTATTTTGAGTCATCTTGAACCTGGATTCCTTCTCTGGGCCTCCATGGAGTCAAAGTAGAGCCTTCCAGTTTGATCTCTCTGGGTGCCTGGAGCATTTTTGTTTTTTTTTTTTTCCTTTTAGTACACATTATTTTTAGAACAGTTCAGGTGTACAGAAAGTTGTACAGAAAGTACAGAGTTCGGATATTATGTGATAGTGATGTCTCGTATCCGCCATGACAAAATCACAGAGAATATTTGCATTGCCCTAAATATGTCCTGAGCTCTGCCTATTTATTCCTTCCTGTCTCCTTCTATGCTTAAATCCCTGGCAAACATTGATCTTTTTACTATTCCTCTAGTTTTGCCAGAGAAAGATTTTAGGTTTTTTAAAAAATTGAGTCTTGGAAATCTTTTGCCGAAATTATCATCATATATAAGGTTTAAACGCATCTATTTTCTAATTTTAGATTCCAGTTAATATAGTGTATAAACAGATATTTATTCATTTAACAAACCAACCTGTGTTTATTGCATCTTTTTATGTGCCAGGAATTGCAACACACCAAGGCCAGACAAAATAATTCACTCTGGAGGAGACAGGCTACAGAGGGTTAGAAACTGCTTCATGTTAATGAAAATGAGCCTTGCTATTTATTGAACACTTACTATGTGATGCATGATAAGAATGCCCTTTAGCTGCATTATTGCAAGTAATACAACAAAAACACTACATGGGAGGAACTATGATTATTCTCATTTCAGACTCGAGGAATCTGAGTGACTTGTCAAAAGTCCCACAGGTGATAAACAGTGTAGCTGAGACTTGACTCTCTCCAGAGTGAGACTGTCTCTCATTCTGTCCAACTCCAAAGTGCACACTCCTTACAACTACTCCAGACTCATTGACAGTGTGGCCATCCTGGGTTCAAATCTCTCTAACTAGCTGTTGACCTTGAATAAACAACTTACTTAGAGGGTCAGCCTGGTCACCCATTTAGCTACAGTCCCTCTTCTCTCTGTTCTCCCTGGAAAAATCACACTCTTCTTTCAAATCATAGCTCCCAGAGAAGCTGGTTTACTTGGATCCCCCATTTACATTGCCCCGCCCCCCAACACTGATTCTTCTCCCCTCTTCCCACCACTGGGCTTGTTTACCTGAGTACACTTTGTATTCTGGATGGTCATGTATCTCTTACTTTACACCGTTATCTCTCAGCCTTTCTCATACAATTTCTGTGTATCTATGCATCATCTATATATTACTTTCTTAGTCTCTTATTTGATTCAGTTTGTTTTCAGTTTGTTAACCCTGAACAATGAGATTCCAGCAACCATGAGTGTGAAGGGCTAGTTATATATTTTTCCAACATGTACTAAAAATAAATATGTAACTGTTTGTATTAAAAAAACTATCACTGTGCTACCTAAAATTATCTCCCTGCAGGAGGCACACACACCACACTCAGGGAAACCTGACTTTCGATGGACAGCTTCTCAAAGGCTCAGATTTGATCTTACTCATCCTGTGTCCCCAGAAACTAGCAGGCTGTGCCAGTGCGACACCTTTGTCAGATAAATAAAACTGTGAGTGAACAAATGGAACTCTGGAGATGGTCTCTACACTTCCACCAAAGCTTTCCTGAGGTGTACGGAACTGGTGACTGTGGAACTAGAGGTCAATAAGAAATTTCGAGTTTTAGCGAGATGGGCGGTGCAGGACCATGGTGCACTTAGTCACGGGGCTAGTCTTCCGGGAGTTCTAGGCAGCTGCATGGAAGGAGTTTGCAGACAGGCCAGCATCACTGTGTGGAAGCCAAAGGGGACACTGGTCGTTGTCCATATGGCATGAATCTGAGGGGCCTTAGGAAGGCCATCTGTCCCCACTGATGAGGGATCCATTCCCTGATGGGAAGCACCACCCTCTACCTTTTAAAGTGCAAATGTTTCTAATTCTTTTAAGATAAACTGACCCTTGGGTATCCTGATAAGGCCCCTTTGTGGATAGATTTGAGAGAATGTTGCCAAACACAGACTCAGCTCACTTCCCAATTTTGCTCATTACTGGCAAACAGGGGAATATTTACAAAGTGCCAAGAACTATGCCAGGCATTGTGGTGGGCTTTTTGTGTCTTAAAAAGGAGTGGGGGGTGGCGGAGATTAAATGACTTGTCTAAGCTTTTTCCAGCCTCGAGTTGCTGGAGCCAGGATTTGAACACAAGGCTCATGTTCTGTCTACTATACATTTGACCAGTTCCTTTATAGTTGATAGAAGCAGAAACTTACAGCTGCCACACCTGCACTGGCAGAAAATGCTGACCTTCATGGAGTCCTGCTGCTGCAGCTGTGCTAAGTCGCTTCAGTCGTGTCCGACTCTGAGACCCCATAGACGGCAGCCCACGAGGCCCCTCTGTCCCTGGGATTCTCCAGGCAACAGTATTGGAGTTGGTTGCCGTTTCCTTCTCCATCATGGAGTTCTAAATGCCTTCAATTTCTAAAGAGGTTGGTAGATTGAGTTAAAGAAGGTAAAAAAACTTGGGACACAGAAAGTACTCTGTAAATGGTAGGATTATTAATAATTTCAGCCAGGTTATCAATAGCATAGGAATAGGATTTTGTCAGGCTGACAAACTGAAGCATTTATAGGGAAATCTTGGATCTGGATACTTAAGTATCATTTTTGTAGCTTTAAGTTGAATAGCCCATTTTAAGGATATTAGCTATTATTCTTGGCAAAATGGTGCCACTGAAGGGTTTGAATAGAAGAGTAGGATACTTTGACTTTTTAAAAAATAGTCGATTGTTTTATTTAGTTAATTTTAGCTGTGCTAGGTCTTCATTGTGGCACAAGCGCTCTTCGATGTAGCACACGGCTCTCTGGTTGTGGTGCATGGACTCTCTAGTTGTGGTGCGTGGGCTAGAGTTCATGGGACCAGAAATTGCAGCATGCATGGGTTGGCTGCCCCATGGCATGTGGGATCTTAGTTCCCTGAGCAGGGATCAAACCAAGGTCCCTTGCATTAGAAGGCTAATTCTTAATCACTGGACCCCCAGGGATGTCCCTTGACTTATGTTTTTAAAGAATAACTCTCAGCTTCTGTGTTGAGACTCAGAGGAAGTGAAGACACAGGAAGACCTAGCAGTTACTTGTTTTAACAAGACAGGCAAGAGATGATGTTGGCTTTAAGTGGCCTGGTAGCGAAGGAAGTAGTAACAAGTGATCAGGTGATGGTAGCGTTTTGAAGGTAAAGCCCAGTGGATTTCCTGCTTTGTGGAATATGGGTGAAAGAGAGATGTCCAGGATGGCTTAAAGGGTAAGGGTCTGAAAATGACATTACAACCAACTAACTGTCTTCCTTTAACAAATAGGTAGTGAAGGAGAGGAGCGGATATTCCCTTCTAAGCACCCAGAGATCCAAGGAAGCACCTAGCAGTGTTACTACAGGAAAAGTGCTGTCGTTTTTGCCTCATCCAATATAGAGGCATTGGCCTGGAGAGCAGAACTCGTGAAGGACGGAGAGACAGGGGAGGAGGAACAGGACAGCTCTAAACTGAATTTTTTTTTAAGTTTAATTTATTTATTTGTGGCTGCGCTGTGTCTTTGTCGCTGCACACTGGCTTTCTCCAGTTTTGACGAGCCAGGGCTACTCTCTAGTTGTGGTTTGAGGGCTGCTCATTGCAGTGGTTTGTCTTGTTTTGAAGCGTGGGCTCTAGGTGTGCAGGCTTCGGTAGTTGTGCAGCATGGGCTTAGCTATGCCGCAGCATGTGGGATCTTCCTGGACCAGGGATCGAACCCGTGTCTCCTGTATTGGCAGGTGGATTCTTTACCACTGAGCCAGTAGGGAAGCCCTAAACTGATTCCTCCCCCAACCCCGGAGCTTCAGCTACTCTCTTGCCTTTCCTCTTCATATTTATCTGTGCAGGCCCTGGGGTCAGGCTCCTACCCTTACCCCCAAGGGTGTAGGGAATACCACTCTCCCCAGGCCTGACCCTTAAGATTGTATATTTAGTAAATATTTTCTCCATAACAGCCTCACTTGAAGATGGTTTCAAGGGCCAGACACTTGGGAAGCACTGAGCGTTTCCTGAGGGCTGCGGGCATTTTCTTTCCTAACTATTTCCAGCCTGTTTCCTTCCAGATGAAACTAGTGAACATATTCAGGCTCACATGGAGACAGAAGCTTTCTGAGGAAAGGGCAGGCAGCCTGCAGACTCCAGCTGCTGCACTGTTTGCGGTAACTCTATTTTTAATATACATTGCTGACCCTAATGATAGTCTATTGAGATGAGGGCGAGAAATGTCTGATCAAGTGGAGATTAATTTTTGACTGCGTCGCCCAGAATGCATGAAAATGCACTCCTTTTTTCTATTTAGACTCCCAGGATGCTTTGATTGATTGACTAGTTTACAAATGAAGGTGATAAAATTAGGTTGAAGACCACATACATTTCTTAAAATGAGGCTGGCTGGTCGTGGAGACAATGAGGTTTGGACAGATTGTATTGCTGGTTTAGGCAATCTTCTGAGCATGTCAAGATTTATAGACCTGTACTGTAATGTTACAATTGCAGCTCACTGATATAGGTTTCTTTTCAAATTCTTTCCCATTTTATTTGAAAAAGGCCATTAGAGAGTTATAGACTATTGAAAAAGCTTTTTCTTTGCTAACCCTTAATAAACTCTTCCAAACAAGGACTACTGCATTTTTATATTAAATTTAGACCAAAATCTATAAAACATGCTATCCCAGGTTGGATAATTTGATTATTATTATCTAAGTGGAGTTATGGTTCATATTGGGTTTACAGTAATGTACATAGTAAATAAAATGTAAGTTGAGATTTGTATAAAATCATAGGACACTGGGTTTTCTTTTTTGCTGCTGTTGTTTTTCCTGTGAGTTCTTCTTTAAGGGAATCTCAGCCAATTTTCCCTGAAATGAGAAATTAAAAGGGAAAAAAAGAGGTCCCAATGGTGGAATTAATGTTGCATTGTACCAAAAACAAATTGCTATTAATATTTACTTGTTCTCATCATAATAGAGGCAAGCTACAAATGTCTTAGGAGTTACCCGCTGAATAAGATTTACCAAGGGGACCAAAAAGCATGAGAAAATACTCAGCAGAATTAGAAACAATTATTCCATTGTAAGTTATGATGTGAGAAATAATAGATGAGATTCTGAAGTTATTTATGAATTAGTCAATTCTGTTTCATACATTTTTGCCATCAAAATAACTTATGAAATAATTTTCCAGGCCCATAGCATTTTATGAGAGTTCTATACTCGTTTAAAGATTTTCTTCTAGGGCTTTCTGCAGTTACTCTGAAATTATTGGTGATGCCCAGATTTTGACCTAAGTTTTCCACTCTGAGGGCAGTGGCAGAGACTTCCTGAGGTCTCCATGCTGGAGTTGTACAACATGTGGAGAGATTCTAAGGATTTTATCAGTTTAGCAGGAAAGACTCAAAGTAGGTTGTGAGTATCAAATAAGGTGATGTAGATGAGAGGCTCAGCTTCTTGGTAAACAGTCAGAGATTTCGACAAATTAATCATCATTACTAATATTATTTTTTGCTACACCTTTTGTTTCCGGGGGGCAGGATAAGCACAGTGCAAGTTCAAAAGTCTTGCTGAAAGTGTTGCTAGCATGCTATATGACCTTGAGCAAGTCTCTTACTGTCTCTGTTCCTGTCCTTATAGGCTGTCCAGCTACTTTCAGCGGCTGTTTTTTCCAGGGGTCAAATGAAGGGACAGACATGAAGGGACAGACATGAAAGCTCTTTCAGAAATACAGAGTGCTGTAGGAAAATCAGTAATTATTTTTAATCATTCCTGGGTACCTGCTCTCTGGCCTCTTTAAAGGTGGAAAGTAGACCACTGTGAACAGTCAGTAAGCGTAGGGGAACTTCTTGAACCACTGAGGGCAGTTTACAAGGGGTTTGCCAGTATAAGGGAAAGGATTTAAGGGGGCTTGGGGTCAAGTGGTTTGAAGAACCCAGCAGAGCACCAGGCTGCTGCCACTGATTTAGTTTGGAAGTGGGTGAACTTTGAAATGCAGAACATCATTTCTGCAGAAGGTCATCATATTTCTTGATGATTTACACGGAGAAGGCTGAGACTGTGCTGGGTTCGTTTTAGATCCTCTAGTGCCAAGAGAAAATATGCTGATGGAAGAGGATAGTGTCCTGGTGGTTGGTAAAGGCTGCGACTGCCAGAAAAGATGGCAGAATACGGACCTAGTCGATTTCAGTGACGATAATGATGGAATCGGCCATCCTTCTCCGCCGTTTCTGGGAGACTCTGCAGTTTGGAATTTTGTACACAAGACTGCCTCAACTGACGTTTCCTCTTCCTGCCACCAAGCACTTCTCAATACTGCTGGTTCTGGCAGCAGCTGGGAGACAGCGTGGGGCTTCCCCTTAGAGAGAAGTCCTGTACATCACCCCTCATCCTAGAGGCCCAGCAGGGAGCACCCCACCCCGCCACACCCCAGCTTCAGAAAGTGGTCTGCAGTCTCATCTTTCAAATATCTCCATAAATTACTTAATGTTTTAAGTGTTCAGAGGCAGTGTCCATTTTCTCAATGACATTCTGTTATTTGTTTAAATAGGCCATTCATGTGGAAGAACGTACTTTTTTTTCCTTTTTAACCCACGGATCTTAATGAAAAATTCTTTTCTTTTCAAGTGGGAAAAAAATGATGCAGATTATATATACAAAAAATCGATGCACATATTTTCATTTTTCATAAACTGACTCTTGTTAGCAGACTGCCGATGATTACAGTGTAGACAAAATAGAATTCTAGCTGGAGGAGGCTGGGTGACTCAGGAAAATCACAGTGAATGGGAGAGAAGGAAGTCCACACGTCCAGTGGCAGTGAACCTGCTGGACTGAAGGCTCTGGACATGCGGGTGGAGTAGAGGCGCCAATGGGGTCCTCCCGCTGATTGTCCCCTGCGGCACGTTTAACCAGGAGGCTGCCGCATTTGTGATGGGGGAAGAAAGTGCATCTTTCCTTCCTTTGCATCACGATGCCAACATCCCGCAGCGCATACGGTGACGACGCTGGCAACAGTGACGAGAGACAGTACATGATGCTCTGGTGTGATGTCATCAGCCTGTTGGTAATCTTTCTGAATGTTTGCCAGGAAGATATGAGATCTTAGCAACAGAGGTATTTAAAGGTTTGGATAAGTTTGAAACACAGCGATTTTTCAATTTTATAAGCCAACCAATCCGGGAGGCTGTTAGTCTACAAGTGTCTGCCATCTTTCTCAGGGTGTCAGAGAAAATGGAGTGACGGATCACTTTTCGGTGTCACTGCTCGAGACCAGTGACAATCAGTGAAATGATTGTGTCTGCCTCTACACATATCTGTAATTGATTGCCTAAACCCTACGACTCTCTTTCCCAGTTGATATGATGGAACATTGGAGTGAAATCACTCTCGATGAGGAGGAGCCAGGTCCATTTGTTATTTACTCCCCTGCCTGCTTCCTTCTCCCCATCCAGTGCCAATTGTCCCACAAGAGCACATTATGGTAATCAGCCAGAATGTATGTATAGGAATCAATCAAGGTGAGAGCCGTCACAAGAGTTATGACATTACAAAGTCTGTTTGTAACTTTTGATTTATGGAAGATTTTCCATTTTATAAATTGGGAGTGAGGCATGTTGGGATGGCTTAACCCTTGAATTCCCCTACGAATAAAACATATTAGGTATGAGAGCAAATAGATAATAAGGCATTTTAATTATCGAATGCCTGTAGATAATTGGAGTTCTTGCATGTTTGGCTTGTGACGTTAGATGAATGCTCCCACTCTCTGAATGCATTCGCTATCCTTATTACAAAATAAAGTTGGCTCAGTTTCTGGACTGTAAAGACATGCGATAAATTTCCATTAAGGACCAATACTGACACACAATTCTTTCTTCTGCCATGAGCCTGAGAAGCAACAATGCCATAGAAGCGTTTCCAAGGAGCTTTTCCCTGTTCTGACTGTCACTCTTAGCGAGGGTGGCCCAGGGGCCCAGGGTAAGGACTTCACAGACACCAACTCTCAGGCCCACAAGATGCTTGGCATAAAGTCTCATACCCCTCTAATTCCTTATGGAATTGCTGAATGCTGGAGCAAAGTCAGATTCAAGCTATTTCCCTAGTGCACAAAGTAACGTATAGTGTTTTGTTATTAACAGATACGCTATTTTTTTAAATGACATTATGATTTTTGCAATGTTTATTTTAATTTTTGGAAATGTATTTATTTGACTGTCGTGGGTCTTAGTTACAACACGTGGGATCTTCGATCTTTAGTTGCGGCAAGTGGGATCTAGTTCACTAACCTGGGATGGAACCCGGGCCCCCTGCCTTGGGAGCATGGAGTCTTTCTTAGCCACTGGATCAACAGGGAAGTCCCAGTAGATATGCTTTTTGAGGCTTGGCAGCTGTCACAACCATGGCTTAACCGGGAGACAGCAAACAAAGCACTATTGTCAGCTGATCACATTAGAACTGAGACCTTTTATGTTCATCTAGTGCATCACTCATTACAATGGTCTCAGAAAGTATGCTGAGCTGGTACTGACAGTCCCATTTTTCAGAAGTGGAAACAGAGCCAAAAATATGAAATAATTTGTATAAGAGCGTACTCTGGTTAGAAATAGCTCAGGACTAGAAGTTAGGCCTCCTGACTCCAAGTCCAGTACTTTTTCAGTGAACTGAATTTAATTAGTATTAATATTTGGAGCCCTCACACATGCAGGGCACAGTGCTTCCTTCTTGTCCCAGTTTCCGGAGGCCTACCATCCCTCAGTTCACCCAGGGCCCATCCAACTGTGTGTTTCAGGTTTTTTTCACTCTCACTCAGTAGCTCACTGTCCCCCTTAACAGAATCAGCTTCTGCATTTCTGTGGCACTGGGGTGAGTCTGTCCCAGCACGTCCATTCCTGGTGTGTAAGATACGGCCTCGCCTTTGGAGACTGAGCTCAGGGAAGAAAAATATTTGTCCTGTTCCAAGGTCACTGGGAGGCCCTTCCTTCAACATGCTTTCTGCTTAGCAATCTTGCCACATTATCTTGTGTTGAACTAAATTTCTGTTTCTTTTTTTATTAGCACGGTGGACCTATTCTGCTTAAGCTCCCTTTTTGTTCCTAATGTGAATCTTTAAACTAATAAGAATGCAGATCCCAGCAGACTCACTCTCTCTCTTATAATCCATTAGGAACGTAAGATCGCTGTCTCTGGAAAACTTAAAAAACCATTTAAAAACAAAAAGATGAATAAATGAAAATGTTATGAACCTGGAAATGTTAATTAAGCCATTCTCAAGGAACAGGCTTCCCAGCCCAGATTAAAACATCTCATCACTTTTAAGTAGTTAACATCTTTCTCCTTGAAATAAGTCCAAATTAAGGACAAAATCATTATAAAAAGAAATAGCAAAGAGACCAGGAAACGGTGTTAAGAATTTGGCTATCGACTGACATAGTCAAGTTAGAGCAAACCACGAAGGCCAAAGCCATAAAGTGAAGTCTATTTCCAGACATACTGTAGTTCTTGCCAAGCAATCGTCTGGGTACGCTGATGTAGAGTCAGAGGATGCAGAAACTCACAGATCATCGCGATCAATCTTTTCACTTTTTTTTAGATTAAGGAACTGAGATCCAGAGAGGGTGAGACAATTTCTTAAAATCATTTAATAGGGTTGAGGCTAGAACCTAAAAGGTAAACTCACAATCTAATGTTCTTTTTCCTGTGTACACACACATACACACACACACACATAAAGTCGCTCAGTCATGTCCGACTCTTTGCGACCCCATGGACTGTAGCCTATCAGGCTCCTCTGTCCATGGGATTTTCCAGGCAATAGTACTGGAGTGGATTGCCATTTCCTTCTCCAAGTACACTGCTGAGCAAAAATGATTTCATAATAATAATAATAGCAGTAGTAGTAGTAATAACAACAGTAACTCTTTTAAAGGTACTGAATCTATAACATGGTACCTAGAAGTGTGTCTCCCAGACTGTTTTCTTTTCCAGGAAAGAAACAGAGCTGAGCCTTGTGTTTCAGAATATTATTTGGCTAGCAGTCTTAGTCCTCAGAAACACAGACACAAACTGTGACACAGAGAAATAAAGACTGAGTCCCTAAAGTAGCTGTAACAAAGCCCAAGCGCTGACTGTCATTCACTCGGCCCCGTGCAGGGCCCCTTCAGGCTCTATGCAGTATTATTTATTCCATTTGACATATAATTCCAAGCAGATTTAAAGCAGAAAGCTAGTTGGTAGCAGCCTGACAGCAAGAAGAGGCAGCTGTCATTTCTTACTGATGGCCGTTAGAATTGACCGCTGAGAGCCCAACACTGAAGGAGCAGATAGAGAAACTATGAAACTAGAAATAAGGACTAAAAGTACAGTAATACAGGACCATTTCCTTTGGGGGCAGAAAGCTCTGCAAAAGTGTCTTCTAAGGGCATCTTTGGCCTACTTCAAAGTACACAGAAATAACTCATAATGATAACTTTGTTTCATTGAGCACCTATTATATGTGAGGGATGATGCTCAGTGGGGCTTCCCAGGTGGTGCAGTGGTAAAGAATCTTCCTGCTAATACAGGAGACGCAGAAGACCTGGGTTCAATCACTGCGTCGGGAAGATCCCCTGGAGTAGGAAATGGCAACTCACTTCAGTATTTCTGCCTGGACAATTCCATGGACAGAGGAGCCCGGTGGGCTACATGGGCTCGCAAAGTCAGACACGACTGAGTGCACATGCACATATGCAGCTAAGTATTTTTGTGAATCATTTCTTTCAACCCTGCAAGAGAACTGATATAATTCCTGTTTTATTGGTAAGGGGACTGAGCTTCAAAAAAAGTCAGTAATCATGCCCAGGAACACAAGACCAAAATTAAAAGACAAAGTGAGGATTTGAACACGAGTGGTCAGACTCTAAAATCTGTGTTCTTTCCTTTGCGTTTTTGTGGCTTGAATTCATCATTAACACCTGGAATAAGAAAAGAAAGTGAAACATCATTCATGGTTTTCTCCTTAAAAGAGAATAAGGAGAATGAAATGCATTTTAGAATCTGCCACTATGTATTTTTTTCTCTTTTTTAAAACTTATTTATTTTTAATTGAAGGATAATTGCTCTACAATTTTGGTTTGATTTAGAATTTGCCACTATATGCTTTTTTTGCATAGAATATGTTAAAGGTACAATCATCTCTCAATTAACTGGAATCATTGATGAATGAGGTATTAATGAACGTATACAACTTTTGCAGAAAATTTGAGCTTTCCTTTAGAGTTCTAACACTAACAAAGGCTAACGTCTTTAGTAAAGTTCTTGTAATATGTATTTACTTCTCTGCAGCATAGCATGGAAACCTCACATGTGAGCCATAGACTGGTTTGGGATATAGATCTATAAACAATTCAATTGTAAAAAGGTGTAGACTAAGTCCAGTGGGAGTTGAGAGGAGGAATTAAGTTTGCCTGGAAGATAAGTTTTAAAAAATCACAATTTTAATGTGGTCTCTGGCAATAAAACATTTAAAATATTCAGTTTTGTTTTCCAGATGAAAAATAGGCACCTGTCAAAAGTCACTGCAAAACAGTAACCACTATAAGTGTGCAATGCCTACAACGGTTCGGCGTGAGCTTGTACAGTCTTTTAACGATTCATCCTTTGACTTCCTGGAGGTGTATGGAATGTGGGCTCTCTTTCTCTAAAAAATATGAGAATTTGATTGCTAGGTCTCGTGTGGACTTGGGCAGGGCTTGATATTTTTCTGTCATGTATGTACATTTTTCTGTATCTTTATAACAATATCATGAATAAAATTATTATGATTTTTCCTTTGCTATAGAAAAATGAGGCCTAAGGTAACACAGCTGGCCAGTATCTAAGTCAGAACTGGAAATCAGGTCTTTTGATTATGGATGCAGGCCTCTTTCCAGGGTAGGATGCTGTCTTCTGTATAACTTGTCTGGGTTTAAATGTCTGCTTATTCTTTTCTGCACCTGCTAAATGTAGGTCGCAATTTCTGTGCTTGCCCTTGTTCCCCACGTGCATCTCAACGTCAGGCGAGCTTGCCACCGTTCAGTTACATTCTATTGGCACTCCTGAAGACCTTCTAATTCACTCATTCAATTAAATAGTTTTGACCATATACTTCATGCCAGGCAGTAGATAGTTTTGAGACACTGGGAAGAGTACCCTGCCCTCAAAAAACTAAGTAATGACAACAAACAGCTTATATTCCAAGAGGAATTCCAGACACAACTAAATGTGTTTAAAAGGCAGACTGTGGTAAATGTCAGCTTTATCAGAGGAGCAAGCAAAATACTAAGGAAGCACAAAGGAGAGATTGATTTTGACGGGTGAGGCAACAAGATGATGAGGGAATATCTTGAAACACATCCTGGAGGACATGACATTTCAGTTAGACCTTCACAACTGAGCACTATATTTTGTATTGTTCTAGGTTAGTCAGCCATTGCTGTGATAATGTGATATAACAAACAACCCCCAAATATCAGTGGCTTATAACAGCAAATGTGTATTTCTTGCCTATGGGTCCTTGGAGAAGTTCCCTATAGGTCTGTGGGTCCCTGGGGAGGCTCTGCCTTAAGCTACAGGCGAGGTTCAGGTATATGTGTCTCATTTTGGGAGCCAGGTTGAAAGAGCAACAGCTACCTGTTGAAGGTAATGGTACAGGGAGGTGGCACAAGAGAGGGTTTGTTACCATTGTTTAATCAGTGTCATGTCCAATTCTTTTGCAAACTCATGGATTGCAGCCTACCAGGCTCCTCTGTCCATGGGATTCTCCAGATAAGAATACTGGAGTGGGTTGCCATTCCCTTCTCCAGGGGATCTTCCCAACCCAGAGACTGAACCCATGTCTCCTTCATTGGCAGGTGGGTTTTTAACCACTGAGCCACCAGGGAAGCCCCACAAGAGAGGATGTGCTGTGCTGTGCTTAGTCGTTCGGTTGTGTCTGATTCTTTGTGACCCCAGGGACTGTAGCCTGCCAGGCTCCTCCATCTATGGGAATTCTCCAGGCAAGAGTACTGGAATGGGTTTCCATGCCCTCTTCCAGAGGATCTTCCCAACCCAGGGATCAAACCCAAGTCTTCCACATTGCAGATGGATTCTCTACCATCTGAGCCCCCAAGGAAGCCTAAGAATACTGGAGTGGGTAGCCTAACCCTTCTGCAGGGGATCTTCCCAACCCAGGAATTGAACTGGAGTCTCCTGCATTTCAGGTGGATTCTTTACCAGCTGAGCTGCCAGGGAATCTCACGAGACAGGATACCTAGTTCTCAATGGGAGAAACCTGCAATGTCTCCCTAGTCTCTGCTTGGAACTGGAACACTGTCAACAGTCACATCTACCCACATCCCATTATTCAAAACAAGTTATGTGGCTAAGCTCAAGATCAACAAAAGGAATAAGAAATATACTTTAGTCCCAGGGAGGTCAGGAAGGGGCAATGAGGGAAGGAAATGTTGTAAATAAATAATGCAATCTACCCTGTGGTCTTACTGTTTGGGGCGGGGGGTTATACTCAATGTGAATACATGATCCTTGAAGGGAAATAAAGTCCTTCTTTCTGTGGAGTGCTTCTCTATTCCCAGGGGAATGTGGGCTGTGTGGGAAGAGGGATGAGGAAGGCAGAGGGGGTCTGGAACGTTTTGTGACACCAAGGTGACTCTCACCTGCACAACAGCTACCCCAACAGAAAAGAGCTTTGTTTGTCTCTCACTGTGGGCGCTCCAGTGCCTAATACCGAGAGAGCACTTGAAGAATGTTTGTTACATGAATGAATCAATGAAAACTTCAAGCTACCATGTTTGCTGCTTCGATCACTCACATCCTAGACAGTGGTTCCATTTTATCAATGGTTGATACATATAAGGCCTCAATCAATAAATACTGATCTATTTGTGTGACATAATACTCTGCAGTCACTCTCTGTTTTGATAAAGTGTCTCTCATATATATTGGAGTGATTTTCTTTTTTCACTCATTTTTACTTTCCAAAGTTTCTATAGTAAGCCCACATTTATTTTACATAAAATGCAGTTATTTAAAAAGTAAGATTAATATACAGCATCACATATGAACAGCATATTCTAATTTGAGATACAGTCTGGAAAGCACCATTCCTTGGGATGTAACATTTTTATTTTAACCCTTTGTGGCAAGATGTTCTAAATAGTGCATCTAAGGATAGCAGTCAGTCAGTTGAGATTTGGTCTGAGTCTGTGTTCATATAGGAGGAATGTAAAAATTAGCCCCAAATTGGAACTCATCTTAGGCTTTATTTATTTATTTATTTTAAATTTTATTTTGCTTAACTTTACAATATTGTATTGCTTTTGCCATACATCAAGATGAATCCGCCACAAGTATACATGTGTTCCCCATCCTGAACCTTCCTCCCTCCTCCCTCCCCATACCATCCCTCTGGGTCATCCCAGTGCACCAGCCCCAGGCATCCGTTATCAGGCATCGTACCTGGACTGGCAACTCGTTTCAAATATGATATTATACATATTTCAATGCTATTCTCCCAAATCATCCCACCCTCTCCCATTCCCAGAGTCCGAAAGACTGTTCTATACATCAATGTCTCTTTTGCTGTCTCGTAAACAGGGTTATTGTTACCATCTTTCTAAATTCCACATACATGCGTTAGTATACTGTATTTGTGTTTTTCTTTCTGGCTTACTTCACTCTGTATAATAGGCTCCAGTTCCATCCACCTCATTAGAACTGATTTGAATGTATTCTTTTTAATGGCTGAGTAATACTCATTGTGTATATGTACCACTGCTTTCTTATCCATTCGTCTACGGAACAGTATGGAGATTCCTCAAAAAACTGGGAATAGAACTGCCTTATGATCCAGCAATCCCACTGCTGGGCATACACACTGAGAAAACCAGAATTGAAAGAGACACGTGTACCCCAATGTTCATCGCAGCACTGTTTACAATAGCCAGGACTTGGAAGCAACCTAGATGTTCACCTTAGGCTTTAAAAAAAATATTTAATAATTGGCTGTTGTCTATCATTCTGATACAGCTTGGGACTGAGGAGGCCTGGGCTAGGCCCTCTACCAGTTGTTGGACAATTGGACAAGTCACCCAATTGTTTGAAGCTAAATTTTCCCAAAAGGAGAATGAAGTTGATTCCTGCCATGCATTAGTTTAGGCAGGAATAGACCTGATAGTTTAGGTACCAATGGACCCTGATTTAATGAAGATGTTCTCGTGAAATAGAAAAAGCTACAAATTTTCCTCATAAACTGCCTTATCTCTAAACTCAAAATGGATTAGTATTATTCATCATCACCGATTAAATGCCATTTAGTTAGGATAATAATACCTACTATAACAAATACACCCCAAATATATAATGACTCAGGACATAAATCTATTTCTCATTCTTGTAATAGTCCTAAGTATTCCATCTCAACAGTCATCTCTCTTCCATGGACTAATTCAAGGATACAAACTTCTTCCACTTTGGACTTTGCTCTTCTTCGAAGCATCGTTGTTATTGGCATCTGTAACACCATATGGAAAAACCCGAATGAACTTTTTGGGCAACCCAATAAAAGGGAAAAGAAAGCTAAGTTGGGACATAGCCCATTTCTTTAAAACTTTGTCAAGAAATAGCACCTGTCACTTCTGCCCATATCCTATTGGCTACAACAGAGATCAATGGCTCTGCTTAATTGCAGGTGAGGCTGGGAAAGGTAGATAGTTCTGAGTCCTGGAAGAAGAGGAAGGAAATTGGGGGAACCACTTGCAGCCTGTCCCACCAATGTCTAGTATATGGCAGGCTCAGTGCTAGTCAACAAGAATACTAAGATAAATCAGACACTTTGCCTGGCCTAGAAAAGGTCCTGATCTAGTGGGTGAGACTACACTATATGGACAGATAATTGTAATGTTGTATAGAATGTGCTGTAACAAAGCAATAAAGGTGAGCCAGTGAGAACACTGTGAATGTGAAGGGGGAGCCACTCTGCCTCACTCTGCCTGTAGTGAAAGGAGATCATGAAATGCCTTGATTACGTCAGTTTCACAAATGTTTATCGAGCAGCTACTAAGAGCCAGCCACCTGTTCTGTACAGGTTGCTGGAAATACAGATACGATTTTAGCCCTCAGGGGAGATGGATATATAAGCAGGCAAATTCAAATGGATAATTTCTCAGATAACTGGGAAACAGAAGAACTATAATATACATGGTTATTGGATTAAATGCTCTGGATTTTAATCAGGCATACTCGGTCTTGAATTCCATCTTTAACGCTGTTAAAGTTACTGTGTGACTCTGGGCAAGTTTACCAACCTCTCTGAGCCTTTGTTCTAATTTTAAAACAAAAATAACATCTACTGATATGGCAATATATGATCTTAGGATCCCAAAAGTGTAGCTCTTCTATATACCAACTTTGCGATTTTTGGGAAACTCTTCAAACCATTGTGGCTTTATTATCCTCGTCTTTAAAATGGGATTGTTAATAGTACCAAAAATGGTTGGTGGGCACCTGTGAATCTAGAGAACAAATGTTCTCCGAACCATGCCTGGTACATAAAAATTGCTCAATGAGTGTTAGGTCTCATCACTACCTACCTTACAGTTTGCTATGGACATTAAATGAAATAATATCAGTGCCTGGCAAATATTCAATTGATAGTAACAGTTATTATTATTATTATTATAAGTGATAAGCTGAAGACAGGATGTCCACAGTGTCCTAAAAAGAAGCTGCTGAGAAACCAGATAGGATAGAATGACCGAAGCAAAGACCCCTGACCCACAAGTTTATTCTTCACCCATCCTAAGGCAGATGAAGCAATGAAGACTGTGATGCTCGGAAGGACAGCGCTACCAGTTACAGGTCTAAGGCTGTTAATTTCCTTATTTGTTTCCTCTGCCTCTTCCATTGGGGCGGGCTTTGAGAGTATGCCATAAACTAAGTGGAGGCAGGCTGGCATAAATGATTTTCTCCAAGGATATAGGAGGAAGGTCTCTCTAAATACAGCATTCATTGGTTAGAGTTTCCAGAACCTTCCAAAATTTGGTCTCCTTTTATAGCATCCCACAAGTCCAAAGTAATGAAATAAAGGCATGGTAATAGGCAAACACAATTACAGCACCCAGATAGCTCTTTGGCAGGTAGAGGGTGTTTGAGAACATTGACTGGGGTCTCATTTTCTATAATCAAGCCCAGCCCTGCTGTGATCACTATAGTATTATGACCTATGGGGCAAAGACGGTACCATACGTGATATTTCATTTTTGGGTAGCTGGGGGTAGTAATGAACCAGTTGCAGTCAAGTGAATTAATCTCCCCAGCTATTCAAAACGAAACTTCACATACAGCAATTTGTTCTTCATTGCTTTTCCTCGCACTGTAGCCTTTTCAAATGACTCTTCCTACAAAAAATTGAAAGAAAGAAAGAAAAAGAAAACTCGATGAAAAAAAGATTTTAGCCTTTGCTAAATGTTGACTTCTTTTCTGATTGTTGATAATAATGTCAAATACATCCCATAGATATGCAGCTTAGTGTTCATGTTGTGATACTATTATCCTCATATTGGTTGATTATGAATCTTAAAAGATGGAATAAATATGCAAAGAGTTGGTATAGCATAGATTCCAGAGACACTTTCATACTGTTTAAATTATCAATCGGTATTTATCCAAACTCCAAGGAGCACCCTAATCAATCTCACTCTGGAGAATTACTCAATTATTATGCATTTAAAGAAATAGAAGTTAATGATTAAAAACACATTATTGAAAATGAAAGACTCTGGCATAGGTAGGTATAGAAATATAACACAGCTGTTAATCCTCCATAAATTTGTTTTTAATAACACTGATGTTTTGGTTGCATATAATAACTATTTCATTAAATCTAAATTAAATGCATGGTTAGGCATATTTAAAACATGTAAATGTAATGTGTTGGGAGCATATTCCATTTTATGTTTCTACACTGTTCTAATAATTTTCCGAATTCAAATTGACTAGGTGTAGGGAAATACCTGGTCATTTATATGACACCTTCTTTCTGATATCATTAAGGGCTCCAGAAATTTAATACTCCTGAGTTCTAAACACATCACTAGTCAGTGTGCAGGAAAGACAATGTGTTTATCTGCTGGAAAGAAATGCTTATGGACCCAAATGAAAGGAGGGAAAATGCTTTTAAATAATAGTAAAATATGCATTTTGCTTTTTTAAAAAATAAAACAAAGAATTGAATACTAAAACAAGCTATCTTGGAATAACAATCAAGAGTGTGTTGTGCATGATTTTTCATTTATGGAGAGCAGGAAGCATTAATATACTTGCCTATGGCTTGTGCATTACTATTCCCAGCTATGCAGAAATGGAACGTGATTTACAGCAACACATTCTTTGTTGCTGTTCCAACATACCTATTGTCTTCCCTGCATTCTGACTGGCTGGCTGGCTGGGAGAGGGGATGGTGCTGGACCGCACTCAATCATTATGGGTGTCTACAAATAGAGTAGGTGTATGTGAACTGGGATTTTTCAGCTTTGTATAACAAGCAAGCCAATCAGAGCACAGAAAGAACAATAGCTGAAGGTTTTACTGCTCTTTAAGTTTCCCCACTGATTCCCATTGCGACTGATTATATCACAGAAGTTATATAAAAATCACATTAAATGCCAACTAAATCAAGACTTTTCATATCTTTTTTTCAAAGCAATGAAATTCAGGACAAACACTATACTATGCATGAAGATCACCACCTAGAGATCTAAACTCTTCATTCCAGACGTCATATTTGAAAATGGAACTAGAGAAAAGTGTAGTTTATTCATTTTGTTATTTTCTGTGGTGCTTGCACTGCTGTTTTGAAAGCCCACCATAGGAGAGCTCAATTAAAAAGCTTCATAATTTTCACTGGTTAACTTTGATTAAGTAGGCTGTCTTGGAAGAGCATTGAGTAAATTTATACTGTAAATTACCTGTAGTGAGTTCTCAACTCTAAAATTCTGGAGTATTAGTTGCTTGGCCAGGCCATTTCTTTCAGAAGGGTTATACTTTACCAGCTGATTTGGAATGGATGTACTTCATTTTATCAGAGAAGAACAAGAGACAGAAACTTCTTTCTACTAGTTGGAACAACAGGTATGTGGAAAGAAAAGATTTTCCTCTCTACTGCCAGCTGTATCAAGAAAAGTGTAGACCAGAGGTTCTCTTTAACCAAGTTTTTTTTTTTTTTTTAACTTACTTATTGTTAGCTAGCTTTCCAGGTCACAGTATTTGCCAGACATTAGAAAAATGATGACTAAACGAACAGGTTCTCCACGATGTGCTACTTTTTAGACAAGAACAACAGTCTCTGCAAATAAGCAAGCTCTTTCCCACTGAACAAATGGGAAAACCAAGCCTGTTTCAACCACAGCTGGTAAATCAAGGAGCTGAGCCCATCTGAGGTGATGGCTGGCAGTTTATAGCTACTCATATCACTCTCTCTTTCATATTTTTAAGGGCAAGGCTGAAAATTCGATAAAATTTGCAAATTCTGTATAATGATGATCAGTTTTAGTTTCCTGCTGTATGGCATCAGGCAAGTTCCACAGTCTTCTGAACCTCAGTTTTCCTCATCTCTGAAAAGGGTATAGTAACCACACTCGCCTTACTGACTTTTTCTGTAGATTCAGTGAGATAGTGCATTTAAGGCGCTTATGCAGGGCCTGACATGTAATACTCAATAAATGTTAGGGCTTAATGTTATTAACATTTTTCTTGGGTGTATCTGCATTGTTTAACACGTCTGTTTAATAAAAACAGCTTATAAGTTCTTCCTTTGACTTTTAAAACTTCATCAGCAATTAATTAATTCCATTTGAACATCAGTCTTGTCAGTTGGGCATAGCATTATTTTATCCTCCTTGGTTGCTGAGAAGGGTGAGATAAAGAGGAATTGAGTAGCTTGCACACTACAGCGCTAATGCAAGTCCTAGAATCTATATTTTTGACTCATTTACTTCTATCACCTGAGTGGGGCTGGGTGAAGAAGGTCCAAAGCCTCCAGAATACAAAAGATTTTCTCTGCGGTGCAGAACTGTTTGCAGATTCCAGTTAAGGGATTATAAATTTTGTGTTGAGGGGGTTAAGTCTGTTGGTCAAGGGAAGTGGCAGCATTTAAAGACAGATAGCCAACGTTGCCTTCCCAAAAAAAAAAAAAAAAAAATAGTGTCAGCAGCATTCACACTTCTGAATATATTAAGTTTGTAAATCCAGGGTGCAAATTGTTTGTAGAATCTCAATTAAAGCCCTTATAATATTGTCATTCGTAATCAGCTCACTATGAAAACAGGGCTTCCAGAGGGCACCAAAATCATTTGAACTTGCGATCTGTAATAGATTTGAATATTCAGATAAGGTCAGCGGTCAGAGCAGAGGTGACAGTTTTGGTCAATAAACAGGTTTAGTGAGACAAAATCTTTTTGTCTACATGCGAATGGCTTGGAGAAATTGGTTCTCAAGGGGGAATTAAAAGATTAAATTCAGCTGTGTTGCCAATTTATTTGCAGGCCTAACAAGTGTGTGATGGAAATCTTTGGCGCGGGGAAGTACCTGCCCTGTGAGAAGCCCCTGTTAGTGCGCTTCCAGGCAGCAGACTTGACTGCAGCTGAGACTGAGCTTGATAGAGGCCTGCTGGGTGGAAAGAGACAAAAAGCATCCCAGGGCCAGGGTGGCTTTGTTTTACTTTGTTGCACTCCTTCTATCCTCTCCTTGACCCTTAAAATTGCTTTCTCTGAATTGTGTTTTGGCATGAAGCCTTGGCTGACAAGTCATTACCAACTCCGTTCTGTGAAGACCCACAGAAATAATTTCTCTCTGGTCTCAATACCAGGAAGTCTCATGTTTCTCTGGAAGTGCTTGGTTTACCTGAAGGACACTGTGAACCATTCAGTTCTATTTGTTTTATACCATATTTTCAAGAGCCTGAAGGGTCTTCCGGGTTGCTTAAGGAGCTGGGAGGTTGCGAGTGAGAACAAAGGGCTCTGAGACCCAGATTCCAGCTTTTACCTTGAGCAGCTCTGCATTTATTTGTTTTCTGCATCTGCATTAGATTTTATTTGAAGAAGGGACTCAGTGGCCAACAAAAACGTTTGGAAACCACCGACCTTATGCTAACACTTCTTGAGATACTTGGAATAAAGTACCTCAGAGCCTGAGGGATCTGCTCTTATCTCTTTGTCTCATCATGTATGGTCACTCCTTAGGCATTATTTACACTGATCTTTCAGTCCCTGAAGTAAACCAAGGTCTTTCCAACTTCATGACTGCTAACTGGAATCCCCTTTCTCAACCCTTTGCCTGACTGTCTCTTTGTTATGGAGTCAGTTGGGTTTATGTTCAGTGACATAAAATAGTGAAAACTAAAGAGCAGTGGGCTGAACAAGAAAAGAAACACTTATATATCTCTTATGTAGAAAACCAGGATGTTCTACGTATACAAACTGGCTTGAAATTGGGAAAGAAGTATGTCAAGGCTGTATACTGTCATCCTACTTATTTAACTTATATGCAGAGTATATAATGAGAAATGCTGGACTGGATGAAGCACAAGCTGGAATCAAGATTGCAGAGAGAAATACCAATGACCTCAATGGATATACAGATGACACCATCCTTACGGCAGAAAACAAGAACTAAAGAACCTCTCGATGAAAGTGAAAGAGTAGAATGAAAAAGTTGGCTTAAAACTCAGCATTCAAAAAACTAAGATCATGGCATCCGATCCAATCACTTCATGGCAAATAGATGGGGAAACAGTGGAAACGGTGTCAGACTTTATTTTTTTTGGCTGCAAAATCATTGCAGATGGTGATTGCAGCCATGAAATTAAAAGACGCTTACTCCTTGGAAGGAAAGTTATGACCAACCTAGATAGCATATTCAAAAGCAGAGACATTACTTTGCCCACAAAGGTCCGTCTAGTCAAGACTATGGTTTTTCCAGTGGTCATGTATGGATATGAGAGTTGGACTGTGAAAAAAGCTCGAGCTTTTTCACAGTGGCCGAAGAATTGACGCTTTTGAAGTGTGGTGTTGGAGAAGACTCTTGAGAGTCCCTTGGACTGCAAGGAGATCCAACCAGTCCATTCTAAAGGAAATCAGCCCTGGGTGTTCATTGGAAGGACTGATGCTAAAGCTGAAACTCCAGTACTTTGGCCACCTCATGTGAAGAGTTGACTCATTGGAAAAGACTCTGATGCTGGGAGGGATTGGGTTCAGGAGGAGAAGGGGACAACCGAGGATGAGATGGCTGGATGACATCACCGACTCGATGGACATGAGTTTGAGTGAACTCTGGGAGCTGGTGATGGACAGGGAGGCCAGGCGTGCTGTGGTTCATGGGGTCACAAAGAGTTGGACACAACTGGGCGACTGAACTAAACGGGACTGAACTGAACTGACCCAGGATATGGAGTCTAGTGTTCATCTTCAGAGTGTCATCTAGACTTGCATGTTTCTTCTCTGCCATCGTCAGGACGTGCCTTTCATTTTCAAGATCACTACACTGTCCAAAACGGCCACAGGAGCCATTATCGGCTGTTGGTAGGAGAAAGCGGGGGCTTCCCTGGTGGCTCAGTGGTAAAGAATGCCAGCAATGCAGGAGATGCAAGAGACATAGGTTCAGTCCCTGGGTGGGGAAGATACCCTGGAGGAGGGCCTGGCAATCCACTTTGGTATTCTTGCCTAGAGAATCCATGGACAGAGGAGCCTGGTGGTTACAGTCCATAGTGTCACAAAGAGTCAGACAGGACTGAAGTGACTGAGCATGCACACAGGAGGAAGTGGGGGCCACAAATGACGCTTCACCCAGCTAAGGCTGATGTCTTGAATACGTTTCCAGAAGCCCACCCAATATTTCAATTTACATTTTATTGGTGACAACTTAGTCATATGGTCATCTCCAGCTGCAAGGGATGCTGGAAAATGTAGTGTTTTATTGGGGCAGCAATATACCTAGCTAAAAATTAAAGTTTGATTATTAAGAAAGAATACAAACCAGAGGGCAAATTAGGGAGAACTCAGGTTAAATTTCAATTCCCCCCTTCTAAATTTTGATCTTCCCTAATATTTGCTCTCTTAGAACACAATTGTTCCTTTATAAAACTTTCACAATTTATAACTATATATCTGTGAAAATTTGTCTATGTAACAGAATGGCAATTTCTCCAAGGGACGATTTTGAGTCTTTTTTTTATCCTATACTCCATAATCAGTGTCCAACAAAATGCTTTTCATCTAGTATGTTAAATAAATTTTTATCATTTAAGAGAATGAATAAATTATATTTCCCTGATTGTATTGGTTGCTAGAAAATTCAGAGCTGAATTTGTGGTTTAGCTTCATTTAATGTTCAGGGGTTCCTGAAGGGCATTTAGGGCACTAAGTTCACTCTAGGCTCTCAAGTTTTTACTCCTACTTTCTCTTTAATTTCCTAATTTATTCAGTAAATTTGCTTACATTGTACAGATTATATAGTTTTGAGGCTTATCTTACCTATTTGGAAATTAAGGGAAAGGTATAGCTAAATGAACACAGTAAAGGACAGATAAAATTTAAGTATTCAGCAGGAATGCTGTAAACAAAATTTTTTAAATGTGGGAAAAAAATCCAACACCAATAAAGATAATAGACATTTCTCTCAGCATATCGTTTGATGTTCCCAGTTCTGGGATGCATTAATGTTAGTAAAGAATAATTAACTAACCATAAAACAGGATGTTGTTTGAAAGTCACTACTAAGCAGCAGGAGTTCGGTTAAGATCACACTTCGGAAGCTAAGGATGATTAACCTTTGCCTAGGTTATAAAATGGCCCATTGGAGAACTGTTGCCACTGGATATATTACCTGGATATCAATTGGATTATTGAGTGAGAGGTTTTACATGATGTTTAGTATGATGATATATCTCTGGTTACAAACTGTTTATGACAAGTGGAAAAGCCAATATAAAATAAATGAAGATTTAAATGGATTTTTCTTCTTTATGTGAGTTGAGGTTAATTTATGCATATATACCTCAATACCTGTATATTCAAAAGAGATACTAGTTTATTATTTGTAATGAAGAGAGACGGCTATTGAATATGTAAGTGAAATTGTAATGCTGACATTGGAGCTCCTGTTTAAAGGGGATTTTCAGTTCACTGAGATTTTTCATTGGAATTTTTATTTGGTGCAAACTTTGCCATCTGAACCTTAGTTTAATTTGGCAATGTTACAGATCAAGAGAAGTCACTCTCATGAACTTGCAATAAATTAAGTTGCAAATATACTGTATTTCTTTACAATTACAGCTTTGATTTGTCATCAAGTGCACATCCTGGGGCAATCATTTTTTAAAAATTGTTAGTTTTTTTTTCTTAATTAAAGATAAGTTGTCCTTACTGTCTTTAAACTGTTTTGCTGATATTAGCCTAAAAGTATTTGTGGACAGGAACTTCATCTCTTAAACTTCTTTTTGCATTTTCCCTAGTGTTTAGCAGATGTTATATATGTGGTAGGGGCTTGATAAATTCTGAGAATTTAAAATGACTCCCCTTCTTTCTCTCCTTCCTTCAAAAAGTGTTAATTGCATCACTACTACATTTTGGGCTCCTTGCAGAGAATTAAGATACAAAGATGAGTAAGATGTGTGTGTCCTGTCTTAGGTTAAATAAGGGTTGGGGTACTGATATGCATGATACAGATGATCCAAACTGAAGCTTTCTCCACCCAATAGTTTGTCATGGCATCACCTTGTGATGATTAAATAAGGGAATCAATGAGAAGATATTTTGCTACCATGGATGCTACCTCAGGAGTTAGCTGGGTGAAGCAATATAGGGAAAATGGTCTGTAAACTACAAAATGCTGTGCAAATATGTCATTATCATAAATTATGTACATGTCATTCTCCATCACCATCAAATTGTGAGCAAGGACTTTAATTCATTTCTACATCTTCAGCACATATATAATAAGCACTTAATAAATGTGTGCTTCGGTAGAATATTGAAGATGTATTTTTTAGTATTATAATCATCAGTACTAGTACTTGATGATCAATTACCAAGTTGTGTCCAACTCTTCGTGGCTTCATGGACTGCAGCATGCCAGGCCTCCCTGTCCTTCACCATCTCCCGGAGTTTGTCCAAGTTCATGTCCATTGCATCAGTGATGCCATACAACCATCTCATCCTCTGTCACCCTCTTCTTCTGCCTTCAATCTTTCCCAGCATTAGGGTTTTTCCAATGAGTCAGCTGTTTGCATCAGATGGCCAAAGTATTAGAGTTTTAGCTTCAGCATCAGTCCTTCCAATAAGTATTCAGGGTTGATTTCCTTTAAGCTTGAGTGGTCTTGTTGTTTTGTCTTGTTAGGGTATTGATATATGACATCCAGGGTTATCCTCCACTTATGAGTGCTCTGACTAAGCTGGGGTGCCTGGCAGAGCCCCCTACATATGTTGAATCTGAGTTCCTTTGCCCTTCACTGGAACCCTAGGTCACAGGTAGACAGTAAAGCACAACAAAGCCAAACAGACAAATACAATTACAATAAGAACCACTAGTAGTTGAATAGACTTGGTCAGAGCCAACAAAAACTATCAGCTTACCTGATTCCACGATTCCACCTTATTCAAACTTCTGAGTTCTTAGAATTTTCCGTATAATGTCAAGTTTAGTTGTATTTACATGGAAAACAGAGCTACAGGAGGAAAAACCTTCCTTTGTTTTAAATTCCTCAAAGGCCTAAAGTTCTTTGTGAAGCTCCTATTTTGTGATACTTGATTATTTTTCACTCACATGAACTATGGATATGCACAGTAATAAATGCTTTACACTCATAATCTTTTACTCCTGTGCAAAAGCCTGTAGGGTAGGTATTATTATCATCACTATTTTACAGATGAAGAACTGAAGGTTAGAAAGGCTTGCCCAGGGTTATAATGCACTTATGCCATAGAACTACTATTGAAATCTCTGGCTTTCATACCTATATCCTTTAATTATTATTATCATTATTTTTTATTTATTTTAAATGGAGGCTAATTACTTTACAATATTGTGGTGGTTTTTGCCATACATAGTTATTATTTTAAGACATACTTTTTCAATCTTGTTTTCTTGCTTTATTATTTCAAAAGGATTAAAAAAAAATCCATCTCAAATTTTATGTTGAAAATTACCAAACATACAAGGAGCATCCATATCTCATCCAAATAGATGAAGAAGCTCTTGATATTTTATCAGATTTGCTCTTTCTCTTTACACACACAATTTTTTTTTTCCTGAAACATTTGAATGTAAGTTATGGAGATGATGATGACATTTCATCCCTGAATGTTTTAGCATGCATTTCCCAGGAGGAAGGACATTCTTTCAAATAACTCATAATATAATAACAATACCATCATCCTGGTTAAAAAAATTTTTTAAGTGACAATATTTCCATAATATCATCTAATTGTTAGTTTGTATGAAAATCGTCTCAGTTGACCCTAACATGCCTTTTATGTGTTTGTAACCATTTCACTATGTTCTCCCTTAGATTTGAATCTCTAGGGGCTTCCAAGGAAACAAGGTCAAAGTCACACCATGGCCAGTTGGAGTGACTACAGATTCCCATCTCTGGGTTCACGACTTTTAGTCCAGAGGCTTTCTCTTTTCCTTTTCCTCCTCCTCCTCCCTTTTCATTTCTTTTTGGCTTCATTATTCTTAATCTTTGATAGCATCTAAAATATCAAATAATACTTGTTCATGAAATACTACTTGAGATACTTTTTATGCCTGCATTTAAAAAATACTATTTTCATTATAAAAGTCATACATTCTAATTGATGAAAATTTAGAAAACTCGTAAAGTAGGAAGAACTATTTTAAAAATCTATTACATTCTCTACACTCATACCTAATCACTCATACATTTCCTTTTAGAGTTTTTTCTCTGCACAGAATGTTTCAAAAACAATGATAAAATGCATATATAATTTTGTACTCTTTTTTTCCCCACGAGAATTTTGTGACAAACATATTTATACCATAGTGGTTAAGAATGTGGGTTTGAGTCAGAATGTAGGGGTCCAAATCCTGATTCTGCCACCTATTAGCTGTGTGACACTGGGGAACCATACAACTCATCACCCAAATCGGAGCACCTATGGGAGTGAAGGGGGACACTGTTCATGATTAATCCAAGACATCGGGCACAAAGTGAGACCAGCCCAGAATGGAAAGTTGCCCAGCAAATGCTCAGTTTCCTCTCCAAAAAAAAAGATCAGGGTGACACTCAAATGACATAATTGAAAGACAGCCCATAGCTAAGTGGGTGTGCAATAGACGTTGGCTACTATTTTGGCCTTTACAAGCATCCTTTTTTACAGCTGCATGATACTCCAATGGGAGACACATTGCAGTTCCTGTCATATTTAGGGGCATCCTTTTGCAGTGTTCTGGTGCTTCTCCCTCTTCTCTTCCCCCCATTCCCACTCCTGCCCCTAACTGATAGATTGAGCCATGAATCTTGCTCCCCAGTGGTCCTCACTGAGACTCTTGTGATGTCCCAACTCATCACAGGGATGGCCTTGGCTCATCCCCATTCCACAGGGTACAAATCCTGAGGCTTCAAGGTCATACTGTTAGAAAATGATGGAATGGACAGACAAGTCCACCTCTGCTTATCATAGTTTCTACCTATACCAAGGTTTATAGTAATGACAATTGCCTCAGAGAAAACTCCACATCAAAGAGAATCAACATGAATAACTCCTTTCAGAGAGAATCACAAAAATGACAACTCTGTACAAAGGCATCATAAGTGAGGCAAAAGGATGATACAGTAAAAGGCAGATTGGTCTTCAGGGTGACCTAGTACTCTACGCCCTCGTCTAAAGAAATCAGTTCCAGAGCTCCAGAGAATGGAATCTATGTTCACCATCCAGACCTCTCAGACTAACTTACATTCTTTACCAACCACCCAGTAACTCCCACAGCTGTGGGATCATCGTCTACTGTTGGATCCCCCGCTGCCTCCCCGCCGCATTGTGGGAGTGGTCAGGAAGACTTCTCTCCTTTGGTTAAGGATGTGAGTTTGAACACTAAACACACACACCACACACGCACAATATCTATACACATACAGTGCTGTTTCTTTGGATTTTTAAAAAATCTTTCTTTCCACAAAATATAAGATCCTAGAGGGCAGAGATAGCATCATAATTACATTTTATCTGCATTGTCTGAGATAAGACCTGACACTGAATACCTTCAATAAATATTTGTCAAATAATGAACGCACGAGTGAAGAAAGGGAGGAAAGGGACTCTGTCTGGGGATGGACCTAGGATCTTCTAGCTGGTTATGAGCGCACTGCGGATGACCATGATGCTTTTAATCAGAGAATATTGTTTGGAAAATGAAACACGATTCAGTGTCCTCTCTTCCCATTGGAAAAAGCTGTGTTCCACAAATGCCATTCCAAATATAGGACATGATGCATACCCCAATACTAACACATGCCATTTGAAGCTTTAACAAGACAGTCCTCCTTCAAATTTATAACAGTCTATGTTTAAAAACCTGACAAAACCAAAATGTGTTCTCCATAAATTATAGTGGCTCCATTCCCGCTGCTGAAGTGAAGGTGGTGTCAGCATTTCCATTATTCCGTGGATCACTGTGTTTCAGGGTTTTAGTTCTTGGCTATAAAAATGCATCTTGGGTTTAAAACTGGCAAGGAACACCTCAGCCTTGGAACACATTTGCTTCACCAAATTTTGAGAGCAAAGCCTATTTGTTTACTTCCCCCTCCATCGATGATTTTAGTGAAAACATCTATGAATTTCATTTTCAGTTTTATCCCCTTAAAAAAAAAATCTGAATAGTTTCAGATTTTTACTAAACAATAGTAAAATCTTGTTTTGGAGTTAGGAGAAGAAAAATGTCTGTAAGCCTTACTTTTAAAGAAAGATATTGTTCTGAAACTAGCTGCCCTCCTCCTCCCCACTCAGATTTCATTAAGGAAGGGTTAACAATGGCTTTATTTTGACATGGGCAAATCAGATGGCTACGGTTGGTGGTGAAATTTGATTATCTGATTAGCTTAATAACCTCTCAACAACAGACCTTATTCAGTAGCTATTTGTTAGGTATAATTTCCCATTGGCTTCCCGGAGAAATCATTTAGTATAACTGTTCATACACTTAATTAAATTTCTTTGGTTTTATTTAAGTATGTATTTATTTGTGGTCCCTTGGGCAAGTAACATTTTTCAATATGGTTCTTGAGAGTGTTATCAGAATGCCAATTTTTAGAAAGGGGCTACAACTATTAATTTAGTACAATGAAACACTTAAATGACTTTAAAAAGGTGCTGATGCTCATCCATATGAATGACAGCTTTCCCTAAAAATTAGAAGTTATTTATCTGAGATTTTATTGATTCTTTTTGAACTTTATACATAGATGCATATATATGTGCTTCCACCTTAATTATATTGTTTGGCTTTTCTCAATAAGCCCCTGTGCTTATTGAAGGCAGGGCAGGGAGAGACATAACTCATCCCAAACCGTCAGGGAAGGCTTCCCAGAGGAGGCAATACCTGAGCAGAGCACCAGTGCAAGGGTAGGCATAAGATAGGCTTATGAGAGAAAAATGCAATTAAGAGAGTAAGACAGGAGATACTCTTAAATAAAAGATCAAATTATCACAAAGTAATTTATTTTCTAGGCTTAAGCAACATACAGTTTTGGGGTGGCAAGGGATATGCAAATTAATGGCTTATTACAGAGCCACTAAAGTGAATACTTAAAAAAAAAAAAAATCAGGACTTCTGTGCTGTGAGATCACTACGGAAGCAACAGTAGCACGTGGCCTGGCCAGGCAGGGGCTTTTCAGTCTCAGCAGAGAATGTTGCTGCCACTCAAAGTCACCAGGGGCTGGAAGAGCTCCCGCCGAGACCCACAGCATCTGACAACACACATGCTCAGAACAGGGAAATGTGAGTTTTCAGGAGAGGGAGAGACAAGCCTTTTGTTTAGCTAATTGGCACGTCAGAGTGTGGGATACATGCGCTCCTGGAAGAAAGGTGTCAGGTGTCTGGGGCTCAAAATCATCAGTGCAGGGGATCAGAAGGTCTCAGAGGCAGCTGTTTTTATTGAGAGTGTTCATGTTACTTTTTGCATTGGAAAAAAATAATTGAAATTGTGCTGACTGGGAAAAAGTTGGTTAGAAGGTTTAAAAGGAACTATGTACACAGTATATCTAACAATAATCATTATTATGAAAGGCAGGCCCTCAAGGTGATGAAGCTGTTCAGGTCAGGTTAACTATAGTGTTCTCAGCACCACCTTCCAAGGTATAACTGGGGAACAATTTCTCATGCATAGATCTGAAGGACTGAATAATAAGGAATAGTGGGTAATCACCACCTGGGGAAAGAGTGGGAACTGAGGCAACAGATGTAAAAGTTTGGCAGGTGCCTGGCACATGGGAGGAGAATCATTGGGTCAGTGTTCTATATGCCTGGGGCCAGGTAAGGGTTGAGCGCCACAGGCTGTCCTTGCCACTTCCTGGGGAAAGGTAAGAAGGCCTGAGAATGCAAGCTAATTGCCTTCACTCACTCCCAGGCCTTACTGTCCCACAGTGGCTAAGCTCACTCTTGAAACAACCAGCTGCCAGGGGCCCTGGGGCAGCAGGACAGAGGCCTCCCCGTCCCACCTGTGAAAAGCCATGCCACACCTGACCACTAGGAGGCGGAATCACATTATCTAACCCACTTACCGGCTCACTGGTGTCTGAACAACTTTTTATCTGTTGTGTCCAGGAGTAACCCAGGACCTTGGTTCATAGGGATTAAGGGGAAAAAAAAAGAGCTTGTTTCTGAATTCTGGCTCTGCCACTTATTATCTGTGGGACCCTGCGGAAGTCACAATGCTTTTCAAGCCTAGGTTACCTCATCTGTAAAATGGGGGCAGCGGCAACTGCCCCTCAGGGTTGTTGTGAGGATTCGAGGTGATGTCTGGCACATAATAGGCCCTTGGTAAATAACAGCTGGGGCTTCTCAGGTGGCTCAGTGGTAAAGAATTTGTCTGCCACTGCAGGAGATGTGAGTTCAATCCCTGATCAGGAAGATTCCCCTGGAGAAGGGAATGGCTACCCATTCCAGTATTCTTACCTGGAAAATCCCATGGACAGAGGAGCCTGGAGGGCTACAATCCATGGAGTCAAAAAGAGTCAGACTGAGCAAAAAATAACAGCTATCATGATAGCTCTTCTATGTCCTTAAAAGTCACTAGAATCTGCCTGCCCACATACACTGGAGCAGATAAATTCCAGTTTGGGCAGCTCAAGGGTAACAGAGTTGGAAACTTGAACCCTTGTTAGAAGCCCCCAGCTGCTGTCTTTGGAACACACTGAAAGAGATGGAGGGAAGCAGCAGAGAACTCCGTGTGCCAACCATCCAGGCAGGACCCCGCCTGAAGAGTAGCAGTCCCCTCTTTGGAAACCAGAAGAGCGTGCCCTTAATCCTCGTGCTGGGAGAAGACACGAGCGTTTTTTTTTCAGAGGAGGATTCAAGAGTCCTGGATTCTCCAGAGTCTATGAATACCCAAGGGTCCCTCAGGAGTGAAGGAGGGGAGCAGGGAGACCTTTGATGAGAAAGGGTGGGTGTAGGTGGCCACGTGGCTGCTTCTCCCCACTAAGGTAGCCCCTGAGGGTGTCCACTCTGGCAGCTGCTACTCTGCTGTCTAACAAGTGTTAGAGGTAGAAGAGACCTCAGGCCCCAAGGTGCCCACAGATGAATTCCATCTGACCTGTGTTTCCAGACTTCCTTACAGCTAGGGCTCCAGAAGGGGATTTGGAACACAGCCTTGGCACCACTCTGCCTTTCACAGCTGTGACTGAATCTTGCTGATACAACCTAAATCACATCCCAAACCTAAACCGTGAAGAAATGGGAAACGTAGTGCTTCTCAATCTGATCTCAGAAGGAGAATGCGGTAGAAAATGAGTGAGCTAGCCCACCCTCTCCACCACATGCACACGTGCTCAGTCCCTGCAGTTGTGTGGCTTTCTTTGCAACCCTGTGGACCGTAGGGATTCTCCAGGCAAGAATAGTGGAGTGGGTTGCCTTGCCCTCCTCCAGGGGATCTTCCCAACCTAGGGGTCAAACCCGTGTCTCTTACGTCTCCTTCATTGGCAGATGGGTTCTTTAGCACTAATGCCACCTGGGAAGTCCAATCCACCACAGGGGCCAACACTTATCAAATCCAGAGATTTCCGAAAAATCCAGATTTTCAACTTTTCTTGAAAACTTGGAGGACCGGATAGCCATGAACACTCACACTCCATTCCCAGTCTGCTGACACTGTTTGGATGTGCTTCAGGCAGGCATTGTTCTCCTATTCCCCACCAGCCCCTCCTGCTAGGCCCCTGAAGGCAGTGGAGTTTGCAACCCCCACCTTGGAGACTGGCTCCCTACTGTGGAGGTTGCTCAGTTTGACCTCTTATCCTACAGATGAAGGAAGTGAGACCCAAGTGAAGTGAGACCTCGCTCATAGGTGGCAGAGGGGACCTGAATCCCGGATGCTCTCCTGTTTTCACCACGCTGTTCTACCTCCTAAGATCGTTGTGTCAACCCTGACTTGTGTCAGGGAGGCTGAAAGCAGCATCTAAGGGATCTACCTTCCCTGTTAAGCTTGGCAGGACTTCCCTTTGGGATGGCCACACCATATCCAAGGGTCCTAAACTTTCAAACAACAGTTAAATTGTGTTCCTCATTCTCTGTTTTAAAAGTCAGGGAAGGGTGTAACATATTCCCCACAAAACGATTAACATTTAACAAAAAGCTTTAAGGCCGTGGGGAAAATTAGGCTGGCCAGAATGGCTCATTCCCTGAGGGCTGCAGATGGCCTAGGTAAGACTAAAATTGCTCCTATCTGGAAAGCATCTTTAACTTACCCAAAGCATTTTCACGTGTAGCAGTGCACTGTGATTGTCTTTATTTTATTTTATTTTTTTATTTTAGAGTTTAAATCGTGTAAGTCTCCTGCAAATGAAATCTGATTAAAAAACCCAGTACATAAAAGAGATCAAAGCAGAGTAGTCTCGGTGAAGCTGGACTGGGGGACTTTGAATCCTACCTCCCCACCTGCAAATTCCCACCGGGAGGCACTGACCGCCAGCCAAGCCAGGGTTTCTCAACATCTCCCTCTCTGGTCACAGAATCACCAGGGTTGTTGGGTAAAATGCAGATGCCCCAGTCTCTTGCTGACCAGCTAATTCAGAATCTCTGAGCCCAGGCCAGGGAATCTACATTTTAACAAGTCCTAGAAAGTGAATTTTTTATGCTCGCTGAAGCTTGAGCTAGGTTCTAGGGAACATAGCTTGTAAACTCACTAGTTTTCTTTCTGTTAGTTCCATGACAGGTCAAACAGAAATTGTTTTGATTTTACAGTTGATGCTAGACTTGTCCAAGGTTGCACTTGAGCCCCACGTTCTTCCGTCTACATCCTGTGTGTATGCACAGCGCTGGGTGAATACCTATGGTTCACAGTCTATCAAAGGTGGTGGTGGTACCCCCTTCTGAGGCCATCAATGGACAGGGCCTGTCAGTCAAATGGCCCTGGATTTGACTTCTGACTCTGTTTATCAGTCAGGAAGCTCAATTTTAAGGACTAGAAGTATAGATGTAAATGGCCATCCAGACTGAGTAACACCAGCGTTTAATAAAATGGGAGCTGTTATTACTATTACTCTTAAAGATGGCCTTCCTGCAGAGACGGCCCCATTCAGGCCATCACCCTCCTGCATCTCTCTGAGTCAGAGCCTGGGTAAACAGATTAGGTTGTCCCCAGCAGCATAAGGGCTCCACAGGACACCGGGGGTCCCACGTGGCACTGCTAACCAGTACGTTCCGGGTCTGGAGCACACATATTTAGGAGAAAGAGCCATCTCCATGAACCAAAGGAAGATTAGTTCTCCTCTGTGGCTTGGGCCTCCGCCCTCCCCGCGGGAGGTCTTTGTTTTCTAGATGGTTTATTGCATCTCTCACAGCACCTCTGTCCCCCGCTTGAAATGGATTCTCCGAGGAAAGGGGGTCTTTGGATTCCTGAGGCTTCTGCGGGCCCCTGGCGGCAGAGTCAAAGGGACCCAGGCTTTCCCTTAATCCCCTCTGAGAAGGTGGCCTAGGAGAGCCCCTGTCGCACCGTGCCTAACAGGATAACTGTGGGAAGCGCTGCCTTCTAGCTAGGGGCAGCGGTCCAAGTTGGTTCACCAGGCCATCTTACAAGGGCATCCCTGCCTGCTCAGGACCGTGCAGACACCTTTCCAGTGAACACGTGTCCCTGTTTGGGAGCCTTGCAAGGTAGTAAGGCTACTTCCTAAGATGTGACCCAGAGGGCAGGTGTCTGCTTCCAAGAAGATGTCTAAGATAGACATGCTCAGAGAGTAGGCCACTGCCGGCATTGAGAGACATGACCCTGGGCCGGAGGAAGGAAGGCCATCTGGCCATGAGTCAGGGAGGGCTTGACGGGAAGGAGGTGAGGAGTAAGTGGGAGGGTCCTGAGCACCCCCTGGCCCTCTGTGGAGGAGTGGGGTCAGGGGCACCTCTGTAGCAGGAAGCTGACTGGAGGACTGTCACCCATCACCTCTCCATCACCTCTCTGGCCCCCCATCCCACCTGCACCCTCGTCAGATCTCCCATGCACCCCTTCTCAGAGCACCTCTGCCTTGCCTTTCCTTGTGGACTCAACCCACTCACGAGCTCAGCCTCTGTGTTCCACGATGAGCCCCCTCGTACCCCTTCTTGCCCCTACTGAGGTGAAACCCTCTCTTCTCCCTGCTCCTAGCCTGGTACACTTCCAAGTTAAAACCTGTTGTTTTGGAACTCTTTTTATGTGAGTCTATTGAGGAGATCATCCTAAAGGAATCAGTCCTGGGTATTCACTGGAAGGACTGATGCTAAAGCTGAAATTCCAATACTATGGCCACCTGATGCAAAGAGATGACTCATTGGAAAAGACTCTGATGCTGGGAAAGATTGAGGGCAGGAGGAGAAGGGGGTGACAGAGGATAAGATGGTTGGATGGCATCACCGGCTCAATGGAATGAGTTTGGGTAAACTCTGGGAGTTGGTGATGGACAGGGAGGCCTGGCGTGCTGTGGTGCATGGGGTCGCAAAGAGTTGGACACGACTGAGAGACTGAATTGAACTGATTGATCACCCTAGACTGAACTTATTATTACTTATTATTATTGTGGTATTTCTACCACAGAGCCTGGCACACAGTAGGAATGGCACACAGTAGGAACTTAATACATGTTTGATGTATTGACTGGATTGAAGGATGGAAATAAGCATCATAAATACTTCCCGAGTGTCCCTGAGCCTGTGCCAAGTGCTTGGAGTGTATTCAGAAGTGCATGAGCAGACATGGGCCTGCTACCCCGAACACTCCCAAGCACAGAAATAAATGCACATGTGTGACTTGGGGCAGGTGCTAAAGGTACCAATGGGAGGTTCAGAGAGTCAAGGACAAGGGGTTTCGTAAGACTATCAGGAGTACCGGAAGGTCCAGGTGTGGGAGGTGGGAAAAGAGGCAGAGGGGAGGGCAGGTGAGGGGGCCCAAGGAGGCAGACCTGGGCCTCCTGGAAGAGCTAAAAGAGGACAGAGGTAGCATGAGCAAGAGAGAGAGGCATGGAAGGGCCAGAAAGGCGAGAAGGAGCCAGATCATCAGGGCCTTTTGGGAGGACTTTGCCCAGGACAGTTGTGGTTGACACCTGTTGTCCTGGGTGGTTATTAATAGCATCCCCTTTAACCCGCAGAAGTTCCCAGTTTGAATGATAAATTGTAAGCTCACCCTTTTCGTGGGCCACGTGAAGAGGTTTATATATATCCTGAGCTTCATGGAAAGTTAATGGAGAGCTTTAAGTGGGTAAATGGCATAATAGTCATTGAATACATGAACGAATGAGGATCAGAAAATCTTTCATAACAGAAACAAACAAAAACACCAAAGCAAACAGAAGATGAGATAAAAGAAAATCTGAGAAGGACGAGAACAAGCTCATAGCTGGGAAAAGCTAGAGGAAAGATCCCAAATGTCTTGGCTGGTTGGTTGGCTGGAGTGTTAAGGGGGGATGGGGGCAGGGGATGTGCCAGATAGCATCTTGAAACAAAGAACTAAACAGATTCTAGAAAAGAATAACACAAGGCATTCTAAAACTGAGCAGCAAGTGGGAAAAACTGGGCCTCACTTAAAATAAAAAAGTCTTTTAGGCAGCATGTGGGATTTTATTTCCCCAACCAAGGGTCAAACCCGCAGCCCCTGCAGTAGAAGCGGTGAATCTTAACTACTGGACTGCCAGGGAGGTCTCTGGGTTTCACTTTTTATTTGGTTTTGTGGGTGGAAGCTAGGTTTCAGGTCAGCCTCATTTTTGAAGATCTTCTCTGAGCTAGGTGCTGTTGGAAAGAAAAGCAAGTGCAAACTCAAGGCCTGATGAAAAAAGTGGAAATTAATATGTATAAATTACTATACACATTATTATATATCGTATAACATTCAGTGAGTTCAGTTTATTTGCTCAGTCGTGTACGACTCTTTTCGACCCCATGAATCGCAGCACGCCAGGCCTCCCTGTCCATCACCAACTCCCGGAGTTCACTCAGACTCACTTCCATTGAGTCAGTGATGCCATCCAGCCATCTCATCCTCTGTTGTCCCCTTCTCCTCTTGCCCCCAATCCCTCCCAGCATCAGAGTCTTTTCCAATGAGTCAACTCTTTGCATGAGGTGGCCAAAGTACTGGTTTCAGCTTTAGCATCATTCCTTCCAAAGAACACCTATTACATAGTGTCATTTTGTGAAGTTACATATGTATGTACATAATTATTGTATGTAACATTGTACATATTATATAAATGGAAATAATATCAATGTATGAGAAATGAAATAGAAATAAGAGGTCTAGAGGAGAGATGGGAAGCAAGCCATCCTGATGCCTAGGGTAGAGAAGATGTGTGTAGTAGGTTAGAGAAAAGTTAGGGAGGTGCATAAGAGTGATTTGAGGGGATAAAGGCTGATCCTGAAGGAAGGGTGGGTGGGGAGGAAGGTGGAAGTATTTCAGAGGAGAGCTGTGATGTGGTTAAAAGCTCTCAGGTTGGAAAACATCATAGTTTTAGCCTACATTTATTGAACACTTCCTATCTGCTAGACTTATTCTAAGTGCTTTACAAATATCAATGTTAGTCGTTCAGTCATATCTGACTCTTTGCGACCCCATGCACAATAGCCCACCAGGCTCCTCTGTCCATGGGATTCTCCAGGCAAGAATCTGGAGTGGGTTACCATTTCCTCTTCCAGGGGATCTTCCCAACCCAGAGACTGAACCCAGGTCCCCTGTGTTGCAGGCAGATTCTTTACCATCTGTGCCACCAGGGAAGCCCCTTACAAATATCAATCAGTATATTTCATTCTCATCATTGCTATATGGAGTAGGTGCATTTTGTTCCCACTTTACAGGTGAGGAAACTTAGGCATTAGGGTTGCTGTGCCTAGTCAGCCTTCTTTTCCCTCTCCCTGACCTGCCCTCTACCCCTAAGAGGATCCTCCAAGGTCTTGAAGGCAAAGGCAGTGTGGAGTTTCAGAATTTTTAGGAGATGCAAGTGTTCGTGGAGGAGACCACTTATATGGTCAGGCGACACTGATTTTTGTCACGTAAGTTTGTGTAAACATATTCTATTATCATTCGTGCCAGGATTGCTTTCTTTAATTTTAAAATATTTTATTTTTATGTAGCTAATAACCAAAATATGATATAGTATTTCAGTAGCAAAATCAATATAAAAATAATGGTTGTTTTCCTACCAGCAAGATGGTTAGGACACAGTCTCAAGGCAATAATATCGCCTGCATTCCTGGGCAGAGTCATGCATGGCATGAGCGTTGGCAAATGCTACAGACTACAACAATCATTATTTTACCCACCTGGCAATCAAACCCCAGCCAGGTTAGCAGCAACCTAGGATTTAACCCAGGTAAGTCTGACCCCAGAACCTGAACTAGCTACTGTTGTTCTGCTGCTGTCGTTGTTTCGTCGGCAAGTCGTGTCTGATTCTTTGCAACACCATGGACTTCAGCATGTCAGGTTTCCCTGTCCTCCACTATGTCCTGGAGTTTGCTCAAACTCATGTCCATTGAGTCATCAATTCTTTGGCTCTCAGAATTCTTGATGCTTTCAACGTATTCTATTGTTCTATGGTTAAGACAGTGAGTTATTAGAGTTTCAACTATTTCACCAGTTATTTAGAATCATTATCTTCTCTTTTAAGCAAACCAAGATGCTTTATGTTGGTGATGGTGGTGGCTACTCTGTATTGTACTTGGAAAATCCAATCTTGAAACCTGTATCTGTGGAAACTCTTGGCTCTGTGAAGTTAGATGGGCATGGATTCAAATCCTGACTTGCTAGTTCTATGATGTCTGGCAAGCCACTCATACTCTTTGTTTCTCAGTCTTTGCATCTATCAAATGGCTTCATCAATACCCTTAGCTGGATTATAGATAGGATTTGAGATAATGAATATAGCACACTGGAATGTGGCAGCATCTCCATAAATAGCAGACATTGCTATTATAAGCAGTATCTAGAGAATTTCTGCAAAAATTCACCAAGTCCCTCCTCCTCTTTTGAAGTGGCAAGTCTGCCACACAGCCAGTTATTGTCACTGTTTGTGAGGCAGGCTGAAGAGGAGACCACCCTCATCTTCTCTGTTGAAGGGTTCCTTCTCCTCTGGAAAACAACTGGCTGCTTGAGCCAGAGGCGGGCAAGACCATCATCGTCCACAACTTGTCATCAGACTTGATGGATAGTATTCCCAAGTTAATGCCATAAATGCTGTTTGGAAATTACAAGTCCATACTGCTGGTGGTCCAGCCAAAAAAAGAATTAATTTATAATCATGAATATAAATTTCAAAGATAGTATTATTGTCATTCAGAGTTTGAGTTATGGTACATATGGGGAGTGGCTTGTAGAATAGAAAACTATGTCGCTATAACTCAGTGTAATTCCAATGACAATAGTTATATCTATCACTTTGTTATAAATCAATCGATATCCTGTATTAAGTGAACAGTCCTCGCCTCCTCAGCTGCACAGAGGGGAGTGGCAGGGAGGCCTCAGAGCTTTGTTTAAGGTATTGCCGGCCATGCTGACTCATGCTGACAGGAAGGCAGAAAAGAGATGCTTCAGAAATTCTTGCATAAACTCCAAATGCCTTGGTCCATCGGACAAAGTGGCCAGATCTATAAACATTTTACAAAATGAATGACGTACCCAAGGGTTTAAAGATATGCCTTTTGCTTGCATTTTGTCTAAAAGGACTACGTTTTCAGAACTGGGAATTATTTACTAATTGCAGACAGGATTCTGACTGAAACAGCATCAATCCCAGAAGAGCCAGTGTGCATTTGAAGGCCTCTCTAAATGCCATGAATCAGGCAGTATATCTTTCCTGTTAATCTATATTGGTTCCCTCCCAAAGGCAATTGACCCTGGGGAAAGGTAAAACAGAAAGAATCTGAGCACCACTGAGCTAGCATATAACTGGCTTTGAAAGTGCACTGCTGGGGAGAAGAATGCTGAAATATCACAGGGAGCAGTAGCTTGAGGAGAAAAGAAGATGGTTTGAAGTCAGTGGAAAGTAATTTTGCCAAGTGCAGAGTTATCTAGTTAACCTATTGTTCAACATAATGAAAAAGCAGGGCTATTCGGGAGTGTGTTACAGTGTGTAGTTTGTCAATTACCCAATCAGGGGGCATTGTTCATTCAGCCAGGATGGAGGGCATTACCCATACTATTTTATTACTATTAAGCCTCAACTTGGCATATTTTTATATAGACTATAGGGTGTTTAATAGCCATGCAAAACTAAGACTTTCTTCATCCTTTTTGGCCTAAGTCCATTGTCACTGGGCTACATTAGCTTTTGTCCCTGCAATTAGAGTGTTATAATATGCAGTACTTAGACTTAAATTGATGAGGAGGTAAGGGCTGTAAGAATTGTGGTGGTCCCTCAGTTTAAAAAATGGTCAGAACAGATAGAAGAGGGTGTAAGAAAACAGCCCAAGAGGCTATGGCAGCTGCTGACCAAAAAATCTAGAAGGTATCTTACCCTCTGTGTAAAAAATCTGCATTTACAGTGTTCGGTATATACCTGAAAATCTCCTTCATCCCCAAGACATCTCTGCATTTAAAGAGAGTAGATTGGAAAAGCCTTTTAGGAAAAGCTGTGTTAAACCATGTTAGCACAAAAGAGACTTAAAATCATCTTTATTTTAAAACGTAATTTAAATTTTTTTATTTTCAATTTAGGAAGTTCTTATTAAGGTTGGTCAACCATCTCATTTAAAAATATCACTCCAGAGCATACTTAATGTATGACTACTTTTAATTATTGGAAGTCCTACAAGCTGTTTTAAATTTAGAAATATATATATTCTGAGTTCTTCTTTTTTGAAGAACGTAGTATGAATTTCCATAATAAAACATTTCTCCCCTTGTACCAGAGGTAAGCTGTTCAGTGGCATCAAATATTTTTTGACTTTGATAAAAATGTACTGAGGGTCAAGATCATCTCTTAATAGTTCACACTTCTATTTAATAACCTGCCTCAGTGTCAAAAGACACCCCCATCCTATCGCAGTTCCAGGAAGTATTATGCACTGCCGTCCTACCTCGGGATGCTCATCAGCCATGTCCATGTTATTCCATATTCGGTCCATTCCAGAGAAAGGCTAAAGGAGACAGAGGGTACAGATCTTGTTAGGTGCAGCCTCTGACACTATCACTATCAATTGTCTTTTGCTGGGGATGATCATCACCTCAATTATCTAGTGTCCAGCCTACCTGATAGGTTTTTGCAAACTATAACTCTTCTGTCGATGAGCATGGAATAATGACAGCCGGGGCAAATGGACAGAATACAAAAGAGATAAACCTAGAAGTAAAATACATATGTCTGTCTCTGCATAGAGACAGACAATATGCTTTTGGTACCAAGCGATTCAACATAATATAGAGCCAGTGGTTTCTCTGCAGGCTTGTTGAGATTATGCTAATATGCTAAGTAAATTAGATAGAGCTGTTGGCTTAAATATTTTTCCCATTTTATCATTTCAATGGAAATATGCTAAATATTTAAAAATATTGCAATATGCCAAATGAACATAAATATATAGAATTTTTCTCAAATCATTGCATTTGGAATTTATAGTAAAAACAATTTCAAAGTTAAATAGGGACCCTTTATTTAATGGAAGATATGTTTTCCTAAATGATTCCAATTGAAATTCAATTTCAAATTAAAATCATGAATCAAGGAGAAAAGTAAAATACCCTGGTAAAGTATGCCGAGGCATCGCAGCAGTACATATTTTGAGCCATACACAGTTCCACACAACATGAGAAAGTGGATCTTAGCACACTATTAATTGAAGTTTTGCCAGTGTGTGGTTCAGGAGGTTAATTCGAAAAGAATACATTAACAATATATTTCTAGCATTTAAATAAATTAAAATTACACTTCACACATCAATAACACAGCTGTTAAATAATATTTTTATTCTATGTAAATCTCATCCATTCATCTCAGTTGTATAATAAATGACCATAATTACTGAGCTTCATTGGGAGGAAGGTCATTGGTAATCCTGTAATTCCTCATTGGTGTAAAGAGAGAAAACAGAACTGTTTGTGATGAATGTATTCAACCTTTTGCATACTTTGGTACTTCCAACTATGCATTAAAATGCAGTCAGAAATTAAGTTCTTCACTTTCACAGCATTTTTAATCTGCCGTGCTGATTTTTTTTTTTTTTTTTTGCAATAAAGTCTTCTTGAAGTGCTTCCTTGGTTGTTCCTTTTTCACTGCAGGTGTGCGTGTGTATATGTATACACATATATACCAAAGAGCATGCCACCAAATTCAGGCTGTTACATAAATTCAGCTTCATAAATCCAGGAAATCTTATCTGTAAAAGTTTCCTTAATTTTCACTGATTCATTTTACTTCTAAAAGGAAGCATGATTTTCATGTTCCCCTCAAACTGTGGGGTTCTAACCACGAATTCAAATTCTCAACCTGGTTTCTAGATGAGCTCTTACCTCTGCATATCTCTATTTTCAGGTCACCTGGCAACTTTTTTCCTTTGAAGAATCTTTAGCTATAACTTGGAAGAGCTTTAGTTGTAACCTCGTTCTCATTCTCCTTTAATGTGAGGATGAAACCTGTTTTTCCTGGAGGGACTAAAGATACGTAGAAGTGAATGTGAATGCTAAAAGTAATGGACCAATGATAAATAAATTACAGATAAGGTAATGAATTAACGCATTAACAAATATAGCTATGGTTTAAATTATCTGTATCCCCTGCTTCCTTCTAACCCTAGAGACCAGGTACATTTTCTGTCCTTTCCAGGAGAGACAATGCTTGGGTTTTGCATATTGAAATAAGAACGAATGACTGTTCATTCATAATGAGAAAAATATCAAAGTGAGTAGGATTCCCTATGTGTGCCAAAAGGGCTTATAATAAAAAGGTCTTCGGAAAAAAGGGTTCTAAGCAAAGGGAATTCCTTTTAATGAAACTTGGATTTAGTCCCATTATTCTAATAAAGTGTAATCAATTGGTGCCGACAATCCAAAGGTCTAGTTCAACCTCCGATTAGATCTTGGTTGTTTTTAAGATGATGAGCATGAGGAAGGGAAACATGAGTTAATAGGCTTTTAGGTCAGTGATCCACACTTCCTGAAGCGAGCTGGGGTTTTTGAAGGAGGGCAATTTGGAAGCTGTCTTAGCATAAATCTAAAGCAAGGCTCTGACTGTCAGGGGGAGCCAGGCCTTCAGCATTCCCCAAGACATGCTTTGAGCCGATTCTACTCTTAATCCAATTTACTCAGCCGAATAAGTCCCACTGCTTCAGCTTGCCAACAAATTAAAATCCAGCTTCATAAAAACACCTTGAATTTGGAAGGTATTGGCTGGCCCACTAGACTTGAAACTTCATTTATTCTGGCTAACTTCTCAATTATCTTCCCAGCAGTGGAGATGTGTAAAAGTGCAAAAATCAATAGGGTTCTATTCCCATTCTATTGGAAAGGGAAAATTAATGAGATAGGACACTCTCTTAATCAGAAATAAATGTTTTAATTCAGATAATGACATAGTTTTCCCTCGCTGAAGGATGACAAATGCTGGGCTGCGCCCCCAGCAGAAGCAGTTTCAATTTTATTGTAAATATAAAAGGTATTGATCGGTGAGATGTACAAACCCCATTGCTTACAAAAGCCATTCAGGGGGACTGGGAAAACTATTAAGCACTGGGTCAGAAATCAATAAACAACACTGAAATGTAGCAGAGGTCGCCCTAGGCTTTGTGGCATCTTTGAAACCCAAGTGGCAGGAATAGTGACAGAAATGTCTCTTGTGGAGCAATGATGAGGATGAAGAGGGTCAGATGTTTAATCTCTTCTGAGGTTTGACAGGTCCTGGGAACAGAACTAATGCAGTCTTTCATGGCTGTCTTTGATTTAAATACATGCTGATTCATCCCCTTGCTGACAACTGTATTTATTGGCTTTGGGGGAGCCCATTCTCATTGGCAGGGAAGAGATAGGGTGTATTTGGAAGTCAGAGCCCTTGTGTTTATGCAAATCAGCCACACCTTGATTCACCCTCTCTCTCCTCAGGGGGAAAAAACACACATACACCGAAACTTCTTTTAAACACACTGATAGATGGGGGTACAGTCTGCGAGACTGAACCTCACATTAGAGCAATTACAGGGCAGATGATAGAGCATGAAGTATTTTTTGTAACAGCTGACTAAATGTAATATTTCTCCTTTTGGGTTTTTAATTTTAATGCTTGCTTTAAATTCAAATGTAGTTTAGGCTTCCTTTTTCTGAAGTCTTTTATCATGGGTTAATATATTCAACAGTCTCCAGAATACCCTCCTTTCACACAAGTTATTTGGGGGCAAAGAGATTATAATTTATAATTATCTTCTTCCCAACCCACCCCTCCTGCACCCACTGCACTGGGAAGCGCACAAGTAGTTTTGAAGCTAGAAGATTAAGCCAGATTCGAGATCGTCCTCCTGATTTGACTGCCATTGGCTTGAATCTTTAAATAACATCAAGATAGTCATTGAACTAAAATACACATTTTATTGCTGAAAATTCTAGCTAAGAAATACCCAGAGTGAAGAAATATTACATAAGGGAAGAGGTTCCACGTATGTATGTGGAATCCAATTTTTCTAATAAGACATTGATTTGAAAGGTTTAAAGCTGAGTATTGAAACTTTTAACAACATCATTTCAGAAGCAGAGAGACAAAGCCTTCCCTCCCCAAAAATGCCAGAGCGACGCCTTCTGTTACTCTGCTCCCCTCTTGACATGGATATGATTATGAGATTGGTGAGGGTCAGGCTGCCCATCAGTAGGTGAAGTGTTCAGCTGCTGAGGATTTGAGTTTCATCTCACCTCAGATATTATGTCAGTTTCATGTCATTTTCATCCCTGAGAATGATTTGAGAGCGCTCCTTGTCCCCTGTTATTGCGGTCACTTGACCTCAGATGTAACTTCTGTCGAATACCATCATTTTAACAAAGTTGAGGAGTTGCGCATCCCTAGCCAGAGCTGACCTTTCCAGCCTGCCGCTCCCCAGTTGGCTCCGACGGCAGATTTTACTGCCCCCTCCATTCCCAACAAATGAATGTTAAGGCCTCAATGAATTGGTTCACATGGAAAGTTATAGTTTTTCATTGCCATGAGCATTTTTAAAATTGGATCCCCCCTCTTTGTATTTGGCCTGTGGTACTGGTATTTTTCTTTTTACATTTGGATGCTCAAACACAGAAAACTACTTTCTGCTGAAAAACAATATTCTGGCCCCCCAATGGCAATTCTGCAATTGTTGCCTAAAACAGAGATGACATACCATGAGTTCTTGTCAGGATACATATTCCCTATCCCCTCAGTTCCTTGCCTTTCTGTGCCTTGTCTCATGTCCTAGCATTTCTAAGTTTTCCTTAAATTTACAAGAAGAAGAAAAGTAATTGGGTCATCGTGATTTTGAAAGCTCTCAAATTAGAATGTGTGTGCTAAGTTGATTCAGTTGTACCCAACTCTTTTTGACCCTATGGACTGTAACCCACCAGGCTCCTCTGTCCATGGAATTCTCCAGGCCAGAGTACTGGAGTGGGTTGCCATTTTCTTCTCCAGGGGATCTTCCCAACCCGGGGATTGAGCTCACATCTCTGGCATCTCCTGCACTGGCAGGTGGGTTCTTTATCAGGAGCACCGCCTGGGAAGTCCTGTGGCTTTCTGTACATACTGCCAATTGATTTGATGAAGAGATTGAGATTGAGAGAGAGAGAGTGTGTGTGTGTGGATGAGAGAGTGTGTGTACTAGGGAAAGACAGTTAAGAATAGTCCCTTCTGGAGCCAATAGAATAGACTGTCAAATTACTTTCCACCCCTTCAGGAGTCATTGTGTCTCATGTGTCTGACTGCCCCACTTCCTGTAGAGAGCTCCACCTGAGACGGTGTTCGCTTCTTTGGGAAGGCAGTGTGGTGGGACAGAAAGAACACTGGCTTTGGATTCAGAAACCTGGGCTCAAATTCCACTCCCAAACCATCTAGTTGTTTTATTTTGAGAAAATTACTTAGCTTTCCTGAGCCTCTGTTTCTTCATCTGTAAAATGGGCACACTTCTCACCTCTAAGGGATGCTATGAGAGTGAAAAGACTGTATATGAGGCAGAGCCTGGGACACTGTAGGTACTTAACAAATCATAGGATTGCTATTGGCACAATGAGAAACAGAAACCACAGTGCTGGATATTATTTTTGTTCCTTCACACTTTATTTTTCTAAGAAGATAACTTAGGAGTTAGTATTAGCCGTCTAGAAATTTCTTTAAGTGGATTTCTGGATGCCAGTTGGAAAGGATGGGATGAAGTACTGGAGGCAGAAGAACTGGTTTGTAAACTGTAAAGCACAGTTTAAGGAAATTGGGTGGGTTTGGACCACCACTAGTGTTTGATCAAGGTCAGGGGCAGGGCCAGAGGATGGGGCAGTGGCCACATGTTGAAGGGTCTCCAGGTCCCTGCTAAGAAAATGAGACTCTATCCAGCAAGCAGTAGGGATAAGAGTCCAGTAGTTACCTGCATTTAAGACTTTCCCACCAACTTCTATTCCTTATTTTTATATCATGCATTAATAAATTGTTTGATATTATCACATTTCTATAGTAGGTCTGAGAACATGTGTACAGTATGAACTGTTATTAAAATGGAGAAAATTTGCACAAAAGCAACAACACAATTTTAGTATTCCTGTTTTTTTATATAAAGTTATATTTTAAATTTCATGGAATCATAAAGTAGAATGTTAGAGATGCAAACTAATCAACACCATAAGTTTCTGATGAAGAAACCGAGACCCAAGAAATTCACCTTGCCCAAGTACACAACAGAAACCTTTATAGCCAGTCTTCTTTATGCACTTGTTCTGTTTCAGACATTGTGCTGGGCCCTGCATCTACACTGCCCTTCATACTTAACAACAGTCTGCACAAAAGAGATAATATCAAACCATTATCAGATCAGATCAGATCAGTCGCTCAGTCGTGTCCGACTCTTTGCGACCCCATGAACTGCAGCACACCAGGCCTCCCTATCCATCACCAGCTCTCGGAGGTCACTGAGACTCACATTCATCGAGTCAGTGATGCCATCCAGCCATCTCATCCTTTGTCGTCCCCTTCTCCTCCTGCCCTCAATCCCTCCCAGCATCAGAGTCTTCTCCAATGAGTCAACTCTTCGCATGAGGTGGCCAAAATACTGGAGTTTCAGCTTTAGCATCATTCCTTCCAAAGAAATCCCAGGGCTGATCTCCTTCAGAATGGACTGGTTGGATCTCCTTGCAGTCCAAGGGACTCTCAAGTCTTCTCCAACACCACACTTCAAAAGCATCAATTCTTCGGCGCTCAGCCTTCTTCACAGTCCAGCTCTCACATCCATACATGACCACAGGAAAGACCATAGCCTTGACTAGGCGAACCTTAGTTGGCAAAGTGATGTCTCTGCTTTTGAATATGCTATCTAGGTTGGTCATAACTTTCCTGCCAAGGAGTAAGCGTCTTTTAATTTCATGGCTGCACTCACCATCTGCAGTGATTTTGGAGCCCAGAAAAATAAAGTCTGACACTGTTTCCACTGTTTCTCCATCTATTTCCCATGAAGTGATGGGACCAGATGCCATGATGTTCGTTTTCTGAATGTTGAGCTTTAAGCCAACCTTTTCACTCTCCACTTTCACTTTCATCAAGAGGCTTTTTAGTTCCTCTTCACTTTCTGCCATAAGGGTGGTATCATCTGCATATCTGAGGTTATTGATATTTCTCCCATTCAAACCATTATACAGATAAGTAAACCTAGGTTCAGATACCTTGAGAGCACACAGCTAATTAAGTAATGATTAAAATTGACTTTTCGTTGTTGTTTAATCTCTAAATTGTGTCCAACTCTTTTCGACCACATGGACTATAGCCTACCAGGCTCCTCTGTCCATGGGATTCCCCAGGTAAGAATACTGGAGTGAGCTGTCATTTCCTTCTCCAGGAGATCTTCCCGACCCAGGGATTGAACCCGCATCTCCTGTGTCTCCTGAATTGAGGATTCCTTACTCATTGAACCACCTGGGAAGCCCCAAATTCTTTTACCTGGATCCAACGTGTGAGCTCTTCTCAGCGTCCCACATGGCAACAGAGAACAGGACCTAGAGCCAGGGCGTCTTCCTCTCAGCCACGTTTGGCAGCTGTCACGCTTCTCTCAAGTCTATTCCCAATTTAAGCCAGGCCAGCACTGAACCGGTTTCCTCGTGTTGGTCCACAAAGAATTGCTTTTATAGTTTTCACCTTTTTGGGCGGATGTTGATGTTGTGAGTTTCTACTAAGGAATAGTTTTGTGCAGAATGCATTGTTTGTGTGGAGATTTTATTGACGTGTTTTATTTCATCACAGAGTGCCCTCATTATGAGGAACCCCGGGAGAAATTCCTGCCCGATCCCAGGTCAGAATTAACTGAGTTTTACTAAGTATTTGACCTGTGAGCACATTGTGTCATGGATGCTGTAAACTGTACGGCTGATCAGGGTTCCCTTTCGTGCTGGTTGTAGAACACTCAGGTCCAAATGTGAATGCCACACGGACGGAGGATGCGGGCTTTCAGTCTGCATTGTTGTGTTATAGTCTCCTTCCTGGCTTGGTTTTGGATTGCAAACCCTACTTCTTTTTTCTCATCTATTTATAGTTTATTTTCCCCTGACCTCATTTATGTAATCTTAGAAGGAACCTTCACTTGTTTTCAGAAACAAATGATATATGTTACTAAATAAACAGAAAGTTTAACTTCACACTGAAGCTCCAAACCTTTTCATTAAACTGGTGGCAGACTTTACCTGCACGATAGCCCTCCCAGCCCTGGCATAAGAAGGAAGAAGCTTAGAAGGTATAAACTCCTTACACAGAGCAATCACCCTGGGAACACTGCAGGGCCCAGGTGGGGACGTGCGAGAGATGGAACGGTTCCCCACTGTCCCGTCCAAATGAACTAGGATGCTGTATCCATCCTACCTAATTAAGGAGTGCTTGAAAGCAGGGCCTTTTTCTTGATTTACAAACCCTCCTCATCATCATTTATAGTGCACTGATATGTGAAGGCAGGGAGGAGAGACACTTAAGGGAAGATGGGTATTTCCTTAGATGACATTGGTCAAGTGTCACCTTCACACAAGCACCTCCGCTCAGATGGCTTGTTAAGAGTTTGGCAGCTGCGGATGGAACATGCTGTACTTATTGACAAGGCACTGAGCTATTATCCATACTGGTACAGGAATTCAAGGACGGGACACAGATCAAGTGAGCCCATCTTCAACACTTGCTAAAAGACAGTCCTGCTGGTGGTTTCCATGCATATGAAACTAGGAAAACACAATTTCATTCACGCATTCATTTATATATTCTTTCATCCACTTATTCATTTTGACGAACTCTGCTAATTGAGTTCTTCGCTGGACTCTAAAGATAAAAGAACGAGCAAATAGACATGGTCCCTGCTCTCAAGCAAGCTATTTTGGATAGATACAGGGATGTAGCTATCTGAAAGAAAAAAAATCCAGAAACATAAAAAAGAAAAATTTTGTCTTTTTTTTTTTTTTTTTAAAGGGGGGAGGTAAAAATTTTGAAATCCAGTTGCCCTATCTTCCACTGGCTTAAAGAATTTTTGTGAGGTGTGTGGAGGGGAACTTTCTCTGTGGGGTAGAGAAACCATGGGTAGTATCTAGAAGTGAGAAAGAAACTATCTTTTCCCACAGAGGTCCCATGCTCCTTGGCTGAGAGGGATAAAAAAGAGGGCCAGCCTTCTCCTGGGTCTTAATGGAACTTCCAGATCATTGTAGTGTCATTCTCTCATCAATATTTAAAGTCTTGGTAGTTGGTCTCCTAACACCCTTGGCAGAAGACTTCCAGAATTCACTGACTCTAGAGAAATACCTGCCACTAGCCACTTAGTTTTAACCATTTCATCCATCCTCCTCAAGGAATCCATTCCCGAAACATTGACTGTCACAACTATTAATATGATTATTCCCCAACTTGACCTTCTCAATCCCCCTCTGCACCATATATCAGCATATGTGTCATATATGCCAAACGATACCCAAAGACACTGGTGCAACTCTGCCCTCCTTCAGGGTGGGCTCCTAGTTCTGATTACATCCTCCTTACCTGTTGGGGTGGGTTGAATGATGGCCCCCCAAAAGATGTATCTATACAAACATATGAATGCAAGTCTCTTTAGGTAGTCTTTGCACATGCAATTAATTTAAGGATCTTGAAATGAAATAATCCTGGATTATCAGGTGTAGCCTAAACCCAATGACAAGCATCCTTAATAAGAGAAAGGTAGAGGTAGATTTGGAACACACAGAGGAGAAGGTCACGCGAAGACAGAGAGAGACTGAAGTTATGCAGCCACAAACCAAGGGATGCCCAGAGCCACCAGCAGGTCGAAGAGGCAAAGGTGCACATCTCTGCCTATACATTGATTTCAGACTTCTGGCCTTCAGGTCTGGGAGAGAATGAATTTCTGTTTGTTTTAAGCCAGGTTTGGAGTAATCTGTGAAGGCAGCCCTGGGAAATGAGCTCTCCTGTTATTTCCCCTGACTTCTCCAAAACCTCACTTAAGCCAGAGCCTTCAAAACCTCCTTCTTTACCCATTTCATTCTGTTGACTCTGCTCCCATCCCCACCCAACCCTCACTATCCAGCCTAGACACCTAACCTTGCCCACACTCCAGATTCTCATTCCTGCTTCAAATAGTTGTCAACCCCAAACCCAGGTCACCAGCCCTCCTTATCTCCCTTGGTTCTTGCTGTCTTGCTAGATGGACAAATGAAAGTTTAGCACCCCAAAGTTCATATTATCAAAATTCAACTTGTTTTCCAGGATTAAGAATATTTCCCCTTCCAATGTTCCAATCAGAAGCTCTCTGGTTTAATCTTATATGAGAAGACTTAGCCTACCTGGTGCAAGTTCTTGAACATTTCCCAAACCCCACATCAAAATATCTCTCATGCTTTGCTTTGTTTTCAGTGGAGTTTTCTCTCAATTGAAAAGAACCATTCACTTGACCCTGATGGCCCATTTATTCACTAATTTCTGTGTTTCCTTCCTTTACTGTAGAATTTCTCAGATGAGTGATTAATATCAACTGCCTCTATTTTTATCTTTACCTGTAGCTTTCAAAACATTCTACAATCTGGATTTTTCTTTACTGATAGGTGTCTCTGATTTGTGGCTGAAAAAAATTTACCTTTTCTTATCCTGATTAACAAAACAAAACACAGCATTTCAGGTACTTCTGTTGCTCTTCTCAACTCTCCACAAATGACCTTGGAATATTGCACTATACTGAATCAATCAACTGTCTTCTCTCCTGCCTCTCTATTCCCTTATTTGTTGGCTTGTCCTTCTCCTCATGTTTCCAAGGTTATTTCATTAAACTTCTCCTCTTATATCTTTTTTTTTTTTAATTTCTTTTTCTTTGCCAATCTCCCCCAACTCAGAGGTGATCATCTTGTTCTCTGGGTCTCACAGCAATGGTATTTATGGTTTCAGTTCATTATTAATCACTCTATGAAACCACAAGAACTTGAGTTCTGTGAGGACAGAGAATTTGTCTCATTCATTATGGTTCTCGAATCTGGCATAGAGGTCACTGTGTATATTAATTGATTGATTAATTTAAAATGTTTTTTTTTTTTTTGCAGGGGAAAATGGACAAAGCAAAGGATCAATGAGGGTGGGAGGGAAATGGGAAGAAAGAAGGGGAATGATGGTGGGGAGGAGTATATATAATTTCTTATCTAATGGCTTTCTGTTTTTAATCACAAAGAACACTTAAAAAAATCATATTGAATTCATCCTATATTAGGAGGTTTGATCTGGAAATGAAAAGTTCAGGTAACTAAAAGTCCAGTTTGGGTGTCCTCATCTTAGGCACATCTTGGTATTTTGTATTGGTAGGTCTATCTTTACCACAATATATTATTTAGGACAGGATCACATTTGTCACTTCTTCCTCCCTACTACCCAAAGTGGTACCAGTCCCATAAAATAGTCAATAAAGCTTTACAGAGTGAACAAATAAGTCAATTTTTTTTTTAACTCTCCTGAGTGAACTGAATTTTTTGAGGCTCATAAGTAAATATGTTTTCCTGTTTACTTTGTCTATTACAGCCAGATTGTGTAAGTATGAGTGGGGTATTAAAGTCTCCCACTATTATTATATTGTTGCGTATTTCTTCTATCATATTAATTAATGTTTGTCTTAGATATATCAATGCTCCAATGTTGGGTGCATATATATCTATAATTGTTATAACTTCTTTTTGGATTGTTCCTTTAAGTCATTATGTATAACCTTGATTGTCTCCTTTTCAGGATCTTTAAAGTCAATTTTATCTGATATAAGTATTGCTACTCCTGTTTTCTTTTGGTCCATAATTGCATAGAAAATCTTTTTCCAGCCCTTCATTTTCAGTCAGTATATATCCCCTATTTTAAGGTGGTTCTCTTGTAGACAACATATATAGGGGTCTAGTTTTTGTATCCATTTGACCCATTTTAGTCTTTTGGTTATCTCTTGTAGACAAGGTATGTAGGGGTCTTGTTTTTGTGTCGATTCGGCCAGTCTTTGTCTTTTGATTAGGGCATTCTGCCCATTAACGTATAAAGCAATTATTGATAAACAGGATTTACTTTATTATTTTAGTTTCGAATTTATACATCCTTTTAATGATTCCTATCTAGAGAATGTCCTTTAATTTTTGTTGGAGAAATGGTTTAGTGGTGCTAAATTCTCTCAGCTTTTGCTTATCTGTGAAGCTTTTGATTTCTCCTTCATATTTGAATGAGATCCTTGCTGGGTACAATAATCTAGGCTGTAAGTTATTTTCTTTCATCGCTTTAATTATGTCTTGCCATTCCCTCCTGGCTTGGAGAGTTTCTATTGAAAGATCAGCTGTTATCCTTATGGGAATTCCCTTGTGAGTTATTTAATGTTTTTCCCTTGCTGCTTTTAATATTTGTTCTTTATATTTAATCTTTGTTAATTTGATTAATATGTGTCTTGGGGCGTTTCGCCTTGGGTTTATCCTTTTAGGGACTCTCTGGATTTCTTGAACTTGAGTGGTAATTTCCTTTTCCAATTTAGGGAAGTTTTCAACTATTATCGCCTCAAGTATTTCCTCATGGTCTTTCTTTTTATCTTCTTCTTCTGGAACTCCTATGATTCGAATGTTGTAGCGTTTAATGTTATCCTGGAGGTCTCTGAGATTGTCCTCATTTCTTTTGATTCGTTTTTCTTTTTGCTCCTCTGATTCATTTATTTCTAGGATTCTATCTTCTAATTTGCTAATCCTATCTTCTGCCTCTGTTATTCTACTATTTGTTGCCTCCAGGATGTTTCGGATCTCATTTATTACATTATTCATTATGTGTTGACTCTTTTTAATTTCTTCTAGGTCTTTGTTAAACCTTTCTTGCATCTTCTCAATCCTTGTCTCCAGACTCTTTAACTGTGATTCCATTTTGATTTTGAGATTTTGGATTAATTTCACAATCATTATTCGGAATTCTTTATCAGGTAAATTCCCTATCTCTTCCTCTTTGGTTTGGTTTGGTGGGTATCTATCCAGTTCCTTTAGCTGCTGGGTATTCTTTTGTCTCTTCATTTTGTTAAAATTGCCAAGTTTAAAGTGTCCTTACTACATTCTGGTAGTTTGTTGAATTCTCTTTCTTGAGGTGGTTTACAGGTCTTTTCAATATCTGATCTCTGCCCTGTTACAAAGGGGGCAGAGATGAACACCCAAATTTAAGCCGGCCAGGTTCAGGCACTCGGATAATCCTCAGAAGCACAGACTCGGTTGAGTCTGCGTTTTATGCCCTTCCCAGATCCGAGTAGTGCAGATGATGAAATGTTTAGCGAGTGCAGCTGCTGCAACTTATCACCTCCCAGCCGCTCAGTTTTCTGGGTATACAACTGGCTCACTTTCTCAGGCAGATGTTAACCGTCCAGAGCCCCAAGAAGCGTAAGTCAACACAGAAACCTACCTAGAGTTCTGCAGACAGTGTCTCTCTAGGGCTGTGACTGCCCGCCTCCAGCCCTGGCTGCCTGTCACCGGAGTGGGACGGCCTGCAGCCGGTTATCTCAGTGCAGTCCCCTGTTCCTCACGTAGTCCTAGTGGTGTCCCAAGTTAGGGCTGGTCCTTGATGTAGTAGATAACCAACAGTCTGGTTATTTTGCTCAGATAGCGCTCGAGACAGCCAGGGCAAATCCTTTCTCAAAGCGATGCAGGCCGCGCCGCTTCTCCTAGCCCAGCCGCTGCTTGCTAATAGCAAATGCTGGTGTCCGCGCCGCTTCTCCACAGGAGGAGTTACCGCAGGGCTCGTTTTCTCCTTTTGAAGACAATGAATTGTCTTTCTAAGTGCCTGATGTCCTCTGCCGGCATTCAGAAGTTGTTTTGTAGAATTTAGTCAGCATTTAAATGTTCTTTTAATGGATTTGTGGAGGAGAAAGTATTCTCCCTATCCTACTCATCCGCCATCTTAGCTCCTGTTCCTCCTCTTATATCTTATACAATTCCTCAGAAAGCCACATTTTATGATTACAATTATCACATCACTACTTCTTATTCCTAAATTTTGATCCTGTTCTTTCCTCACACCCAGTTCTGGTCCATGTCATTGTCAGCTGGATATTTTTTGAATGAATGTCTCACTATTAAACCAAACCAACTTCTCCATCTAATTTTCTCCTCCCAGACTTTTCTCCATCTTCTTCACCCTTGGACTTACTCAGATACCAAGTGCTACCAGCATTTTCAATAAAATTATGCTCATGTAAGGCGCCTCTCTCTCTCATTTTATTGAGACATAACTGATGTTATATTGGCTTCAGGCAGTCCATAGAATGATTCAATATTTGTATATATTGTAATATATACAAATAACAATTAACTAGACCCAGTAAGTCTAATTAACATCTGTCACCATACAGAGTCACAGAATTTTTTTTTCTTGTGCTGAGAACTTTTAAGATCTACTCTTTTAGCAACTTTCAATTATGCAGTATAATATTATAAACTATAATCACCGTGCATTATATCCGGGGAAGGCAATGGAACCCCACCCCAGTACTTTTGCCTGGAAAATCCCATGGACGGAGGAGCCTGGTAGGCTCCATCCAGTCCGTGGGGTGGCTAAGAGTCGGACACGACTGAGCGGCTTCACTTTCACTTTTCGCTTTTATGCATTGGAGAAGGAAATGGCAACCCATTCCAGTGTTCTTGCCTGGCGAATCCCAGGGACAGGGGAGCCTGGTGAGCTTCCGTCTATGGGGTCGCACAGAGTCAGACACGACTGAAGCGACTTAGCAGCAGCAGCAGCAGCAGCAGCAGCATACATTATATCTCCTTGCCTTCTTTACTTTATAACTGGAAGTTTGTATTTTTTTACTTCCTTTACCCACTTTGCCCATCCCCCACCCCATCTTTGGCAACCATCAATCTATTCTCTGTATCATGAGCTTGTTTTGTTTTTTCTTAAAGCTTTCACATATAAGTGAGATAATATAGTATTTGTCTTTCTCTGTCTGACATACTCAGCAGAATTCCCCATAGGTACCTGCATGCTGTTGCAAATATTTCGATTGGTGCAAAAGTAATTGCAGTTTTTGCATTGTTGAAATTTGCTATATATGATACTGGAATACATTCTTAAATGTGCTTATGTTATACATCATTTTAATGTGCATTTCTCACTTTAATTTTTTTGGCTAATTACTTGTTGTTTATTTTATATTTATTTTAAACAATGGAAATGATGTTAGGCAAAAAGCAAATTCGACCAATTTTTTTATTAGAGTTCAAAGTGGGTCATAAAGCAGTGGAAACAACTTGCAACATCAACAACGCATTTGGCCCAGGAACTGCTAACAAATGTACAGTTCAGCCTTAGTTCAAGAAGTTTTGCAAAGGAGACGAGAGCCTTGAAGATGAAGCGTATAGTGGCCAGCCATCAGAAGTTGACAATGATAAACTGAGACCAGTCATTAAAGCTGACCCTCTTACAGCTACACGAGAAGTTGCTAAAGAACTCAGTGTCAACCATTCTACAGTCATTCAGCATTTGAAACAAATTGTTGTTGTTGTTGTTAAGTCGCTTCAGTCGTGTCCGACTCTGTGCGACCCCATAGACGGAAGCTCACCAGGCTCCCCTGTCCCTGGGATTCTCCAGGCAAGAATACTGGAGTGGGTTGCCATTTCCTTCTCCAATGCATGAAAGTGAAAAGTGAAAGTGAAGTTGCTCAGTCGTGTTCGACTCTTAGCGACCCCATGGACTGCAGCTCACCAGGTTCCTCCATCCATGGGATTTTCCAGGCAAAAGTACTGGGGTGGGGTGCCATTGTTGGAAAGGTGAAAAGGCTCAATAAGTGGGTGCCTCATGAGCTGACTGAAATTTTTTTTAAAAAATCATCATTTTGAAGCTTCCTCTTTTCTTATTCTACACAATATCAACTAATCATTTCTTGATCAGATTGTGATGTGTGACAAAAAGTGGATTTTATATGACAACAAGTGAAAATCACTTCAGTGGTTGGACCGAGAAGAAGCTCCAACACACTTCCCAAAGCCAAACTCACACCATAAAAGGTCCTGGTCATTGTTTGGTGGTCTGCTGCTGGTCTGATACAGCTTTCTGAATTCTGGCAAAACCATTACATCTGAGAATTATGCTCAGCAAATCAATGAAACTTCAATGCCTGCAGCTGGCAACGGTCAACAGAAAGAGCCCAGTTCTCCATGACAACATCCAACTCACGTCATACTACCAATGCCTCTAAAGTTGAACAAATTGAGCTATGAAATTTTGCCTCATTCACCATATATACTTGACCTCTCACCAACCAAGAGCATCTAGACAACTTTTTTGTAGGGGAAATACTTCCACAATCAGCAAAATGCAGAAAATGCCTTCCAAGGCTTTGTCAAATCCTGAAGCATGGATTTTTGTGCTACAGGAATGAACAAACTTCTCATTAGCAAAAATGTGATGTTGTAATGGTTCCTCCTATTTTGATTAATACAGATGTATTCGTGCCTAGTTATAATGATTTAAAATTCATGATCCAAAACTGCAATTACTTTTTCACCAACCTAATAGCCAGATTTTGTTCTTTTATGGCTGAATAATATTCCATCATGTATGTGTGTTGCATGTGTATATACCACATTGTCTTTCTCCATTCTTTTTATATTGAGTGGTATGAGTTCTTTCTGTAGTTTGGATATCAACCCTTATCAGATATATTCTTTGAAAGTATCTTCTCCCGTTCACGAGATTGCCTTTTCATTTTGTTGATTATTTCCTTCATTGTGCAAAAGCTTTTGGTGTGATGTTATCTCACTTATTTATTTTGCTTTTCTTGTCTTTGCTTCTGGTGTCAAATCCTCCCAAAATATTGCTAAGACCTGTGTCAGGGAGCTTACTGCCTAGGTTTTCTTCTGAAAGTTTTATAGTTTCAAGTTTTACATTCAAGTCATTAATCCATTTTGAGTTAATTTTTGTGTATGGTGTAAGAGAGCGGTCTGTTCATTCTTTTCACTTTCATGCATTGGAGAAGGAAATGGCAACTCACTCCAGTATTCTTGCTTGGAGAATCCCAGGGATGGGGGAGCTGGTGGGCTGCCGTCTATGGGGTCGCACAGAGTTGGACACGACTGAAGCGACTTAGCAGCAGCAGCAGTCCAGTTTTTCTAATACCATTTATTGGAGAGATTGTTCTTCCCCCTCTTACATTCTTGGCCCCTTTGTCAGAAGTTAATTGGCCATATATGCACGAGTTTATTTCTTGGCTTTCTATTCTGTCACATTGATCTTTGTGTCTGTTTTTATGCCAGTACCATACTACTTTGATTATCATAGCATTGTAATATAGTTTGAAAAGAGGGCACATGTCGATTCCAGCTTTAGTCTTCTTTCTCAAGATTCTTTGACTATTAAAGGTCTTTTGTGGTTCCATCCAAATTTTAGGATTATTTTTCATATTTCTGTGAAAAATGCCACTGAAATTTTAATAGGAACTGTACTGAATCTACAGGTGGCTTTGGGTAGTAAGGATTTCAACAATATTAATTTTTCCAATCTACTACCACAATATCTTTCTATTTATTTGTACCTTCTTCAGTTTCTTTCATCAATGTCTTATAGTTTTCACTGCACAGGGCTTTTCACCTCCTTGCTTAAATTTAAAGTCCAGCTCTTTTTTAATGCAATTGTGCATGGGATTGTTTTCTCAATTTCTCTAGTAGTTTGATATTATTATATTAAAATGCAATAGGTTTCTGTATTTTGACTGTGCATACTACAACTCTGGGGCTTCCCTGGTGTCTTAGTGGTAAAGAATTTGCCTGCCAATGCAGGAGACGGGGGGTTGAGCCCCAGGTTGGGAAGATTCTCTGAAGGAAGTGGAAACCCACTGCAGTATTCTTGCCTGGAAAATCCCATAGACAGAGGAGCAAGGCAAGCTACAGTCCATGGGGTCGCAAAAGAGTTGGATACAACTTAGCAACTAAACAACAACAACATACTGCAACTTTACTAAACTCATTTATTCGTATGAATCATTTTTTGTTGGAGTTTTTAGAGTGTTCTAAATATATATATATAGTACCCTGTCACCTGCAAATAGTGACTGTTTTGGTTCTTCTGTTCTAATTTGGATGCCTTTTTTTTTTTTTTTCTTGCCTAATTGATCTGGATAAAATTTCAACAGTCAATACTATGCTGAATAAAATTGGCACAAATAGACATCTTTGTCATGTACCTGATCTTAGAAGAAAAGATTTCAGCTTTTCACTGTTGAGTATGATGTTTTCTGTGAGCTTGTCCTGTATGGCCTTTGTTATCTTCAGGTATGTTCCCATTGTACTAACCTTGTTGAGAATTTTATCACAAATGAATGTTGGATTTTGTCAAATGCTGTTTCTGCATATATTGAGATCATCCTATGATTCTAATCCTTCATTTTGTGAATGTGGTGTATCATGTTGATTAATTTGCATATGTCAAACTATCCCTGCATCCCTAGAATAAATCTATTTGATAATAGCATATCATCCTTATAATGTATTGTTGAATTTGGTTTGCTAATGTTTTGCTGAGAATTTTTGCATCTATGTCCATCAGGGATGTTGTTATTATTTTGTCATTAAGTCGTGTCTGACTCTTTTGTGACACCATGGACTGTAGCCCACCAGGTTCCTCTTTCCCAGGCAAGAATACTGCAGCGGGTTGCCATTTCTTCCTCCAGGGCATCTTCCTTACCCAAGGATTGAACCCATGTCTCCCGCATTGGCAGGTGGATTCTTTACCACTGAGCCGCCAGAGAAGCTCTCATCAGGGATGCTGGCCTAGAATTTTCTTTTATTCTTTCTTTTTTGTTGGATATTCTTGTCTGGTTTTGGTATCAGAGTAGTTCTGGCCTTGAAAACTATGTTTGGAAGGATGTCCCCTTCCTCTCTTTTTGGGAAGAGTTTGAGAAGGATTGCTATTAATTTGGTGGATTTCACTAGTGAAGCCACCTGGTCCTAGACTTTTGTTTGTAGGGAGTTTTTAAATTGCTGACTCAATCACTTTACTAATAATTGATCTGTTCAGATTTTTTATTTCATCATAATTCAGTCTTGTAAGGTTATATATTTCTAGGAATTTATCTGTCTCTCCTTGGTTGCCCCATTTGTTGGCATATAATTGTTTGTTGTACTCTCTTATGATCCTCTGAATTTCTGTGTTATCAATTGTAATGTCTCCTCTTTCATTTCTGATTTTATTTATGTGAACCTTCATTTTTCTTAGTGAGTCTAGCTAGATGTTTGTCTATTTTGCTTATCTTTTCAAAGAACCAGCTCTTTGTCTTATTTCTGTTTTTAGTTTCTATTTTATTTAGTTTGTCTCTGTTATTTGTAATTTCCTTTCTTCTGCTAATTTCGGGCTTCAGTTTTTTTTTTTGTTCCTTGAGGTGTAGTTAGGTTGTTTATTTGGATTTTTCTTCTTCCTTGAGGTAGGCATTATCATTATGCACTTCCTTCCTAGAACAGCTTTAGTTGCATCCCATAAGTTTTGGTATATTGTATTTTCATTTTCATATGTCTCGAGGTATTTTTTTAATTTCACTTTTGATTTCTTCATTGACCCATTATCTGTTCAGGAGCTTATTGTTTAGTCTACATGTATTTTTGAATTTTCCAGTTTTCTTACTGTAATTGATTTCTAATTTCATACCATTATAGTCTGAAAAGATGCTTTATACTATTTCAGTCTTTCCTTCCCACTTCAATATGGTTTACTTCTCATTTGCTCAATGTGAAGGGCCTGATATGCCATTTTTAAGGTTCTTTTCTAGTGGAAATTGTTCCACAATAGCTATACATTTGCTGTGTCCATGGGAGGAACTGAGTTCAGGATCTTCCTATACCACCATCTTGAATCAGAACCTCTCCCTCGCTCTCTGTTTTTAAAGTTCATATTCCTGAAAAAATAAAATAAATTTCATATTTCTGCAAGTCTGTTCCAGATCTTCATCTCTAACCACTTCTCACTATGCATGATGCTGTCACTATTTAAATGTGCCATTCCTCTCCTTCGCCGGTAAGCTGTAACTTCCTCAAGGGTGGACACATCCCATTCACTTTTGGACCTTTGGTACCAAACACAGAAGTAATTATGTCCAGGATCAGTAAATATTGATGGGATGAAGAAATGAATAGATAGATCATTCCTTCAACTCCTCATCCCCAGTCCCTCCCTCCTTCAGATATCCTGTGATTCCCTGGATGATACATTCTTAAACCTTTTGTTCTTTTAAAAATCTTGAAAATAGTTATCATTCTCTCCATTGAACATATGAAGAAACTGAAGCTCAGATGGGTTAAAGAACTCACTCAAATTCCCTCAATAATAAAATGGCAGAGCCTGAGATTCTGTGCCTTTTCATTTGCTGTATGGCTGCTACTTTTAAGACAGTCATGAGAAACTATGTTGGATACAAAAAGGCTAAATTGTGCAGAACTTTGACAGCCAGACAAAGAATTCTGGACTTGGCCCAGTTAGAACTAGTCTCTAAACGCAGAGGACCAGGGTACTTATACATACGTCTTAGGCTTATTTAGAAAATCAAGAGATAAAATATAAGAAACATATAAAACAAAGCCTGACTCACTGCAGGTTCTCTCTCAAAAATGGTAACAGTGTGTTATCTTTAGCTTTTTATTTGTGTATGTCTTTCTTTCCACCAGCTACTTGAAAGCTACTTGAGAGTGCTGGTCATGGCTGAAACTTTTCTCATTCACATCTCACCTTTTCCTTTTAAAGAACAGTGTTCTTTGTAGTAGCTGAGTGTATGGCCCTAAAGTCTGGCAGTGCCTTTGCTACCGTTCCTACCAGCTGTGAGAATGTGGGCAAGTCTCCTGGACCCTCTGTGCCCCTTAATTTTCCTCACCAGTCACTCAAGCTTAATAGTGACTACCCAGTGGAGTCCTGTCAAGATAGAATGAATTATATATAATATATAGAATTCATATATATAATTATATATAATTCATATATAATATAGTTTGGTTCCTGCCACAAAGTAATTTTGAACAAATCGTAGTTATTACTGCTCATTATTATCATATTTACTTCTATGATATTTTTGTTGAGAAATTTCCTTAAGGAATCTGTGTCAGAAGTACTTCCTATGTCTTGAGGAATTGCTGCTTCTTCTAGTCCTACAAATGGTAACAGATATCTCTGGCCACCAAGGAGATCAAAATCAAACTTGAAGTTTAACCATAGCAGCTTGGTAGAACCCACTGGTTTTTTAAATATATTTGATTTCTCCTTTTTTTTTTTTTAGTTCTGTTTCCTACTTCCATCTCTATTTCACTGTTATTGTACACTGCCTCAAATCACTGGGCCTTTAAAGTGTAGCTTTTCACCCCCTTCTTCTACTGGAAACAGCCGCCTTGTCACTGCAGAGCCACGCACAAGCCTGCAGGCTCCTCTCCTGGCGGTTCTCATGGCCGCTGAGGCCCTTGCTTCTCTAGACTGAAACAGCTCATGATCCTTCAGGCCTTTCCTACCTAATAGGGTTCCATGGTTCCCGATCAATTTAGTTTAGTCCAGACTTTCTGTGGAATCTGCCTAGCCTGACCCCTGCCTTCCAAAACTGCCTTCCCAGCCTCAGAAGTTGCATTCAGGAGCCATGTTTACACTGAGGGCCTCTACCCCCCTGGCCTATAGCTGGCGGAACCAGGTAAAACCTGCACAAAGAGACCAATCATATTTTCTCCCCCAGATACTTGGAAAGGAAGTTAGGGCCACTAGTTAGCTTCTGTGGATCTTTTGAACTGGGGGTAAATCATCTTGGTGGCCATGGGGACAGCTATCAAGCATAGAAGAGAGAACAAAGAATAAAGCAGTGGAGAGGCGGGCAGAGAGTTGCATGCAGGTGGCCTCGGAAGGGGCAGAGACAAAGAAGGTCATTGCTGGTTCTGGACAGCTCTCCAGTTCCTGTTTTCATTCTTCTCTCAATCTTGGCTGCCCTCTTGGAGTCCATAAAACACCCCTGTGACCTTGTAATCAATGTCTCTTTTTGTTTTAAACCAGTTAGAGTGACTTCTTGTTAAATGTAGAGTCAGCCTCCTCCTTCCCATCTCTCTCCTCTCCTTCCGTCTCCTCCTTTCCTCTCTCTTGTCCTCATCTCTCCTCTCCTTAAGTTTTATGTTCTTATGTCCCTATGACTATGCCTTGAGACTATCCACATTTGCCTTGCTTCAGATCAACTCTCTCCAGCCATTTCATCCTGAAGCTCTCCTTCTCTTTTCAATATGAAAGCCTGGCAACCATCCCAACCTTGTACTCTATAAGGCAAAAACCTTCCTTCTCTTCGTTCCTTTTGAAAAGGAAAGGAAACCCTCCTCCCTACCTCCCTCCCTCCCTTCCCTTACTGGCCAGTCACTCAAGCCTGCCATTTGTCATGGTCTCTGGCTTCTGATCCTAAGGGAATTTCAAGATTCCTTAATTTTGTAATCCTCTCTCTTTTCACGGCCTCAAGATCTGCCTTTTCCCTTTTAATTTCAACAGTTTAATTGTCATTTTTACATTTGATTGGTGGAATGTTGTCCTTACTAGACTCGTGATTGCCAGCTTACTCTATCTTCTATCACTTTAAAATGCTTCCAAAAACTGATAATTCTAAAGGAGACATTACCCAGTCTGTACATGTCCAATGAAGACCCTTATGCTCTATTGATATTTACCCAGCTATTGCCATTTTTAGCTTCTTGGGGAGAATTTGTGTTTTGATGACACTTATGATCAGAATTAGTGTGGAATGGTCACTATGAGCTCCCTTGGAACAACCACCTTCAATGGCCCCCCTTCTCCCTCAGAAGAAAGTTCTAGTTCCTTAGTCTGACAGTCAAAGTTTTCTACATTCTGATCTCTACCAACATTTTCTTTCTTACCTTAACCCCCCCGTGGGACCCTTTACTCAAGGCAGACTGTCTACTCACTGTTTCCCAAACTCACCCTGGGCCTTCCAGCCTCTGGGCTCTGCATTCATTCATTCCTGGGACACACACATTGTACCAGGCACAGAACGTCAAACAGTGAACCAGACGCAGTTTGCCAGTGAGCACACTTTCATTCCATGCTGGTCTGCAATGTTTTCTCTCTCCTTCCCCATGCCTTTTGTACTAAATTCTACCTATGGTTCAAGGTCACACTAAGATCCACCTCTTTCCCAGTCGCGTCTGTCTGAATGGCCTCTCTGTCTAAAACCACGCTTCTGTGTTTTTATTTGTACTCTGAGGTTAATTATCACTTAACATCTGACTTTGAATCTGCACCCTGGTCTCCTGTGCTAGATATAAGCTCCTTGCAAAACATCTTCTATTGCTTCATTTGGGCATCCACAGTGGCTCAGATGGTAAAGAATCTGCCTGCAATGCGGGGGACCCAGGTTCAATCCCTGTGTTGGGAGATCCCCTGGAGAAGGGCATAGAGACTCACTCCAGTATTCTTGCCTGGAGAATCCCATGGACAGAGGAGTCTGGTGGGGTACAGTCCATAGGGTCACAAAGAGTTAGACACAATCCATGCAACTGAGGATGTTGTTTCATTTCACCCCTTGAGGCCTTGCCCAGAGTATTAGCTCAAAAAGTACATTTGATTTATTGTGGCAGTTTAGGTTCACAGTTCCTTATAACAACCACAAATGACTGAATATGCATTTCCCCCTCTGGTCGACTTGCTAGGCTGGCCCAGAAGTTTGTTCAGGTTTTCCATAACATCTTATGGATAAACCCGAATGAAATTTTGGGTCAACCCACTATTTCCACTGGTTCAATATTTTCCTTCTTAAAATCACAGGTGCTTTGACATGGATGGACCTGGAAGACATTATGCTAAGGGAAATCATCCAGTCCCCAAAGGTCAGATACAGCAGGATTCCTCTTACATGAGGTCCCTAGTGTAGTCAAATTCATAAAATAGCATGATGGTGGCAGGAGCTGGAGGCAGGAAGGAATGAGGTGTGATTGTTAAATGGAAATGGAGTTTCAGTTTGGAAAGAGGAAAAAGTTCTGGAGATGGATGGTGGTTGATGATCACACAACATGAATACACTTGATGCCACTGAACTGTACACTTGGAAAGAGTTAAAATGGTAGTTTCATGTCGCACGCATTTTTAAAAAATTTAAAATAATCAGCTAGGTCCCAAGCTGCAGAAGGCTGTGGTCCATGTCTCCCCACTCTGGATGCCTCTCCCAGCCTCCCATTTCCAGCTCTTGTGGTAGCAGGATAAATACTCGTGGAAGTAAAGTGAACAGCATTGTTGCCTCGAAATTGAGGAGGAAAATTAGAAGCGGACTCTTCAAAAATGCTTTGAACACGTCTCACGTTTCACCTTGCCGCTGTCTCTTCAGGATGTAAGTGGAAAAAAACGTCAGACCTCAAAGCCAACAAGAGAAGGCATTTTCTGGGCTCAGATGAAGAAATCTACAAAATTAGGAAATGTTTGTGCTATTTCTGGAGGTCCTGGACAGGCTCAGTTCACCTCCAAGTGATTTACCTGTGGCTCTCAGTGATTATTTACTTGGCTCTTCAGTTCAAGACAATCACAGGAATGTACGGCCCATAAATTAGAATAGCTATGAAACACAGACTGCCTTTATGTAGAAACATAACTTTTGCTGTTTTTTTTTTTTTTCCAAAGGGAAAATACATTTAATATACAGGCTGAGAGTGATCATTCTGCTCTTACTGCCTCCTTTTTAATATCAGAGTTCAGCACGGATCTCTTGCCTGTCCTAGGTCTTTGCCCTTGTGTCTGACTACGGGCTCAGGAGACAGATATTCTCTCAAATGCTCCTTGACTGAGCCCCATTGGGGAGCACGGAGGCTTCACCTACCATGTCTACCCCACCCCAAACTCTGGGTGTCTCACCGTTTGGGTGGTAGGGCTTTTCACAGCAGGTGAATGGGGAAGTGGGGTAAACAATTCAGAATACTGGGAGGAGCCTGGATCTGGGGGTTGGGCCCACCAGCTCTGGACCCGGGCACCGCCACATCCCAGCATTGACTTCATCACACCCATCTCTAAAATAGGCTAACTATACCCCCTGGTTGAGTTATGATGAGGAATAGAGATAATGAACAGAAGTAGAAGAACCTGACATTCCATAAACAGGAATAAAAATATCAAGATGATAGTTCTGTATTTTGAGGTAAGCAGAGAAGCCTCAAACTGAGGATGGACAATCCGTCAGATGAAAGGGGGGGTTGAGACAGGACACTGAAAGCTAGTAAGGGAGGATGAAAGCTGGGGGGTGTCTGGCCAAGTCAGGAGCACAGCCCCTAATGTAGACAGCAGGTTATCTGCAGGTACTGTGAGGAGGGTCCAAGGGTCTGTCTGAGATTAGGGAGGGCATGGATGAATGAAGAAGCAAGACTTTTAAAGCTAGGAAGTGTGACTTGGTGGCCAGAGGCAGACATCCGGGTTCCACTTTTTCTAGTCCTAACAGGGAGAGCCCATCAGACTATAGTGCCACACTGCTAGGGTTTGACTTCTGACCTTGCCCTCACTAGCTGTGAAACTTTGAGCCAGTCACTTAACCTCACTGAACTTTTAGTTTTTCCTCTGGTAAATGGAAGTTATAATAATATCTACCTAGCTTTATAAGATTGTTATGACAATTTAATAAAATTAAGATATGGAAAACTCTTAAATAGTTCCTGACACATACCACACCAAAAGAGATGCTTGATATTTTTAACATAATTCATTCCTTTAAACAAATTCATTCAACAAATGTGTCTCCTTTAAACAAATTCATTCAACAAATGTGTCCAGACTAGACACTGCGTTAGGCACTGGCAAAGCAGCTGTGAAGTGGTTTGCACACTCGATGGATGTGAGTCTGAGTGACCTCCGGGAGTTCGTGATGGACAGGGAGGCCTGGCGTGCTGCGATTCATGGGGTTGCAAAGAGTCGGACATGACTGAGCGACTGATCTGATCTGATCTGCCCTCATGGAACTGAAAGCTTAGCTTCCAAGGATTTCTTCTTGTTCCTTGCCAACAGCTCAGCCAAGATAAGGTTTTGGTGTTTATTCTCGGATCTGTGATCTGGACTACAGGCCTTTTCTCAGGTTTCATTTATTTCTTAGCATACCTGCTTATCCTGCAGGTAATTGAGAGTTGTTAGGACATTCTATAAAAAGCTTACTGAACTGAGGGTACTCAATCAATGTTGAATAATAACAAGAGAAATGTATAATGTATAAACAGATTATGTTGGGGTCTTAAACTTTCCTTCATCTCATTAATATATATGGGAGCACACTTCCTCTGCATTGCTGTCCACTGTGGGCTGTCCTCCAGCCAGCAAGGAAGGCCAGGCTCCACCGAGTCCTGCTTGGGGGCTGGAGAGACTTGGGGTGCTGCCCGGGATCCAAGCAGGGACCTTCTTCACAAGTGTTGGCTGTTTCCTTTCACATGAAGAGTTGCCCTTTGCTTACCCCTTAGGGTCTACTGGGCTTCCTGGGTGGCTCTAGTGGTAAAGCGCCCACCTGCCACTTCAGGAGACATAAGAGACAAGGGTTCGATCCCTGAGTCGGGAAGATCCCCTGGAGGAGGGCACAGCAAACCACTCCAGTATCTTGCCTGGAGAATCCCATGGACAGAGAAGCCTGGCAAGTTATGGTCCATAGGGTCACAAAGAGTCAGACATGACTGAAGTGACTTACCATCTATCAGGCTTAGAACGGGGCAAGATCTTCTGTCATTTTGCTTTATCCTTAAAACAACCCTGGGAAGTAGGTTCTTCTGACCTCTCTTGTGTCTTAAGGAACAAAGTCAGAAAGGCATGCCACAATTTGTTCAAGTTCACCCAGTACAGCTGGGGTGGGATTATAACCCAGGCATAGGCTTACACTACCACATCCCCTTTTAACAAATCTCTCCAGCCTCTAACATACTTGTTCCTCTAGAAAACACGAGGCCTTTCTCTTCTGCATAAAATCAGCTGTGTATTTTAAGGAAACCCCAAAGCCTTCAGTGCAGAATACCTTGTTCTCTACACAGGAATTCCTATCACACTTTGCAAATCTCTTATTGACTTGTTTATTTTCAGTGACTCTGCTATTGTTGCTGCTAAGTCGCTTCAGTCATGTCCGACTCTGTGTGACCCCATAGACAGCAGCCCACCAGGCTCCCCTGTCCCTGGGATTCTCCAGGCAAGAACACTGGAGTGGGTTGCCGTTTCCTTCTCCAATGCATGAAAGTGAAAAGTGAAAGTGAAGTTGCTCAGTCATGTCCAACCCTCAGCGACCCCATGGACTGCAGCCTACCAGGCTCCTCCATCCATGGGATTTTCCAGGCAAGAGTACTGGAGTGGGGTGCCATCGCCTTCTCCATTCAGTGACTCTATCAACTACTGTACCTCAGAGCAATGCTTGGTACGAAACAGATGCTCAATAAATATTTGTGGACTGAGTGAATGAATTTATCTCTAAATTT
>CAKXYN010000092.1:4725000-4990000 GCA_935064755.1 Tragelaphus eurycerus | reverse complement strand
ACCATAATGGGTTCATCATAGCGCCATCTAAAATATTAATTTTCTAATTATGGATAAATGATCAGACAAGCTGAGCCAGGGCTCGCAATGGAGCCCCTGGGAATTGGTGCTTGCTGGATGGGAGGACAGGGCCTTGTAAAGCCTACAAATCTTTTATTATTCTCTGCCGCAGCACAGCGAGATTCAATTCTCTCAGATAATAGGTAAATAATAGTTAAGGATCAGGCTGTTAGGCTCAATTTTCTCTCTTTGTCTCTCTTTTTTTTCTCTCCGGTTTCATAATTTAAAGTAATGCCATTACTGTAACCATTCCAAATTCATTTGTCAAAGAGACCTGGAACATCATTTAATTTTAATCATGATAACAAGACAATTGTTAATAATTCCAGGTCGGAGGAAGGCATTTGAAAACTTGTTTACCTGTTTACTCTCTCTTACCATATGCAAGAAGAATTTATGAGCTGGCCCCATTTTTCTTTGCAGCCGCAGACGGATTTGGTGACTTCTCGGGGCCTGGGGGCAGAATTGGGAGTTTGTAGGCAAATGTGTGCGACTCAGGCTTATGTGTCAATGGCCACAAACTTCCTGCCTGGGCACATAAGGGCAGCTGAGTAGAGACTATCACAGGATTCAATTGTGTGGGCTGTGTGCACATCCGGCTCTCGGACTGGGAATATCCAAGTTGTCTTTTGGATGCCCAGAGGAAGTGTGGCATCAGTGAAGGACTCACATTATTGCTGCAAATATTAATATCATAAAATTAAATATTGTTTTCAGGAATCTCGGTTTTAGTTTTATGTAGTAATTCTTTCAGCTAATTGTTTTCCTGCACCCTGATCCCGTAATTAGGGCCTGACTAATTATCTAATTACTAAGTAGCAGAAGGGCAGGTTGATGGCGACATTTTTGCCATCTTTCAAAGCCTCGTTATCCTTGTGAAAGTCACGGTTTCCTCTGGCTGCAGGCAGCTGCGGCAGACCCAAATGTCTGCTCACCTTCCACATTTGTCAACCTGTTCATTACAGTGGTGAATTTGACACATCAGAAATGTCCCTTTGACAGGAAAGTTTATCCTGGAATGAAAACTGAAGCAAAAGAAAGAAAACCAAAGAAAGATGAAAGTGTAATTTATATTCTCAGATTTGCAATTGTAGTCTTGTCTTAAAGGCAGGATATATGTCAGCTCTTTAGGAGCTGGGAGATGCTTGCTCCTGGAGCCTGGGGGCTCACACAGGCCTGATCAGGGGCACAGAGGGTCTTGTTCATTCCACAACCCAGTGGGGCTTCCAGACGCTGAGTTGCTGTCACTCTGGGCTGACTGGCCGCCCACGAGTCTACCCACGGCACAAGGAACTCACGTATCTTGGGAGAAATTATCCCATAAACTCCAAAAGGCTGGAGACCCTATTATTTGGCTGCACAAACATCAGGTGACTAACACACTGGTTAATCAATAACCCAATTTTGTTTAATCCTTGGGTTTTCACATTTAACACCTTTTGTCCCCTTTTCCATTTTTGCTACACAGAAAAATCAGCCAGTCTTCCTTTTTGTTTTTGGAGGCAAAGAAGGATGAAAGGTTGGGAAGGGGAAGTTAGACTCTCTTGCCCCTTAGCTCAAAAGTGACCAAATGTTCTGAGCTTGCCTCGCATACATCCCTGGACATCCCCTCAGCTCCTCACAGCCTCCAAAAGGAGAAAACCTTATCAGACTATCAGAGCGACTCTGGTGAACAACACACACCTAACTGAAGTAATAATTGTTGAATCATTATCAATTATAACCCCAACCAAATATGATTGTATATTCAATTGGCTTGGCGTAGATAAATGTATGTTTGTGCAATAAATGTATCTGTCAAGATTTTTTTATGCTCTAAGCCGGATTTTCATTAATGAAGGAAGTATTAATTTAAATTAAGCACTCTGAGATCTTTATTAGTAAAGTAATCAGCAGCAAATAAGCTGGTTAATCAGTTTATATATCCATATATATCTTTCAGAATCAATGTTTTCAATTGAGACCGTTGCCAAGTGGTTAGAATAAGACAGAGAGAAAACTTGCATGAAATACATTTCATGTGCTTGGCTGATGTCTGCCGAGCCCTATCGGCGTCTCCGAATGCACTCATTGATGCAGCTACGATGACTGTATAAAATGTGTTTAATTGGCATGAAAAGGCACTAACTGAGAGCTGGTGGGGTTTCCATTATTTGGGTGGACATCTTATTTACTTTAGTGGATCCTGAGAGCGAGATGAAAGTATATGAGAACCGAGATGGGGGTGGGGACAGAAGCTGTTGGAGTTTTTGGGTTGGTGGGGGGTGGCGGGTAGGGAGCTTTACAATCATCCAGGCTGTGCAAAATGCGGCTTTGTGTTGCCCTGGTCTCAGGACCGGTGGAACATTTTCTTAATTAGAATCTGCAAAATTGTGAAGCTGGAAGCCCTGTGGTTCCTTGCCTTTTGGAACTTGTGTTTTTTTATACAGCCCATCCCTTCAGTGTAGCTCAAAACCCAGGTACAGGAAAAGTATCATTTTTAGCTTCAATCTGAAGCCACATGAAAGGGGGCAGGGGTGCTTCTCAAGGCGCATCATGCTCTTCTGTCATTTGAATTGCTCAAATCCCTTGAGACACTGTACATAGCATGATACTGTTCCTTCTGCTGATTCCTGGGGTTACCAGCCCCCTGCCGAGAATATACTTAAGTCAATATTTCTGTTAATTGTTACATTACAAATTGTTCCATATCCCAGTGGTGGGAGTTCACAGTGATACCAGCTGTGGAATCACAACACCTACACGCAGTCCCAAGAGGTCCCCATGTGCTGTGGGATTTGCCTTTTGAGAATGTTATTTAGTGTATCATTCACACGTCAGCACTAATAGAATAGAGAGAAGACGGCGATAGATTTCTTTTCATCCTACCAAATCCTACATGGAGAGATCTTATTGCCATGTTTGATGTGGGCCTGGCACTCCTGGAGTTCAGTAATGCATTCATATGCTTATACTCACCTCCAACTCAGTTTTCAGCCCCAATGTCTCTCGGACAATGGGTCTAATTGTAAGCCGTGTAAATGATGATTGTTAAAAGCTAAGACAGATGCAAAAGAGAATATATTTCTTACATTACATAGATTCGCTTTATTTGTATGTATTTGGTCTGCAGCTCATGGAGAACTTTGTGATGAAGTATGGTTTCTATGGGAATTATTTGAAGGCTTTAAGTTTCTGAGTCTGGGAAGTTGGAAGCTTAAATAGACTGGCAGGTTGGACCCCCCTCTCCCCTAATCTCTGGGTCTAGGGTACATGTGTTCTGTCAGACTCTAGGCAAATCATACCTAACTTCTGCTTGCAGACAGGCTGATGCAAACTTTCCCCAAGCACTGGCTGTCACAGCCAATGGAATGCTCAGGATTCATGAGAAACACCATTAGCTCTTTGGAAGAAGGCGCTAGTAATAAAATAAGCCTTTTTGACCAACTCATCTTTGAATGTTTTTTCCCTCATTGGAAATTTTAAAGGGGAAACAGTTTAAAAAAAAAAAAAAGGATTTGGGGTTTGCTTTTACAGAATAATCCTACAGAAACATCACCCCTGATAACTAAGCAATCACAAATCCTATCTTGTGCTTAACCCAGTAGAATCCTGTGGAAAACTGGGTGGCCCCTGGGACTTGCAGGCAGTGGCATCCAGTCTTAAGGGCTATGCTCTCCCTGACAAAGTGCTTGGAAAACTCTCTTCTCACCCCTATTTTTTTCTCTCATTGTTCCCTAAAAGACATGAAGTGCCATTGGTCACTAAATTCCCCATAAAAACAGTGACTTTGCATTGAATGTATGTAATGTAACCACCTGACAGTAGTGGTTTAGTTGCTAAGTCATGTCCGACTCTTGGGACCCCATGGGCAGTAGCCTGCCATACTTCTTTGTCCATGGGATTTCCCAGGCACGAATACTGGAGTGGGTTGCCATTTCCTTCTCCAGGGGATCTTCCCAACCCAAGGATCGAACCAGAATCTCCGCGTCCCCTACATTTGGCAGGCAGAATCTTTACCAACTGAACCACCAGGGAAGCCCCAATATAACCACATAGATGCCAGATATAATAATTTCCATGCAATTACCTCATTTAATTTACAGAACTATCCTATGACTTGGAGACTTTCATCACGCCTTATTTTACAGATGAGGGAAGTGAGTCACACAAGGTGCCACAGCAGAGCCAGGCCTCCCATTCGTGACTCTTCGACCTAACCAGTGAACTACTACTCTCCACCACTCACCAACTTTCAGCTTTGTAAATTTAGCCAAGGCTAATAACATGACTAGGGCTTCCCTGGTGGCTCAGCAGTAAAGAATGCACCCCCTGGAGAAGGAAAGGGCAACCCACTCCAATATTATTGCCTAGGAAATCCAATAGACAGAGGAGCCTGGCAGGCTACAGTGCGTGAAGTCACAAAAGAGTCGGACACAACTGAGCCACTGAAACAACAATAACAGGACTACTCCTGGCACCAAGGTTATCTCTGGGTATCTTAGTATTTTCAAATAGTCCCAAAGGATTCCCCTCCTTCTTCATCACTACCCCACTGGAGCTTAGCTAAATATATTGCTCCTTTGTGTCTGTGCTCACACTCAATGTCACTGGTTCCTATAAAGGATACAGATTCCCACATATGGTCACCCTAACCTGCTTCTAATCCCCAAGTTGTGAAAGAGGGCTGGGTGGTGATAGAATGAGCGAGAGGTTACTGCATCCCTCAGTGACACCAGGGGAGTTGGAGTCATATGCAGAGGATGGTGTAGGTAGGAAACAGCTCTCCTACTTGTTAGCCATATAACCGTGGGCAGGTGACTTGACATTATGGTGACTCATTTGTGAAATGGGAAAAATAGCATCTGTTTCATAGAGGTATTATGAGGATTAGACGTGTCATTGTTTGATGTTTACTGTGTGATCAGAGCCATATGTCTTAGCAGTTCCTGTTGTGATTCCTTGTGTAACTCTCCAAGTACAGACTGAGACAATGATCTTAAAAATTTGGGCTAAATCCAGGTTGTCAACTTGGAAAACCAAGACAAGGACGAACTTGTCCACTACTACTGGGAGAACTGAGTGACCTGCAGAATTGGGCTACTGTTTTGAAGCTGTCTTGACATGCCCCTAATATAAATGCTTGTCCACAAAATTACACAGTTTGTTTATTTGTAAGAAATGCCATTCATTCCACAAAAACATTTTGTGTTTTTGCTCTGGACCAGGTAGGTACTAGAGACACAAAGCTGAACAAGCCTAAAGCTTGGTTCCCATTCCCAAAGAGCTCACGAGCTAGATGATAGCAGATAACCTAACTGTACTACAAACAGGGCAAATGTAGTAAATGTCTTGAGAAAAAGAATGAAAAAGGTGGAGGGGCTTGGCTACTTTTGCATTGCTGGGTCTGAATAGTCATTGAAGCTTCCCAAGGCAAGTAACATTGGAGCCAAGACTTGAAGAATGAATTAGAGCTTGCTGTTGGAGCATAGGAGATAAATATGGTCATCTAAACAGAAAGAACATCTTGAAGACATGCATGAAGCTATAAACATTTAAGCTGTGTTTGGGGAACATTCTTTGTATGGTGGGGTGCAAATTGGGGTGAGGCAGGCTGTGAAGGGAACCACTTGTTTCCTAAAGACAGAAAGTAATGATGCTTCACTTCTTTGGTTGTAAGCAGTAGAAATAAGTGCCAGACGCTTGTGTGTATTAGTCACTCAGTCTGTCCGACTCTTTGTGGCCTCACAGACTGTAGCCTACCAGCCTGCTCCTCTGTCCATGGAATTCTCCAGGCAAAAATAATGGAGAGAGTTGCCATTCCCCTGTCCAGGGGATCTTCCCAACCCAGGAATCAAATCTGGGTCTCCTACATGGCAGGCAGAGTCTTTATGTCTGAGCCATTCAGGAAGCCCACCAGCTGCTTAAGCAAAAGGAAACTCTACAGGAATGATTTGGGGTACCCGCAGGAGGGGAAGGAAGGTGATGTTCTTCAGTTACTGCCCCACTGTTTCTTCTATCCCTGCTTCATTCTGATTAAAAAAAAATAATATCCCAGGAGAGAGATTCTGATTGGCTGAGCTCAGGTCACGTGCTTACCTCAGGGTTTTATAGATGATGAAAGGAAGGATCGGTGGGAAGAGTCTCCAGGATCCTATCAACTTCTAAAGTAGACAGCACACTAGAGGGTACCAAGACCGTGACTAATCAGGAAAAAAGGTAATTCCCCCAAAGGAAATCAAAGTGCTGAAAGGAAAGGCAATTATTTGATGGACAGACAGCTGTCCATTATAAATCAAAATAATAATAGCTTCTGTTTATTGACCACATGTCATATATTGTGCTGAATATGTATTTTTCTTATTTGTTTTGTTTAACTCTGATAACAATTCTAGGAACAGGTGTACTCCCACTTTATAGGACTAGGGTAGGCATATCCCATTCTTACAAATGAAAAAAATTAATCTCTGAGCGATTAGGTCACTTTCCCAGGGTCACACAACTAGTGAGGGAGCAAATCTAGATTCAAACCCAAATGCCTCTTCCAGGGGATCTTCCCGATCCAGGGATCGAAGCCGCATCTCTTATGTCTCCTGAATTGGCAGGCGGATTCCTTACCACTAATGCCACCTTGGAAGCCAAATAACCAGCATCAGTTTGAGGGGGCCCAAAGATCCACCTTATAGAAAGGAGAAAGTTACTTTGCTTATAGGCTGTGCAGACGCATTTTCTGCATGTGGGCTGAAACCTAGTCTCTCCAATACTTGAGGAAAGTGAAGTCGTGTCCGACTCTTTGCGACCTGGTGGACTGTAGCTCGCCAGGCTCCTCCGTCCATGGGATTCTCCAGAATACTGGAGTGGGGTGCCATTTCCTTCTCCATACCCATACTTGATGGGTAACATGCAAAACCACAAATCAATTCATTCCAAAGCAATTTACAGTGTTGCTTCCTTTTGAGCCCCAGAAATGGAGAGGTACACAACCACAGGCTCTTGAAGCCTGTTGTTTTAGCTAATGACTGAATAGGAGCATCTGTAATCCCTGAGGGCAGATCTTGGGGATTAGAAAAATTCCAGATGAATTATCCCCAGAAGGTAGTGGGGATCACTTGCTCATCTCATAGTAACATTTCCCAAAGTACTGAGCCTGACTCCTCAAATCTACACCACATATTCAGTATAAGTAGGGAAAACTATTCACATCATCTAGTCACCTAGTCAGCCAGTGAATCATTAATCTAGTCTCTAGTGCTAAATGCTTATAAGTGTTATTTAATCTGCCTAAATAGTGCAGGTAGGCATATAGGATCCTCATTTTATGCACAAGGAACTGGCATCTCAGATAGGTGGAGCAACTAGCTTAAGGTCACGCAGTAAGTAAGAGACTCCTTCCTGGCTGCTCTGCATCGTTCTGAGTCATGAGAAGTGAAAGTGAAGTCCCTCAGTCGTGTCTGATTCTTTGCGACCCAATGGACTATAGCCTTGTGACCCAGTGGACCAGGCTTCTCCGTCCATAGGATTTTCCAGGCAAGAGTATCGGAGTGGATTGCCATTTCCTTCGCCAGGGGATCTTCCTGACCCAGGGATCGGACCCACATTGCAGGCAGAGGCTTTACCCTCAGAGCCACCGTGAGGACTCAGCAAATGTTTATGGACCTGAATCTTGTTACAGATTTTGAGCAACAGTGGTGGCTCTATATCAGTCTTCACAGATACCTTACCTGAATCATCCAGAAAGGATCTACCTTGCCTCCTGCCAGGAAAGGATACCTGAGAGTTCCAGGGTTTCTTCTTTGGTTGTCTGAGATCTTTGGTTTCTCAGATCTGCCCTCCCAGATGTCTTAACTTCATGCTCAAGCCAACTTTCCCAAATGCAGCCAAGAGGGTTGTTAACAGCAGTTAAGGGAGAATACAGCTAGAAGAGAAGAGAAATAAACTTCTCCTTGATTGTCCTTCCTTTTGGTACGATGAGGTCAATTTAGGTCACACACCCGTTCCTGAACCAGTTACCAACACCCAGGGAACTAATTGGTTGAGGGCTTCCCTTGTAGCTCAGTTGGTAAAGAATTTGCCTGCAGTGCAGGAGACCTGGGTTCGATCCTTGGGTTGGGAAGATCCCCTGGAGAAGGAAATGGCAACCCACTCCAGTATCCTTGCCTGGAAAATCTCATGGACAGAGGAACCTGGTGGATTGCAGTCCATGGGGTCACAAAGAGTCGGGCACGACTGAGTGATTAACACACACACACACTCACACACACACACACACACACACACACAGAGTACCTGAGCCAATCATAGACAAGGATGTGTTATAGGAGTCCATGATTGGTTTAGCTCAGTATCAGTCAGCATCCCCTAAGTCATGTAGCTTATGTAGAGGAGGAGTGGGTACCTGAATAAAAACAGAGTTGTGACAGGAGGGAGGAAGAAGGCAATGAACGCTAAGCCACTTCAATGACCACTTAAGTGCGTACACACTCTGTCCTAAGACTGTAAGCTTCCTGAGAACAAGGACCATGATTTATTTTATTTTTTTTGTCAGCACATCCCAACATCTACCACAATACCTGACTAATCTTTGGGGGGAAAATGAGATGAGTTATAGTTATTAAAATGTTATTGGAGCTGAGTTTTTTCATTGTAAATTAAAGGTTTGCACGAGGTAAAGGGGAAAGGCACTGTTTCTCCCTGCTGGATCTCTGTTTGCTATATGAATTAGACCTTTCTAAAAGACATGTTTCTGTCTGCCAGGCTTTAGAAACAATGATCTAAGAGTCAGACATTTCCTATTAAAGTTTAAAAAACATAGCTTTAAGTCATATATTATATTGAACGCTTTCATATCTCATCTGATTCAGTAGGTTTTAAACCTCACAGAGGTCACATTTTGAAACAGTAGTCACTTTTTACAACATCTCCAAACATTAAATAAAAATAAAAATTATTATGAAGAATATAGATGTCTATAGAGACCACTAACAGGACACATGAATATTATTATTATTAAGGACAGTATTATTTGGAGTCTGAAGGTTACAATGGCTGGCTCATCTCTAAGCTTCATTTTTTTCTTTATTGAATTGAAGAGGGAAGGGCAGATTCTATCAATGCTCATCTGTTTTTTTTAGAAGCCTATTTAAAATGTGGGTTCTTAACCTGTGGCAACCTCAGGGATTCTATGAATCCCTAAAATATGTGCAAAATTGTCTATGTGTGAATGTTTTTATCAAGAGAGGGCTCCTAGTTTTTGTTACATTCTCAAAAGGGTTTCTGATTCACAAAAAAAGTTTAAGAACCACAGATATTAGAGGCAAATTCCCTCAAGACCTTAGCTGTGCCAGTGACTGGGGTCTCACATAAAGAAGAAAAGCTATTCCCAGGGTCAGACTATTAACTTAAATTGGTCGCTTCCAGGAAATAGGTCATCCTTAGATTTCTCTTAGGACATTTTAGCTTCAAGAGTTATAGAGTTAGTAGATATTGGAAATGAATGGGGCTCTGTAAGGAAACATCAGAGAAGCGATTCCTCAGCTCCGACATCCGCCCAAGCCCACCCCTGAACCTTTCTTCAACCCTCTCCTGAAGCTAAAAGGGCCTATTCTGAAACTCATTCTCATTGGTGCCCACACCTGCTGTGGACAATATGTAATTTGCCTAGCCTGCCTAGGGAATTTCCCTTAGTTAACACTTGTAAACAGATATAGAGCTAGTAGTTTATTGCTTGTCTCGTAAAGCTTGCAATTTTGATGCATCACCCACTCAATTATAATATGTAAAATAGTCAAAGGAAAGTAAAATTAGGAGGGGGTTTGGCTGCATGTGTGGGTGCATGTCCCCAAGGTGTGCCTCCAGGAATGGCTCTGAAAAAGTGCTATCTGGCTCTCTCCATGAAGCACTCTTGTCAAAGATGGAGGATTTGTATTGTTAGTTATCTGCCTTTTGTTTCCTTTGTTTCAATGTTCAGTTGCGTTTTACTATTCAGAACTTAAAGGATGCATTCAAACTTATGGAGCGTGACGTTTTAACTATTTCATCTCACCATGATTCATCTCAGTTTACTTGCCTCCAAACTGTAGTCTTGAGAAAGCACACCATCTCCAGCTTCTCCAGTGAGTAGAAAACCATGTTACTATTGTTTAGTCACTAAGTTGTGTGTGACTCTTGTGAGTCCATGGACTGTAGCTGGTCAGGCTCCTCTGTCTATAGGATTTCCCAGGCAAGAAATTTGGAATGGGTTGCCATTTCCTTTTCCAAGAGATCTTCCAGTCCTAGGGATCAAACCCATGACTTCTGTGTTAGCTGGCAGATTCTTTACTATGGAACCATCAGGGAAGACCAGAAAAACAAACACCATTACATGAGCACAGTGTCAGCTACCTTGTAAGCTAGGTTCATTCATTAGATCCTGACTGTTCTCCGATGAGATGTTTTCCTTTTGAATGGGAACTTGGGAACCTCAGCAATGGTCTCTGCAGTGTTTGCTGAATGTTCAATAGAAACCAACAAAGGTTACAGAACTTGATGAATCAAAGGATCCCAAAGGAACACGGGGATGTGCTGAACCAAACAGCCTAGCAGATCCTTAACACCTCATATTTGAGGCTCCTGTTCCCCAAACAAACTTGCTTCACCCCAGATGATGCATTACCTGCAAAATGTATCAATCCCATGACCCAGGATGTTGCTGCCAGAGTATATATTACTGTCTTTAGTTGAATTCCATTTTAGAGACAACCTCAGCTGAACTTTGGTGGTAAAAAATCAACTCTGTCTGCACTCTCTCTAGGAGCATCTGCTTCAGAATAGAATGAATCAATAATGAGGTCATGAACAAATATTATTAATGCCTTTTATTATTTATATGGATAGTAACATGTCTGATTGACACACAACTTCCTACCTCTCTAGCCTCACATGTGTGACCCTTAGCTCCTTCTCTTTCTCTTTCATTCAGTCACAGTTACAGTGAATAATATATCACAAGCCATGACCCCTTGACCTTTATGAATTATCTGTTTAGAAAGATGTGAAGCCACCTTTTATAGCCACTATAATAGATACTTAGACATAGTGGATCAATAGTGAACAAGTTCACTGGTTATAGTTAATGGGTACCAAAGGAACACTGTGACAGTGACCTCTGACACCATGTCTGACAAGAAATCTTTAGAGCAAAAAATAAGGAAGACAGACAGTTTTTAAAGTTATTAATGTAGATCCATAGCAAATCATGACAGTTTTCTCCAGGTGGAAATAATTCAGATTTGCAGAAGTCACTAATTCCTGCAAACCCCCTTAATTTGGACCCCTGAACTAGAAACAGCAGTCTAGTGTTGGAAACAGCTATGGTGCCGGGCCTGACACAAGTCCATCTGTTATACAAGGAGAACCAACTGAGATTGTTTTCCTGTCAAAGAAGACTTTTCTCTTTATGGAATAGGCTGTCATTTATAATTTTAAGCAGGCACAGATTGGTTAAACAGCTACACGGTAATGGGTTTCTATAAGAAGATCCACAGACCCATAGTTCTGGAAAGAAATTGAGCTTATGAGATATTTAAAAACCTAATGGGAATGGAATATTTGGGGTTTCTTGAAAAGATGGTTTCTGCTCTGCACATTGTCAAGGGAATTTAACAATAAATCCATTGTTGTGTGTCTGAGAGTCTGTTTGAGGCAATTATATTTTCATACATCCTATGGAGTTGATCTTAGGGAAATCCACCAGGGCACCAAGCCCACATTTTCATGTCACTGCACTGTGTGGGACTCCCCAGGGTGAACATTTAACAGTGGCAAGCAGGTTTAAAAAGAGTCAGGAAAACAGCTAATTTATGAGTGGTCTTGACGAGAATGGACTGCAGCATTCCACCTGGCAAAGAAATTAATATACACAGAGTCCAATCCAAAAGAGAGGAAAGGTGTGTGTGTGCAAAGTCCTTTTCATTTCACTCCACATGTACATACGTATTATGATGTCACACTCCAGTAGCGTTGCTCTGAAGTCTCAATGGTCTCCCTGCTGTTAAGCACCATTGAAAACACATTTGTCCTGACCGTTCTTTTCTTCTTATCCCCCTCTCATCTGTGTAAGATGAATCACTCCTGGATCCAGACAGGCTCTGAGGGCAGAGCTAGGTCCTGACGAGGTAACCAGCCTCCTATGGCTTAAACATTTTAATTAATTTCAACACTAATGCACAAATGCGAGTTAATCACCCCACTGCAGTGCTGTCTAATTTACTAAGTTTATTCATTAAAACTTTCCTTACTAAACTTTGATTGCATGTCATGCTTTTTTGGAGGCTTTTCAGACTGCCTTAAGGCTTTTAAAGTGATATCTTGGGCAGCTGCTGAAAGCTTTCAGTGTTTGCTTAAAAGGAAGAATGGGGAGAATCTGATCAGCAAGAAATCTTCTCTATGCTGAACGAGGAGCCTTTTAGGTGGCAGGAGGCCTGTAAAAAGCAGGTTTGTTTTTAAGCAATATATAAAAAGGAAAGAGAAACTTAAGTATCTAATAAAAGAAATAAAATCAGTCACCTTAGTACTTGGCAAAACTTGGAAATACATTTCAGGGTAAGAGGCAGCCATCCTTTAAAAAACCAACAGAATGATAGCAGCACTGTGTATTCATGCGGGGAAAGATATTCATAACAGATTTGCCAGCCTTATTATTTTGGAATCAATATATTATACATCTTAGGTACACAGTTTTGCTCATTAAATGCTAGTACCTAAATTTTTCCAGATATATTGTTTCAATAAAGTCTTTTATTTAAAATTAACTCCTGAAAACAACAATTTTTAAGTCTCTAATTAACAGCATTCAGCATCAGGGGACAAAATACCCAGTACTGTCAGGTACAGAAAGGCAGTTCTCAGTCTGACAGGTTCAACACTTGCGACTGCTTTTTCAGTCTTTGACAATGTTAGCGTCTAAAAATGTACTTCTTCCCAGTTCGTATCTTTCTATTCCCCATTCTGAGTCAGAAAAAATACTTTAAAAGTTTAATAAACACTCCAATAACTTGGGAGGAAAAATTCAAGTCAGAGTTATTAATGAAAGTACCACTTCTAATAGGCCATGAATCAGAATACAAGTTTTCACATTCATTTCCATGTTCTATAAATACTGCTCAGTGTTATGCAACAAGACATGACAAACTCATTTTTAAAAGGTATTTTTAACTTCAGGGAGTGAGAAAGGTTACCCAAATTCATTCTTCCTTAGAAAATGAAACTTGATTGGGAAAGGCTCCCTTCCTTACTTGCAGGGAGCATGTCTTGTCATTTCAAGTCGGCTCATGAAATATTCCTACTTTCCAGGCTCCTGAAAAACCTCTTTCAAAGAGTCTTCTCTTCAGATATTTAATCCCTGAGTCCACCAAAGCACAACTGAGAGAGAAAGATGTCAGGAAAAGAGAGAGCATGATAGCAAAATATTTGAGCACTGAGGTCAGGCAACCTGGCTTGGAATCTTGATTTTGCTATCTATTAGCTGTGTAACCTTGGACCAGTCATGGGACCTCTTTAAGCATGGTTTCCTCGAGTACAAATTTAGTATTATCATAGCAGCTATTTCATAGGACTTGGTGAAAAAAAGAGCTAATACATATGTAGCATTTGCTGTATGTAGTATTTAGCATTTGCAGGTGCTGAAGCTTCCCTGGTGGTCCAGTGGTAAAGAATCTGCCTGCAATGCAGGAGACAAGGGTTCAATCCCTGGGTTGAAAAGATCCCCTGGGGAGGGAAATGGAACCCACTCCAGTATCCTTGTCTGGAAAAATCCCACGGACAGAGGAGCCTGGCAGGCTATGGCCCAACGTGTCGCAAAAGAGTTGGATACGACTGAGCAACAAAAACCAACAGGTGCCAAACATCGTTTACTCCTCACCTAGGTTTCAGGAATTAGTATTACCTTTATACCAATTTATAGGTGAGGAAACTGAGTCACCAACAGGCTAAGTAACTTTCCCAAAGTCACACAACTGAGTAAGCTGAATCCAGAGTTTCAATGCTGATAGCCTGGCTCTTGAGTCTGTGCACGTAACTCCTTTACTACATTACATAATTTAATTATTACATAAATTATTTAATTTAGTTATTTATGATATTATTTAAATTAAATACCATATGCAAAGGACATAAGGCCACAGCCCAGGGAAGTGATTAAAAAGAGTAATCATTCACTTTCTTTACTATAGGTGTTCAATAAATGCTTGTTGGCTAGTCGAATAAACAGATTCTGTGAGGGCTTCTTGAAACCCTAGAGTACGAATACTTCTGCTCATGAGCAACTGACACAGAATTGGAAGGAATGCCTTTCAACCCTCATGCACTTCAGCAGCGTGGAAACGTCTGGGAGCACATGATTGCGGTGGCTCTTTTATTCCTATTTGTAAGGGAGAAAAAATTGAATAAAAACAGTAAGTAAACTCTTTCAGTCTACAAACAAGGGGCAGCTAGACCAATGGTGATCCCAGTCACTGGTTCTTGAACTTGGATATACATAAGAATCATCTGTGGCAATTTAAAAAATACCAATAATAGGATCTTATCCAAAATCTACTGAATCAGAATAAATGGGGATGAAATTTAGATAGATACATCTTTAAAAAATATTTTATGGAAATAAAACATCATATAGAAAGTTGTACAGGTCATAAATGCACAGCTTGCTCACTTTTTATAAAGTGAACACACTCCTGTAACTAATGCCCAGAAATCCCTCAACCTCCCTTGTGTCGTCTTTGAGTCTCTCTCCTTCCAAAGCATAACCACTATCCTGACTTCTAACACATTGATTACTTTTTCTTGATTTTTAGTATAAGACCAAAATGACTCATACCATATGTGTTCTTCAGCATCGGGCTTGTTTTACTCTACACTGTGTTTATGAGACTTGTCTGCAATGTTGTGTATAGCATGAGATCCTCCTTTTTTGATGCTGTCTACTACTTCACATATTCATTTATTCATGCAGCTATGGCCGGACGCTTGGGTTGTTCTTTGTGGAGCTATTACAAACAGTGATACATGAAATTCCTCTGTGTTTTTTGATGGATTTTTCATTTCTCATGGATATTTTCCTAGGAGAGGAATTGGTGAGTTGAAGGTTTATCTAAGTTTAACCTCAGTAGACTGAGCATGTATGTTCTTTTAAAAGCACCACAAGTGATTCTGATGAACAACTAGTGCCAAGAACAGCCAATCTTTGCTAGGAGGCCTTATGGATAACCCAATTAGTGTTTACAGTGTTAGAGTATAAGAGACATTTTTAAACCTGATGAGAATGGAATATTTGGCATGTCTTTAAAACTGGCCTTTGTCCTTCATCTTGTAAAGGACTTGGCTAACATTAGAGCTGTGAGGGTTAGGGTTGAGGGCTGTGAACCAAAGAAGCAAGAAGAGTAATTTGGTCTATATTTCACATGAAAAATTTTAATACCAAGTGTGTTTGTAGTATCTTATAAAATATTACAACAGAGGCTCTTCTATTAATAGAAGTACCCAGGCAAAAGGGCTTCCTTGCTGGTTCAGAGGTAAAGAATCTGCCTGCCAATGTAGGAGATTCAGGTTTGATCCCTGAGTCAGGAAGATTCCCTGGAGAAGGAAATGGAAACCCACTCCAGTATTCTCACCTGGGAAACCCCATTGACAGAGGAGTCTGGTGAGCCACAGTCCATGGGGTCACAAAGAGGTGGACATAATTTAGCAATGAAACAATAAAACAACAAAAAGGGAGCCCCATTTCTTCTCCAGACTGGACTTCACTCCGTCTCTGAAATCATAGAACGCTTCCCCCTCTGCCTAGGATACTTCCCAGGCCTCCCCTTCCTCCCCATCTCCTGTCTCCATGACCTCCACTTCCGAGAAGTCTTCCTTGTCTCTCCTTTTGTCACATTTGACTGAGAGATACTTGAAGGCAGGACCTTAATTTATCCACCCTGGTATAACCATGAACTGTATATTTTCAATCAATGTTCAATCGGTACTTGAAGAGAACTATTCTCAACAGGTATAAAATGATCAGATTCCTCATAAAATTTCAAAACATTAAAACATCTTCAGGATGGGGAACACATATATACTTGTGGTGGATTTATTTTGATGTATGGCAAAAGCAATACAATATTGTAAAGTTAAGCAAAATAAAATTTAATAAAAAAAACCACATCTATCCTGTATATGTTTCCAAACAATCATTCTTTCAGAGTTTTTCGGGTCAATATAATGAACATATGAGTTCAGGTCCACTGATCCTGACCGGGACATGTGGAAGGGACAAAGGTGGAGAGGACCAACCTTACAAAAGCCAGTTAGTTGATTAACCAATCAATTAATTATTAACATGATATTCAAACAGAAAAGTCTTTTCTTGGGGCTTTTTTGGAACCAGGATTTAGTTCCAGGATTGATGTGATGGGTGAAGCTAATTGGACTTTCTGTTCATTATTAACCCCTCTGAGCCAATGCTGTCACAAATGTGGAAATAGCAGAGATACTCTTCCTTTGGAAATAATAGCATTCCTAAATGGTTTAGAACAAGGGGTTGTGGAACAGGGTTGCTACATATAACTGTGTGCTCTGCATAATTCCAGAGTATGAAAATGAGCCCCTTGGAGTTGTAAGCCTCCTTAACATTATCTGTGAAACCAACACAGAGGGTTATGATGAAGATGAAAAAAGCTACCATGTCTGAAACAGAGCACAGTGCCTGACAATGATTCATTGAACAGATTTTTTGTTAAGAACCTGCACTTAGTGGGGACTCATAGGGAGTTGCAGACATTAATAAAGAAACAGACATATACTGACAAATTGCAGTAGATGCTCTGAAGGGAATAAACTCCAGAGAACAGTGGAATATAACTTAGAGTCGAAGGGTAGGTATGGCTAGGGAAGGCCTTTCTGGGGATGGACGTTTAGGCTGAGCACAGGGATGAGTCTGAGTCCCCTTAGCAGAGAGTGGAAGAAGGTGGCTTTCCCAGCAAACAGCACATTTACAGGAGTGTGGCTGCAACACAGACAGCAAAGGGGACACTGGCGTGGGCTGAGGTTGGAAGTTCTTAACACACTATTTCCTTCTCCCTTTCCTTGTGTCCCTGGTTCTGTAACTCAGGCATCTCTTCCAGCCCCTGAACACTAGCTGGTGAGTGATGAGATCTGGTGAATGTTCTAAAATGTTGTGATTCAACTATTTTAAGAGGAGTTATAAGTATAGGCACAGTCTTTATGGAAATAGCTGATGAAGGTGATGCTCAATTTGGGGGATCCCAGATCCCCTTTCTCTTACTTCTTTTTCCCTGTTAGTTCCTCCTTCAGTCACTTCCTGATGCACTGGTCTGGGCCCCAGTCCTCCCATTGTAACATGCTGTGTGGATATTTCCTGAAAACATCCATGCTTCAGATCGCCTCCATGCTTCTTTTCTCTCATTCCTCATCAAATCTGGTCTATTCTATGTGCAGTCCCTTCTGGACCTGGCTAAATGCCTGACTAGTTCCCATGATTATTTAACTTTATGATGGCTTATTAGGTTGACCCTTACATGAAATTTATAATTTTTCTATCTAAGTTATTGCTTTCAATATCCTGATGAAAACAAATACTCCTACAGACATTTCAAAGCACAGTGAAAGAAAGAAATGGGTAAATTTTTGAATGGCTGATAATCCTCAAATCTCATCATAATAGCCTTATGGGGGTGGGTGCAATAGGCAGTTAGGAACTTGGATCCCAGAGGCTGGACTCAGGCCTTGAAATAAATTAATTCAACACTCAGAATAGTTTTCTCTGCGTGGATGTCTATGGCTTTCCCAGTCACACTGAAGTTTTTGAAGGGTTAGGTGGAAAAAGAAGAGTTGAAAAGCCATGAGCACTGTGAATCCACCAACTGCTTTTCAGACAGAGGTCAGACAGGGATTCCTCCGTGGGAATCATCACTGGACCTCACAGTCACCCCCTTTCTGGCTGGGGTTCTCCTGGCATTGACCACTGTGCCAAATTTGAAGCAGTGACTTAATTTTTTGTTGTCAATTACTACATGCTTAGTACATGGCTTTCTTTGCAAATATCAAATAGGCAATAAGAAAAGAAAAATGTCTGCCAAACTAGATGACTCTCCTCATCTGTAAGGTGGGGAATACACAATACTTTACCTCACAAAATGTGAGAATGAACAAAAGTAATTAGGTTAATAGTGTTGAGCCCATAGAATTTACCAAGAAAAGAAGGTCGTATCTCTTTGTCCAAAATCCTTAGGGCTAGATGTGTTTCAGAATTTTGATTCTGTCTGATTTTAGGAAGGTTATGCAATGCATATGCTGTATATTGTGTAATATCCCCATGGAGTTTAAGGAAACATATTAATATTTCTGTAATCAAACATAGTAATATTTCTTTAGTCAAATGTATGCTTAGCCCACCAAGTAGAACAAAGACTATAAATAGTTTTGCTTAAACATAGTTGTGTTAAATAAATTGTTAAGAGTAAAGAAAAACTAAAATCTTATGTTTTGCTGCTAGAAGAAAATGAAACTTCCCAGTTTGTAGTGGAAATATATATGATACTCTAGAGTATACATTTTACCTGATGCCATTAAAGATTCACTTACCTTGATCCTAAATAGGATCAAGGTATTCATGAGTCCATGAACAATAATCTTTGAAGTAACTTTTTTTTTTCTATGTATATACCCAAAGTTTAATCACTATGAATACACCTGATTAGATTAGAAAAAGAAAATGCAGTTTCTTATTCAGAACACAAGATCTCAGTTTTGTCTGGGTGCTAGACCTCAATAAGATAAATTTTTTAAGTTAAAAAATAGTTTTATATCAGTTCAGGTTATGTTTTGCCACTACAGTGGACTGAATGTTTGTGTCTCCCCTGAAATTCTCATGTTGAAACCCTAATGCCAATGCGATGGCTTTAGTAGGTGGGACCTTTTGGAGGCAAATAGGTCATGATGGCGGAGAAGGCAGTGGCACCCCACTCCAGTACTCTTGCCTGGAGAATCCCATGGACGGAGGAGCCTGGTGGGCTGCAGTCCATGGGGTCATTAAGAGTCGGACACAACTGAGCGACTTCACTTTCACTTTTCACTTTCATGCGTTGGAGAAGGAAATGGCAACCCACTCCAGTGTTCTTGCCTGGAGAATCCCAGGGACGGGGGAGCCTAGTGGGCTGCCATCTATGGGGTCGCACAGAGTCGGACACGACTGAAGCAACTTAACAACAGGTCATGATGGTGGAGCACTTATGAGCAGGGTTAGTGCACTTATAAGGGAGACTACAGGAGTCTCTCTTGTCCTCTTATCATCATGTGCGGACACAAGAAGTTGGCAATCTGTAACCTGGAAGAGCATGACCACACTGGCACGCTGATCTTCAACTTCCAGCCTCAGGAACTGTGAGAAATAAATCTGTGTTGCCTATCAGCCCCCAGCCTGGGTACTTTGTTACAGCAGCCAAACTGACTCTGACAGTCACCAAAGGGTTTGCACCAAACTCATGAAAAAAAAAAAGCATTTGTGTTTTTAGAACTTAATGGACTGCAAATAAGAGATTTTTATTATTTCACTTCTGTAGCTCAACTAGTAAGATTATTCTCTTTCCCCTACTCCTCACTAGCGAGTCAAGCATCCCCTTCTTTATTTCTTTTGATTATACTTTGAACTGTAGAAACTGACCATTTCTGATATGTTAACTGAGGACCTGAGAACTGATATGTTGATATAAGAGTAGATTGTTCTATATTATTCTATGATAAAACCTAGAACCTCAAAGAAGATTTTAGCTCAATAGAAGAGGACATTTGAGGATAGCTCAATGACTGCTGTGAGTGGCTGAGCTCCCTGCCATTGGAAGCATCTAAGCAGAGATGGCAGCATATCCATCATGGATTCAGTAACTGAATTCCTGCCATGGGCTGGGAGTTAAGACATGATGGTCAAGGTCCCTTCCAATATATTCTATATCCCTATAATGCTATGTTTTCATTAAGGGATTTAGTCACAGTCACTGGAGATTTCATTTCTATTATGCTAGGATTTAAGAAGAATCAGGAAATTATTATTTCCATCTGATCTGGGCTATAAGCAAGCTGGCAGATATCTAAAGCAGTCTTGCTAAAATGTTCTCTGTGGGATTATATGAGTTCTATGATCCAGGACTTCCCTGGTGGCACAGTGGATAAGGATCTGTTTGCCAATGCAAGGGATACAGGTTCTATCCCGGTCCAGGAAGATTCCACATGCCATGGAACAACTAAGCCCATGCACCACAACTCTGCGGCAACTACTGAAACCCGAGCACCCTAGAGCCTGTGGTCCACCGCGAGAGAAGCCACTGCAATGAGAAGCCCACACACTACAACAGAGAGCAGCTCCTGCTTGCCACAACTAGAGAAAGCCCACTCAAAAGCAACAAAGACCCAGCACAGCCACAAATAAATAATTTTTTTTAAAAGTTATATGACCCAATACGTGTGGTTAGATACTTTGGTTAGATATTGCTGGGTTAGATGATATTAATATATGTATCTTTTCCAAAGTACTTATTATGTACAGATCCTTCAAAATGCTAATATATACCATAAATCTCCAAGAGGAAAAGGTAAAAAGCTGAGTTTCTCAAACTTCCTTATCCACACATTTCAATTTAGGATGTATCTGGCAAAAATGACAGAATGATCTCTGTTCGTTTCCAAGACAAACTATTCAATATCACAGTAATCCAAGCCTATGCCCCAACCAGTAATGCTGAAGAAGCTGAAGTTGAATGGTTCTATGAAAACCTACAAGACCTTTTAGAACTAACACCCCCAAAAGATGTCCTTTTCATTATAGGGGACTGGAATGCAAAAGTAGGAGGTCAAGAAACACCTGGAGTAATAGGCAAATTTGGCCTTGGAATACAGAATGAAGCAGGGCAAAGGCTAACAGAGTTTTGCCAAAAGAACACACTGGTCATAGCAAACACCCTCTTCCAACAACACAAGACAAGACTCTACACATGGACATCACCAGATGGTCAATACCAAAAACAAATTAATTATATTCTTTGCACCCAAAGATGGAGAAGCTCTATACAGTCAGCAAAAACAAGACTGGGAGCTGACTGTGGCTCAGATCATGAACTCTTTATTGCCAAATTCAGACTTAAATTGAAGAAAGTAGGGGAAACCATTAGACCATTCAGGTATGACCCAAATCAAATCCCTTATGATTATACAGTGGAAGTGGGAAATAGATTAAAGGGACTAGATCTGATAGAGTGCCTGATGAACTATGGATGGAGGTTCATGACACTGTACAGGAGACAGGGATCAAGACCATCCCCATGGAAAAGAAATGCAAAAAAATGGCTGTCTGAGGAGGCCTTACAAATAGCTGTGAAAAGAAGAGAAGTGAAAAGCAAAGGAGAAAAGGAAAGATATAAACATCTGAATGCGGAGTTCCAAAGAAGAGCAAGGAGAGATAAGAAAGCCTTCCTCAGTGATCAATGCAAAAAATAGAGGAAAACAAGAGAATGGGAAAGACTAGAGATCTCTTCAAGAAAATTAGAGATACCAAGGGAACATTTCATGCAAAGATGGGCTCAATAAAGGACAGAAATGGTATGGACCTAACAGAAGCAGAAGATATTAAGAAAAGGTGGCAAGAATACACAGAAGAACTGTACAAAAAAGAGCTTCACGACTCAGATAATCATGGTGGTGTAATCACTGACCTAGAGCCAGACATCCTGGAATGTGAAGTCAAGTGGGTCTTAGAAAGCATCACTATGAACAAAGCTAGTGGAGGTGATGGAATTCCAGTTGAACGCTTTCAAATCCTGAAAGATGATGCTGTGAAAGTCCTGCTCTCAATATGCCAGCAAATGTGGAAAACTCAGCAGTGGCCACAGGACTGGAAAAGGTCAGTTTGCATTCCAATCCGAAAGAAAGGCAATGCCAAAGAATGTTCAAACTACCACACAATTGCACTCATCTCACACGCTAGCAAAGTAATGCTCAAAATTCTCCAAGCCAGGCTTCAGCAATATGTGAACCGTGAACTTCCAGATGTTCAAGCTGGTTTTAGAAAAGGCAGAGGAACCAGAGATCAAATCGCCAACATCCGCTGGATCATCAAAAAAGCAAGAGTTCCAGAAAAGCATCTATTTGTGCTTTATTGACTATACCAAAGCCTTTGAGTGTGTGGATCACAATAAACTGTGAAAAATTCTGAAAGAGATGGGAACACCAGACCACCTGACCTGCCTCTTGAGAAATTTGTATGCAGGTCAGGAAGCAACAGTTAGAACTGGACATAGAACAACAGACTGGTTCCAAATCGGGAAAGGAGTACATCAAGGCTGTATATTGTCACCCTGCTTATTTAACTTATATGCAAAGTACATCAGGAGAAATGCTGGATTGGATGAAGTACAAGCTGAAATCAAGATTGCGGGGAGAACTATCAATAACCTCAGATATGCAGATGACACCACCCTTATGGCAGAAAGTGAAGAGGAACTAAAAAGCCTCCTGATGAAAGTGAAAGAGGAGAGTGAAAAAGTTGGCTTAAAGCTCAACATTCAGAAAACGAAGATCATGGCATTTGGTCCCATCACTTCATGGGAAATAGATGGGGAAACAGTGGAAACAGTGTCAGACTTTATTTTGGGGGGGCTCCGAAATCACTGCAGATGGTGATTGCAGCCATGAAATTAAAAGACGCTTACTCCTTGGAAGGAAAGTTACGACCAACCTAGATAACATATTAAAAAGCAAAGACATTACTTTGCCAACAAAGGTCCATCTAGTCAAGGCTATGGTTTTTCCAGTGGTCATGTATGGATGTGAGAGTTGGACTGTGAAGAAAGCTGAATGCCGAAGAATTGATGCTTTTGAACTGTGGTGTTGGAGAAGACTCTTGAGAGTCCCTTGGACTGCAAGATCTAACCAGTTCATTCTAAAGAAGATCAGCCCTGGGTGTTCATTGGAAGGACGGATGCTAAAGCTGAAACTCCAATACTTTGGCCACCTCATGCGAAGAGTTGACTCATTGGAAAAGACTCTGATGCTGGGAGGGATTGGGGGCAGGAGGAGAAGAGGACAACAGAGGATGAGATGGCTGGATGGCATCACTGACTCTATGGATGTGAGTCTGGGGGAACTCTGGGAGTTGGTGATGGACAGGGAGCCCTGGCATGCTGCGATTCATGAGGTCGCAAAAAGTCGGACATGACTGAGCAACTGAACTGAACTGGTAGGGTTGGTCTTCCAGGGAACGCACTTTGGATGAGCAAGTCTAAACATATTATGCCCTGGCAGTATAGATTAAGATGTAAAGATCTGTCATATCCTGGTTGCAATGCAAAGTATGGGGAGGACAGTGATGATTGAAGCCTCTTCTTACCATAAAACTCCAGGAGACTGAATCTGCCATTTTGGTCAATTAAGTGTTTTTAAGCACTTATATTTTCACATTCACTTCTTTTGAATTCTTTTTCCCTCCTTCTTTTAAATATTATGAGAAGTCATTTGCTAAAGAGAAACCCAAGGTTAGAGGCAGGAGAGCAGAGGACAGCCATTGCAGCCCCTGAGTCTGGAGACTTCTCCTAGGCCCATGAACCCACCTGCTATTTGCTTACCCTAATCCCTCTATACAACTTCATTATTTGTCATCTCGGGGTACGAATGAGTCACTTGGAGACCTTGCTCAGATTCTGAGTGGTGGATGAAAGCGTTCAGGGCTTCGGTGCAGCCAAAGGTGCCAAGTACTCAAGCCATTTATTATCAGCATGATGAACGCCGACAATGGGTTTATACTGTCAGATTATACACTTAATTTAATTAATAAAAAAATTAAGATCGTCACCATTAACCTGCATTGGCTCAGAATGCCACAGGGGTGATTAGTTAGAACGGCACTGAAGGTTTTATAGTCCACTCTAGTAAGAATTACTTTGGTACCAATTAGGATTTTCCATAATATCACCCTGTGTAATACCCCTATTACACTGCACATTTTCTACAAGTGATTGAGCTCAACACAGCACAAATGCTATATCACAGGACTTTCTCTCAGCACATGCATGGGAACTCCCACAAATGTGAATACACTCACTAAGTGAAGAGGAGACCCTGATTTTTTTATATCATACAAACCCATTTCAAGGGCAATGATTCTTTGTCACAGTCTCTCAGAGCAATGGAAAATTAGACTCACATATGACTATGTGAGTCTATATGGCTTAGGCAGATAAAGGCTCTCCCTCGAACATCTCAGATCTAAAATGTTCCATATTCCATATTAGAATTTTTATTTTTTCAAGATTCTTTGACTTTGAACAGCTTACTTCTAGAGTCAAAGAAAAGCAAAGCATTCAGACAATTTTTAATAACTTTTAAAAAACAGTGTATGATAATTCTGGTTCATTGAAGAGAAACAAAGTAGGAAAACACAGATTAAATAAAAAAAGAGTATAGGGAGTTCCCTGGTGGTCCAGTGGTTTGGACTCAGTACTTTCACCGCCATAGCCCAGGGCTTAATCCCTAGTTGGAGGAACTAAGATCTCTCAAGCCAAGCGGCCAAAAAAGAGAAAGTATAAAAATAAATCACATATGATATCATCACCCTGAAAAATCCACTTTTATATACCTTTCCAGAATTTTTCTAAGCAAATAAAATTTTATATTTTGCATATAAATGAGACTATATTATATATGCAGATTCATTCAACAACAATCAACATCTTGTCAAGTCAATAACTATTTTTAATTTTTTAAAAAAGTTTTATTATAGGTTTACCTGTATATGCTCAACTAATCACTTATTGTGGATTTATTTTTTAACATTATAAACATTAACTGCAGCGAACACCTTATTGGAAAAACTTTTGGGCACATTTTATATTATGTCTACAGAACACATTCCTAGAAGTGGAACTCTGTGTCAAAAGTTAGGTAGATTTTAAGGCTTCTGACAGCCTTTGCCAAATCACCTTCCAAAAACATTTTACCCACATTTGTTCCCATCAGTGTTCTCACCAAATATAGGCTAAAGAATTGTTCCTTTTTGTCTTTGCTGATTAGATAGATGAAAATAGTACTGTGTCAAAGAAACCTTCATAATCTGGTTCAGAAGGATGGGTGTGATTTGAGTTGGTAAAAAGTAGAGAGGGTCAGGGATAGGGCATAAGTCAGTAAATATTCAAATATCACAAGGCTCCAATTATTCAGCAACATTTATTGAGCCCTCAGGCTCTGCTCAAGGGAGTTTCAATTTAGAAGAGGGAATGGGAGTTTAGGAGAGGGTAGCCCAGAGGTCAGGGATGCCAACAGACAATATAATAGACACTGTGATACAATATGGAAGCGTGAAATTGGAGAAGAGTGCAGAATGTTAGCAGAGGATATGCAGTCAGGGAAGGCTTCCCAGAGGAGGCAGCCTTGAACTGAGACCTGAGGGAGGAACTGGCCACTGGGTGGTAGGAAACGTTGAAGGTGAATTGAGCCTGGCTTAGGAAAGGACTTGAAGGAGGTCATGGCAACCCACTCCAGTATTCTTGCCTGGAGAATCCCATGGACAGAGGAGCCTGGAGGGCTACAGTCCATAGGGTTGCAAAGAGTCGGACATGACTGAAGCAACTTAGCACCAGGAAAGGACTAGATGACCTCTGTTCTTTCTACACATTTGTTCTGACGGCACGCTCTGTGTTCGTCAGTGTTCGAGGTGGTGACACGGAGACGAATGAAAGCTAGATTTCGGTCCTCACAAGAATTTCAGTTCTAATCCGGGGATTGGGTGGCGCCACCCCATTTAGAACCCACTGATTTCGGAGAGGAGAGGAGCCGAGCCTTGTTTGCCCTGTTCCGTCTCCACGTGCCCGGCGCCCGGTGCCCAGTGCGCGGGAGGGGTAATGGGGCGAGGAAATCTGGGAAGCCGGCAGAGATAAGGAAAAAATAAGGGGTAACCCTGATAAAGAGGGGAAATGGGGGGAATGAGTGAGAGATGAGTTGTAGGTAAAGAGGGAAGCCGAGAAAAGAAGAGCAGGCCTAAGACGAGAGGGAAAGAAAAGCGAGGAATAAGGGGGCGGTTCCTCTGGGGGTGCTGCTAACCCTGCCCCAATTCCCGGAGCACTAAACCCTGGGTGCCTCTCGCTCACCTAGGCCGGCTGCCCGCTGCTCCTCTCTCCCAACCCGCGCCAGCCAATGAAATCAGATGGGGAGGAGAGAGGGCCATCCCCAGAAGGCAGAGAGGGCCGTTTTCCTTGCTCAAATATTTATGTGTGCAGAAAGCAGCTGCAGCCAGGTGGCTGAGCTGACAGCCAGGCTCTTCTGTTTCGGAGGACTTTCTCACCAGGCGTCTGTGGCCTAACCAAATTGCACTTCTCATTTCTTAAAAGCATACCTGCTCTTCCCCCAAATGTTTTCCCTTTCACTGCTTCTCAAAAATAAATGATACAAACCTACATCTTTCAGCCAGTCACATTTCTTGGTCTTGGCACATCTGGCTGTGAGGGTCACATCTGCTTAAGTCTCTTCTGTAGCCTTAGATTAGACACTTCTGTGTCGGACTCTACCTGGCCTGACAACTTAGAAGATGTGAGACCAGAATTGGGCAGGAATGTGTGTGTGGGTGGGTGGGGGGTGGGGGCGGAGGGAAGTCATCCTGTACTTTTTTGTTTGTTTGTTTTTTGATCAGCATAACTTTACAAATACTTCCACATTTTGCTCCATAAAAAATTCAGGACGGATGTTCATTCCCTAAATGTCTTGAATAATTGGATGGAATTTCCAGCAAGTGTCAAGTATTTAGGATAAAAAAAATATCTCCTGACTTCAGCAGTATAACCCCAAAACTCTCATTAGTTACTCCAATTTATTTAAATATATTTTTTTTTCTTCAGTGTTTTAGGTGATGGAGAAGATTAAAAATGATCCCATAACAGCCAGTATAGTATTTTACATTCACTGACCTTTTGTGTAATTTGATATGTTCCTTTAGGAAGTCAGCCATGGCTGTGTTAGGTGAAAGCCTGATTTATAAACATTGTGCAGGGGTATGTGGGGAGGAAGTGGGGAGGAGTATGTGTTTTACCTTTTGCATCCATTAACACCTTTAGCAGTCCATGAATATATTTTTATTCTTCCCTAAATTATTACCATATTTTCTTTATCAATGCTCATTTTGAAAACTCAGGGCAGAACTGAGATAGGAGGCCTTAGGGCTGGGTTGAATAAAGGTATATTTATTGGAAAAGACTCCAGATTATAACTGAGGGGGGAGACAAGGGTGTGACTGGAAAAACAGAGCATCAAATCTGAAGAGAAACTTTCAACCAGACAGAACCCATTTCAGGAGTGCCTAGAACATGGCATAGATAAGACCCCAAATTTGCCATAGCGAATTTGATTCCCATTGACTGGTACATATTATGTGCATCCAAATCTCATTATTCATTCAACCAATAAACTGTTCACTGGGGAGAATTACCTGCTTGTCCTCTCTGAAATATCTTTCTCAAATTATAATGATAATATTCACCCAAATAGCTCTAAATTATCAGTTAGCTGCCATTGGCACATTGTCACAAAATTTACAATGTATTTCAAGTTCATTATCTCATTTAATTCTCACAGCAAGTTCTATGAGGTGCTTGCAAATAATGTAATAGAACTTAATTACATGTGAATTCCCCATTTGGATTGAAAGTACACTCAAAGCATTACATCTAGACTCATCATAAAGAAACTAACAGAACCAAAAACATTTTTTTTTTATTAAAAAAAAAGCCTAAAATTTAGAGAGAAGAGGCTGATTACCTTCCAGACAGTGACAGCTCATTTGACAGCCGATTTCTCTATGGTAACACAATGGAATAATACCTTCAAAGTACTGAAGGGAGGGAAAGAAAGGTGAAGCTAGAATCTTATACATAGCTAAACCGTCATCCAAAAATGAATATGAAATAAAAACATCTTAGTCATGATATTCTAAAAATGTTTGCCCTCTATAGACCTACTAAAAAGTAAATCCAAAAAGGGTAGGAAGCAATAAACCGTAGGGAATAGACAAATTGGACATTTAATTAATTTACTTTGAAGAAGTCTAAACTATTATATTCAAGGGAAATAAAATCTCTGCCAAATAATAAAGAATAAAGAAAATGAGAGAGGTTCAGTGGGTTGTTAAAGCTTTGAAATCCTTGTCAGGAGAACAACCCTGAATAACTGTGCTTTTTACTTAAGATATATATAGTTTTGTATGCCCATTTACAAAGAAAGTTTCAGTTGTAGCAACTTTTATTTACTTAAAAAATATCTCAAGAAAATATGGTTAACTTTTAAAATTTGTTCAGTCTGGGTAGTAGGCATGTATGTTATCTGTAGTTCTCTCTATGCTTTACATAATTAAAAAAATTAAAATCTCCCTCTCTGTCAATCTAAAACAAATATAAAATAGATCCTTTTTCAGGAAAAAAATCCCACTGGAAAATTTTAATTTAAGGAGATAATACTATGAATACCCAAATGTGTAAATATAAGCATGTTTTCTTTCCAAAATTTATGATCCTGAGAATTAGAAGCAAGCTCCTGGAAGGCAGAAGTTTTTCTCCTAATTTATGCTGTGTCTCCCCAAAAACTAACACTAACTAACTAAGCCCTCAATAAATATACACTGAAAGAATAAGTAAAGAAATGTTATAAACAGCAGGCAAGTGGTAAAGAGGTATGCTTTTTTAGAAAATTTTTCACCAAAAATATTTAAAATTTCTATTCTGACCAAGCTGTGATTTGTATTTTGATATAAGTATAAATATTTTGATTTGTCTTTTTACCCAACTGTGCCGGAATAAAGCCCCTTTCATGATTGTCCCTTGGCTGCAAATTCTTCTTTCTCCTAAACAGGTCCCAGTCCCACCAAAGGAGAGGATGAGCAGAACTTCGCTGGCAGCTTAACATTTTTAGCCTTCCTCATACAAGGGTTCCCTCCACCATCTAGCTGAGTTCCCTCCCCAGTCCCGGCTGCCTCCTAGGTAAACTATGCCAAACTGTATTTCCTTCCTTTGTCATCCAGCACTGCTTCCTCGTCTACTTTGGTGAGTAATAATCCGAATAAGAATTAACAGTCTTTTTGAACACCCACAGTGTGCTGGTTATGACTCATATCATCCCATTTAATCCACAAAGAATCTTTGGATGTAGGTATTAGTGTTACTCCCATTTTACAGATGTGGAGATTGAGACAGGGCTCAGGAACTTGCCCAAGATTAGACAGAGAGCAGGTGGACCCGACCCCAGAATCCCAGGCTCCTGACCAGTACAGGAGCCAGCTTCCACCCTATAACTAAAGGACGGAAGAGGGGAAGAGGGGGAACTGGTGTTGAAAGTACCCAAGAGCCTCTCTTCCCCCATTTCTAGTGCTTCCCTGTTGACTCAGACAGTAAAGAATCTATTTGCAATGCAGGAGACCCAGGTTCAATTCCTGGGTCAGGAAGATCTTCCGGGGAATGGAATAGCAACCCACTTCAGTATTCTTGCCTGGAGAATTCCATGGACAGAGGAGCCTGGCAGTCCATGGGCCTGCAAAGAATCAGACACACTTCTAACATCAAACTCTGTCAATTTTGTCTCCTCCCAAGAACTAACATTTTTAAAGTACTTGAGTCTGTGCCAGAAACTGTTCTGAAGGCTTCGGACATATCAAATGAGGTGGAGTTGACATTAACATCCTCACATGTGAGAAACTGAGGCACAAGAAGGGATGTATTGTCTACAATCTAGACTTCCCTGGTGGCTCAGAAGGTAAAGCGTCTGTCTACAATGCGGGAGACCTGGGTTTGATCCCTGGGTCGGGAAGATCTCCTGGAGAAGGAAATGGCAATCCACTCCAGTACTATTGCCTGGAAAATCCCATAGACAGAGGAGCCTGGTAGGCTATAGTCCATGGGGTCTCTAAGAGTCAAACACGACTGAGTGGCTTCACTCACTGGTGAGCAGCAGATTCAAACCCAGGTAACTTGGCTGTAGAGCCACGTTCTTCATCATTACTCTGGACCACTTCTGGGCAGAGCCCCCTCTGGTCCCTCCTCGCCATCCCCAGGCTGCACTTGACTTGAGCTCTTAGCCTCTCTTAACTAAACTACCACAACCACCTCCAGCCTCTATTTGCAAGTTCTCCCCTCCCCTTGCCCTAATCTTACCCTCCACACTGCCACCAGGATGGCCTTTTGGAAACAAAACTCTGACTGTGTCTTTTTTCAGCTGGAAGAAACCAGAGATACTTTTTCAGCACCTGCAGAGTAAATTCAGGCTCCTTAGCACCGCATTCCAGGCTCTTCCCAGGCTGGCTTGACCTCCGTGGCCTTGGTTCCCAGTGCCCCCTTGGCTGCACCACCCACCCTGTGACAAGGAGCCTTGCAGCATTCCTGGGACACGCCACATTCTTTCCCGTTCTCTGTGTCTTTGCACACACAGCTGCTTCTGCACAGAACACACCTGCTTGTCTTCTCTGGCTAGGGACATCACATCTGCCCTCTGCCCATCCCTCCAGCCCTTCTGTGTGCCTCCCACTCATGGGGCTTCCCTGGGGGCTCAGTTGGTGAAGAATCTGCCTGCAATGTAGGAGACCTGGGTTCAATCCCTGGGTCTGATCCCTGGGTCAGGAAGATCCCATGGAGAAGGAAATGGCAATCCACTCTAATATTCTTGCTTGGAGAATTCCATGGACAGAGGAGCCTGCTGGGCTACAGTCCATGGGATGACAAGAGTCAGATGTGACTTAGCGACTAAACCACTACCACCACAGTGACTCACACATCATGAGAACCTCTCTGGGCACAGAAAAGTGCAGAGTTCCCTGACACATCCAACTCAGCGTGGCTGGAGCTGCTTCTGTTTTGCCCACACACAGGCAGCTGCAGACCTGGGGCCTTCCAACCAGTTGGTCTGCTGTGGTTCTGTATGGTTCAGGATGGTGGGCCCTCCGTGCCCTGCCTGGATGTCCAGCACAAACTGCTAGACTAATCAATGAACACACGGTTAACTTGTAAAATGGGTGTAGCCTGCCCATTGTGTGGTGAGACTCTGAGTGCAATCACTGTCTAATCCAAGGTTCGAGCTGAGGTCAGGGAGGCAGGCAGAAGGAAGGACGTGATCACAGAGTACGGCACATCCACGGCAATGCCTGAGGAGACTCTGGAGAAGAGAGGTCAGAATTGACGTCCTTCCATCCCTCTTCAGGGACAGGTATCACGATGAAGGGCTCAGTGGGTAAAGAATTCATCTGCCAGTTCAGGAGACACACAAGACTAGGGCTCAATCCTTGGGTCAGGAAGATCCCATAGATAAGGAAATGGTGACCCACTCCAGTATTCTTGCCTGAAGAATCCCATGGTCAGAGGAGCCTGGCAGGCTGCAGTCCATGGGGTCGCCAAAGAGTCAGACACAACTGAGTGAATAAACACATGATGAGACAACAATGAGATAAAGACCCTAGGAGCCTTGGAGAAAACAAAGGGGGATTTCTGCTCTTCCAGTTTTAAATACTGACTTTCAGTTCAACTGTGTGAAGCAGGCAGGGCGGACTTTACTATCCCCACTTTACGGAGGAGGAAACCAAGGTTCAGAGAAACGATATGATTTGAAAAATTATGATATGAGTGAGTGACAGAATTCAGACTGTAATGTCGGTTTTCTGTTTCTAGGTCACAGCTTACTCCTCTGTCCTGGGCACCACCAGCCCATACAATGCTTTGTGCGAATTTGGAAGCTGTGTCCCCTCCCTCCAAGTGGGAGCAGAAGGTTCTCCCTCTGGCTGACTCAGCAAGCAGGGCACCAGCTGGACTGCTGCCCTCTTACCCGCCATGGCACATTCTATGCAGTCTAGGGGTGGCATTCACTCTTGGGTCCTGTTACTCTTCCCCTATCTGACTCCCCCGTCACCTTCAGATGATCTCCAGTGAGCAACTCTGGTTGGAGGGCTGCCAGGCTGGAAGAAGCTGAAAATCTGTGGTTAGAAGCCATACTTCCCAGGGTTGACTCGTCGGGATGGCATCTATTACCCAGAACCTGCCTGAACCTCTCCCCCAGAACTCTGTCCTCATGAAGCCCCCAATCTATTTAACATGGCCCATCACCAGTGTCTTCTCTGACTTTGGACAGTAAAGGACATGGTGTGATGTAGTGCTTCACACAGTGTGTGTGGCCCATAAATATTGAATGATGACAGGATATTTTTTTTTCAAAAAGATGAAGATTCCCCCTCTCAGAACTCTTCTCTGTTGTACATCTTTGCCAAGAGTGGGTTAAGATGGTCCGTCTTTCAGCAAGAATCAGGGTTTGGAGAGTAGTGAAGTGAGACTCGGTCAGGTTTAATGGCACAGATAATATTTTATTTTTATTTCAATTTTAATACACTATCAACATGCAATGAAGTAAGATATACGGCAACACTTGAGGAAGGAACTGCCCTCCAACTTATCTTCAGTCACCAATCTGGGACCCGTTTCTCAAGTTATTTTTCTGCCAGTCTTGAGAATCTTGGAAAATTTTGGCTTCATCAAAATGATATATTGGGAAGGGTAAAGGTCACATTAAACTTTGCACAAGAAATCAGAGTAGTATTTGACCATGACACTTGGAAATTTTTTTCCCCAAAAGATATAAAAAAGCCAGAAAAAGGGGAAAACGTCTTTCCTCTGAACAATGAACTTTCTTCATTCTTTGATGACATCCAAGATATTTTGACCCCAGATACCATTAGATGTGGGGTTTTCTTGGTAGCTCAGCTGGTAAAGAATCTCCCTGCAATGTCGAAGACCCCAGTTTGATTTCTGGGTCAGGAAGAGCCCCTGGAAAAGGGATAGGTTACTCCTGTGTGCTTGGGCTTCCCTGGTGGCTCAGATGATAAAGAATCCTGTAATGTGGGAGATCTGGGTTTGATCCCTGGGTTGGGAAGATCCTCTGAAGGAGGGCATGGCAACCCACTCCAGTATTCTTGCCTGGAGAATCCCCATGGACAGAGGAGCCTGGTGGGCTACAGTCCATGGGGTCACAAAGAGTATGACATGACTGGGTGACTAAGCACAGCACAGCACCATTAGATGTACAAATGGCTTAGTGAGCTAGGGAACTGATCTATCTGTGAAGACCTTCAGGACTGTAATTCTTATTTATGTCTGTGGTTCCATTAGATTGCACATCCTTTAGGTCAGGGACCATATCTGATTCACTTTAGTGTTTTATAACCCAGCACATTGCCTGGCACACAGAAGGTACCCATTATAAGTTTGATAAATAATGATAACAATTGTTAACATGTGTGGAATATTTCCAATGGGCTAGATGCCTTTGAGTATTTTATGTGTAGCATTTTACATCGAATATTCTGTATAACTTCATGGGGCGTTGTTATGGGTTGACTTGTGTTCTCTCCTAAGTCATTTGTAGAAGTCCTAACCAAAATGTGACCTTATTTGGAAACAAGGCATTGAAGATATAACTGTGTGTGTGTTAGTCCCTCAGTCATGTCCGTCTCTCTGTGACCCCATGAACTGTAGCCCGCCAGGCTCTTCTGTCCATGGAATTCTCCAGGCAAGAAGAATTTCAGTGGGTTTTTGCAGTGGGTTGCCATTCCCTTCTCCAGAGGATCTTCCTAACCCAGGGATCAAACTCGGGTCTCCTACATTGCAGACAGATTCTTTACCATCTGAGACACCAGGGAAGACCACCACAGATATAATTAGTTATGTAAAATTAGGTCATATTGGAGTAGGGTAGAATCCTAATCCAGTATGTCTGGTGTCCCTTATTAAAAGGGGAAATTTGGACACAGACTTGCACAGGGAGAACATCATATGAAGATGAAGGCAGAGATCTGGATGATACATGCTATGAGGAAGTAGCATTGCTGGTGGGCATCTTCACAGTTGGGAAAAGGTGGACCCAAGGGGTTCCACCCAGGACCATGGTCTTTCTATTCTCCCTACCTCCCTGATAATCTCCACAATACAGCCCAAGAAACAAGATATAAGCAAGTGATTACTAACGATCCATGCATGATGGATTAGGGCTCAGACTGGCTCCTGCCAACCCTGATACAAAGCAGTTATGAGGACAAGGGACAAGGTTGGAGGGATATGCAGGTATGTGTATTTGATGGTCTGGCATTCAGACATCTGCAGTGATCTTTTTTAACGCTCCCAACACCTCTATAAGGAAGGCAGCACTTAGACTCTAGATAATGTTTCTCCTTAAGGGGAATTTTCACTCCACCCCCAGGAGATATTTGTCAATGACCGGGCAAATTTCTGATGGTCACAATTGGGGTTGGGATGGGGGAGTGCTCCTGGCCTGCAGTAAGTAAGGGCCAGCAATGCTGCTAAATACCCTATAATGGAAAGCCCCCCATCCAAAGAATTCTCCTGCCCCAAATGTCAGTAGTTGACAAACTGAAGTTGACAAACTGCTCCAGTTGATGAAACTGAGGTTTAGAGAGGTTTAGATATTCGTTCAAGTTCACATTACTAGTAAATGGTGGAGCCAGGACTCATACTCAAATCTCCTGTCTCCACTACACTGTCTTTTTTTTTTTTTTTTTTTTTAAATGAAACAGGAAGTCATAGCCTAAATTTTGGGGAAGAGGAAATGTTTGAAATGTTGGCTTGAAAATGTATTCCTAACACTTGGTATTGTGAGGAGAAATAGGAGAAGTCAAATGATTCCCTGTTCCTAGGAATACTTTCTCCCCTATAAACTACCTGCTATAGTAAATGCTGGGGGGGCCTGTCTAGATCCCCCTTTCTCCCCGCTGCTAAGTCCATCTCCAGGAATTGCCTCTACCCAAGAGAGCCACTTGGAGAAGGCAATGGCACCCCACTCCAGTACTCTTGCCTGGAAAATCCCATGGATGGAGGAGCCTAGTGGGCTGCAGTCCATGGGGTCGCTAAGAGTCAGACACGACTGAGCGACTTCACTTTCACTTTTCACTTTCATGCACTGGAGAAGGAAATGGCAACCCACTCCAATGTTCTTGCCTGGAGAATCCCAGGGACGGGGGAGACTGGTGGGCTGCCATCTCTGGGGTCGCACAGAGTCGGACACGACTGAAGCGACTTAGCAGCAGCAGCAAGAGAGCCACTGACTCTCCACCAACTCAATGGACATGAGTTTGAGCAAACTCCAGGAGATGGTAAAGGACAGGGAAGTCTGGGGTGCTGCAATGCATGGGGTCACAAAGAGTGGGACACAGCTGAGCGACTGAACTGAACTGAAGAGAGCCACTCATCCTTACAATACTGCCCCTGGTGGTTACTGGGCATAAAGGCCCAGTCCCCTTGCCTGAAGAGGGGACAACTCGGGCCATCCCAGCTGCAAAGCTCTCACACCATGGACTGCGGCTTTTATCTTCTCCTTCAGGTCCTGCTTCCCTCACTCCCCCAAAGGTTGCAGCAGCCTTTACTCCATCCCAGCCATGCCTGATTTCCATTTGGGGGCCCATCCGGTCCAGAGATGCCTGATCTGTGTTCCCTACCCCTATTAACACGCCAAAGGCCAAGCTTGTAACTGACACAGGTCCAGTCAGCTTGTTATGGTCCTGGTGGCCCCAAGGGAGGTTTAGTGTAGGCACATGACCTAAACCATTCCAACCAGAGTGAGTGTCAGAACTTTTGCTTGCAATCCTGGAACAATGGAGGATTTTCTATCCCTTGTTGCGAAGGAGGAATCACCTGTCTTAGAAGGTTTGACAGCTATCTCGTAACCACAGGCCTTTGGATGAAGTGGATATTTTGGAAGGCAGAGCTGAGAAAGAAGGCAATCTTGTCCCTCGTGACACCATTGAGTCTCTGGATCAATACAGTTGGGTATACTTCAAAATGGGCTTCCCCGATGGCTCAGTGGGTAGAGAATCTACCTGCAGTTCAGGAGACACAGGAGACGTGGGTTCAATCCCTGGGTTGGGAAGATACCATTGGAGAGAGAAACAGCAATCCACTCCAGTATTCTTAGCTGAAAAATCCCATGAACAGAGGAGCCTGGTGGGCTATAGTCCAAAGGGATGCAAAGGGTTGGACACAACAGAGAGACTAAGCACAAACACATGCTCCATTATAAAATAAAAAGTTTGTGAAGAACATGCTATCTATAGACTTTAATCACATAGGAGTGAATAAATTCTAATAACTCTTCAAGCAAATTTAAGTTTGGTTTCCCATTACTTACAACACAAAGACTTTTAAAACACCTGCATTATTTTCATAATAATAAGTGAGCACCTAAAAGTACATTGAAAATACTCCTTCCACAGGAGCCAGGTCAAACCTCTCCTCCTCCAAGAGTGGTCACAGACAGCGCTAGTTCAGAGTGAATTTCCCATCAGTGAATGGCTCTCCTCATTCCCTAGATGGCCATCTGAGACTGGGTGAACTCATACCTTAGATTGCTCGGTCCCAGGTTATTTTGTCCTCCTAGTGAGTCAGAAAATGGCTTTAGAGTAGGGGGTCATGTCTTGTCATGCCATCATAAATCTCACAATGCCATTTTTCAGATCCCACAGGGTCATTTTTCTCAGGTCTCATATTTATGAAAAACCTCAATTTCAACTTTAACATTATTTCCAAAAGAGGTTAAACAAATAGATATATATACCTTGTACATTAGACATGTTAATTTGTCAGTAAACACATTACTTTGCTAGTAATATGACTGAAACTTATAATTTCCCTTATCCTATTTAGATGCATCTTGGATATCATCTGAGATATCCTTGGTACCAAACACAGTGCCAAAGATGTCTTTTATAGTCTCATTTATTCTCAGAGTTTTAATGAGCCTCAGTGGTCATCTCATGCAATCTTTTGGAAATTCCCATAAGGCAAGGGAATTTCCAGGCAGTATAGCTGATTGGTGGCAGGGCCAGGCCTTGAACTCAAGTTTTTAGGTATCTAATAAAATACCCCTTTGATTGAATAAAACCATGCTTACAGAATTAGCTACAGAGTGCTGTGCAAATTCACCTTCTAAGGTGCCCCATAAATGCTTCGATAAGAGTTTTACAGCAGGTTCAAAGTTGTTAACTCATTTTTCAACTTCTCCAAGGCCCCATATGATATAGAGCGCCAGGCTGATGGAGGAAGGGATTTTTCTCCACCAGTCAGTCAGGTGGCTTGTTTCAGCCCCCGGAGTAGCTGTTAATCAGGTTTCAATAGACTTCAGCGTTTCACTCAGAACCTGTTGGCAATCCTAAAACTCTACCAATCCTGTCATCTCTGCAAAATGAGCTCCAGCTATGGCCCCATCTGTTTTCAGTTTTATTGAGGGGTCCCTTCAGAACGGTTCCTACTGCAGCATTAATACGAACCTCAGCAGGGACCCCTTCTTTACCCCGAGCTGCTCTCTCAGGGTACAAGATGATGTGCTCCTGCTCTCAGAGATTTAATAGCATCAGGGCAAGTTTGTAATGTGTTCTTCACGCCAGTGCCAGGCCAGTTCTTCCCATGCACAGAGTGGGGGCTATTAGGAGCTAGCAATACGCTTCTCCAGGGCTGTCAGACTCTATCCAATTTTTTTCCTTAGAGCTTTGCTGAGAATTCTCCTGCTCCTGTTTCTCAATTTTTATCAGACCTGTTGAATCCCTCCTATGACGCTCCTGCATCTTCTGTTTAAACCTCCTTCCCCAAGCAGGTCTAACAAAAATGTTATCTAATATGCTGAGCAACTACTTTGTGACTGACTTGGATCTAAGCAGATTACCTCATTCAAACTTGCAGTCAGCTTATTATCAGGTATTGCAATCACTCCTTCTCAGATGAGGAAACTGAGACTTCAGAAGCTTAAACAACTGCTACAAAATGGTATTGGGATTGTTGAACCCAGGCAGTTCAATTTCAGGGTTAGGACGTTTTGCACATGTGCTCAGTCACTTAGTCATGTTCAGCATTTTGCAACCCCATGGACTGTAGCTCAGCAGGCTCTTCTGTCTGTGGGGTTATCCAGGCAAGAATACTGGAGTGGGTTGCCATTTTCTCCTCCAGGAGAGCTTCCCAATCCAGGGGTAGAACCCGAGTCAGTTGTGTCTCCTGCATTGGCAGGCCGATTCTTTACCACTGAGCCATCTGGGAAGCCCCCAGGACCCTTTAAAACTGTACTATATTATTTCTAGGTTTATGAAATTGATTCCTTTGGAATCTGCTCACATCACATCCACCCATATATGCACATGACCACAACCCCACCTCAATAACAGGTTATCTGTTAGGCACTATAGTCATAGTGTTGAGTAACTATGGCTCTCTTTGTAAGACATAAAAAATTACTCTTCTCAACATCAAAAGAACACTGCAAAAGAGCAACACGCAGGATCATCGTGACGTTGGAACTGTTCAATATCTTAAGTGTGCTGGAATGTACACAGGTGATAAAATTGTTTAGAACTTAATACACACACACACACACCTAAGTATATGTAAAATGGGAAATCTGAATATGATCGTGGCTGGTATCAATGTGAATATTCCGGTTGTGCTATCATAGTGTAGTTTTGAAAATGTTAACACTGGGGGAAACTGGACAAAGTGTCCAAGAGATCCCACTGCAGTCTTTATTAAGACCACACATGAATCTACAATTTTAAAAAAATGAGGAGTTCCCCGGCAATCCAGTGGTTAGGACTCAGCTCTCACTGCCAGGAGCCTGGGTTTCATCCCTGGTTGAGGAACTAAGATCCTGCAAACCACAAAGTTCAGCCAAAAACAAGAGACAGCAACAAAACTGAAAGAAGGAAAATAAAGAGAAAAGGAACATTGTACAAAAAAAATTAGTACATGTTTAAATATTTACAAAATGTAACGTTATGTCAGTTGGTCCAATGTAAAGATGGTGATCGCAGCCATGAAATTAAAAGACGCTTACTCCTTGGAAGGAAAGTTATGACCAACCTAGAGAGCATATTCAAAAGCAGAGACATTACTTTGCCAACAAAGGTCTGTCTAGTCAAGGCTATGGCTTTTCCAGTGGTCATGTATGGATGTGAGAGTTGGACTGTGAAGAAGGCTGAATGCCAAAGAATTGATCCTTTTGAACTGTGGTGTTGGAGAAGACTCTTGAGAGTCCCTTGGACTGCAAGGAGATCCAACCAGTCCATCCTAAAGGAGATCAGTCCTGGGATTTCTTTGGAAGGAATGATGCTAAAGCTGAAACTCCAATACTTTGGCCACCTCATGCGAAGGGTTGACTTGTTGGAAAAGACCCTGATGCTGGGAAGGATTGGGGGCAGGAGGAGAAGGGGACGACAGAGGATGAGATGGCTGGATGGCATCACTGACTCAATGGACATGGGTTTGGGTGAACTCCGGGAGCTGGTGAAGGACAGGGAGGCCTGGCTTGCTGCGATTCATGGGGTTGCAAAGAGTCGGACACAATTGAGCGACTGAACTGAACTGAATGAATCGATGATTTTTCATTTTTGTATGCAAGTTTAAATCTCAAAGAAAATTTAATAATTCTTCAGTTCAGTTCACGGTTCACATATTGCTGAAGCGTGGCTTGGAGAATTTTGAGCATTACTTTACTAGCGTGTGAGATGAGTGCAATTGTGTGGTAGTTTGAGCATTCTTTGACATTGCCTTTCTTTGGGATTGGAATGAAAACTGACCTTTTCCAGTCCTGGTCACTGCTGAGTTTTCCACATTTGCTGGCATATTGAGTCCAGCACTTTCACGGCATCATCTTTCAGAATTTGAAAGAGCTCCACTGGAATTCCATCACCTCCACTAGCTTTGTTCATAGTGATGCTTTCTAAAGCCCACTTGATTTCACATTCCAGGATGTCTGGCTCTAGGTCAGTGATCACACCATCGTGATTATCTGGGTCGTGAAGATCTTTTTTGTACAGTAGTTCTTCTGTGTATTCTTGCCACCTCTTCTTAATATCTTCTGCTTCTGTCAGGCCCATACTATGCTATGCTAAGTCACTTCAGTCGTGTCCAACTCTGTGTGACCCCACAGACGGCAGCCCACCAGGCTTCCCCGTCCCTGGGATTTTCCAGGCAAGAACACTGGAGTGGGTTGCCATTGCCTTCTCCAATGCATGAAAGTGAAAAGTGAAAGTGAAGTTGCTCAGTCGTGTCCCACTCTTAGCAACCCTATGGACTGCAGCCTACCAGGCTCCTCCGTCGATGGGATTTTCCAGGCAAGAGTACTGGAGTGGGGTGCCATTGCCTTCTCCATACTACTTCTGTCCTTTATCGAGCCCATCTTTGCATGAAATGTTCCTTTGGTATCTCTGATTTTCTTGAAGAGATCCCTAGTCTTTCCCATTCTGTTGTTTTCCTCTATTTCTTTGCATTGATCGCTGAAGAAGACTTTCTTATCTCTTCTTGCTCTTCTTTGGAACTCTGCCTTCAGATGCTTATATCTTTCCTTTGCTCCTTTGCTTCTTGCTTCTCTTCTTTTCACAGCTATTTGTAAGGCCTCCCCAGACAGTCATTTTGCTTTTTTGCATTTCTTTTCCATGGGATTATAAAAGTCCTCTCAAATTTTGCCTGGAAAATGAAACTTGCATGTGACTGTGGATGTGAGTGCATTGCAGTGTGTTTGGTATGATGTGGGTGAAGCCTTCAAAACTGAGTGTCTAAGGCCGATAAAGGTCTTGAAATGACCCTGTTTGCCAACTAGACCTCTTATCCTGCCTTCAGTGAAGTATGTGGCCTTCAAATGGACTCAAAACTTACCATCTCTAAAAATGGAGCCTCCTACAGTGTTGGTGGGAATGTAAATTGGTACAGCCACTATAGAAAACAGTAGGGAAGTTCCTCAGAAAACTAAAGAGTTGCCATATGACCCAGCAATCCCACTCCTGGTCATATATACAGATAAAACTATAATCCAAAAAAATCCATGCACCCCTGTGTTCATAGCAACACTGTTTACAGTAGCCAAGACATGGAAGCACTCTTAAATGTCCGTTGACACATGAATGGATAAAGAAAATGTGGTACAAATATATGGTGGAATACTACTCAGCCAGAAAAAAAGAATGAAAAAATCCCATGAACAGAGGAGGCTGGTGGGCTACAGTCCCTGGGGTCGAACATGACTTAGTGACTAAACCACCAGCACAGTGCCATTTGCAGCAACATGGATGCAACTAGAGATTATCACGCCAAGGGAAGTAAGTCCTAAAGAGAAAGACAGATACCGTATGATATCACTCATACGTGGAATCCAAAATATGACACGAATGAACTTTATTTACAAAACAGAAACAGGCTCACAGACATAGAGCACAGATTTTGTGGTTGCCAAAGGGGAGGGAAGTGAGGAAGGGATGGAGCGGGAGATTGGGGTCAGGAGAAGCAAACCATTACACATAGAATGAATAAAAAATAAGGTCCTATCGTATAGCACAGTGAACTATATTCACTATTCCGTGATAAAATATAATGGAAAAGAATACTTTAAAAGAATGTATGTGTATATCTGAATTCCTTCTTGGCTTCGTTTGATCTTTTCAAGATGTAGCATCAAGACTTGGGTCCTTCTTCACCTACGGCACCAATCAGGGATTGCATTCGACTTACCCAATGCTTCCTCTCCACAGTCACCTTTTTAATACTCATAAAAACAGTGGTTTTAAAGATTTCCCTTTAAAATTCAGCCAATAAAGTTAAGTGTTTCTCAGAAAAATCAGCACTGGAGTGCTGTTGCCCTCTCCTCCCCCAGAGTTCTGTCAATATTTCGTCTTCATTAAAAAGGATAAAGATTTTCATATTTCCCAATCTGAGCCAACCCAGTGAGCACTGTCTCCCCATTCTCTTGCCTGCGAATCCCTCTTGATTCTTTTTCTGTGAACTCTAGGCCAGGAGAAGCAAGAGTTGGAGCTTGGCTTCACAGGCTTCCCTGCGTGGGTTAAGGATCACCTGTGATACTAATAATTGTTGTCTTTGGTAACTTCGACTTGAACAGTAACAAAAGGTATAAATCACCCCCAAGGCTCTTAATTACTCCCATTAACAGTTGCTTTGTTATCCCGGATGTGGAGCAGTTTCACTGCTCTGTGAGTACACACTGTGAGTACAGAGCTACAAGCCTGGCTTCAGGCCAGGAGTTAAAATAAGTTATGCTAAATGGATGGCTCAATTGTTCCCCTGGATTCTCTCTAGGTTTGGGGGATGTGGGCTTAAGTGAACGATCGCTATAGGAGTCCGGGGAACGTGCAGCTTCTAGGAGTTCTTTGGGGTGTTCCTCTGCCTCATGCCATGGTTTTTTATTTTTCTAATCTTTTAGCTTAGCTTCTAATGTCAGTGTTTCTTCCTCTCTTATTCTATCTGGTGTGTGCATGCGTGTGTGCTTAGTCACTTTAGTTGTGTCTGACGCTTTGCGACCTCATGGATCATAGCCCACCAGGTTCCACTGTACATGACATACTGCAGGCAAGAATTCTGGAGTGGGTTCCCATGGCCTCCTCCAGGAGAACTTCCTGACCTGGGGATCAAACCCGTGTCTCTTATGTCCCCTGCAATGGGAGGCGTATTCTTCACAGCTAGCACTGCCTGGGAAGCCCCTTTCTTAATTTGGCTTCTAATGTCAGTGTTTTCTTCCTCCCTTATTCTACCTGGTACCACTACAAATCTTTTTTCTTTTCTTCCATGGATTCTCTAACTGGCAAAAAATAAAGGTATAAAACTTAGGAGGAAAATGTGAAAAAGGAAGTCATTTGGCCAGGCTGTTTGAGTTGAAGGTCTGGATGTTTTCAGCTTTGCTCTTCAAAAAACCGCCATAGTGCCCAGCTTACTGGTATACTTAGATCTCAACTTCTCAGTGAGGAACTCAGGAAGACATGTGATGTGACCTAAGCCTCCCTTCAGGTGCCAGTGTGAACTGGGATCCTTCAAAGATCAGTAGATGAGGGTGTGACCCAGTACTTCTTAACCTGGGACTCTGGACGGATCCTTACATCTGCTGTGTGGCCTTGAACTGATTGTTTGCACCCGCTGAGCCTCAGATGCCCACATTTACATACGTCATAGCCCAGGAGGACTATGTGAGTCAATAATGACATCCCTTAACACAGTTGGCAGAAGTAAGTTCTTCATAATGGGAGCTGCCACCCTGATGGTGCTGAAAATCTGAAGAGCAAGCCCTTTGCTTTAAATTACAAATTACATTTGAAAATTTTGGGTCAAATGCCCCCATTGCATTCAGCATCCTGTGCCATCCCTCCCATCTTCTCTGTCTTCTCCAGCCACACTCTTAGAACATGTGCTGAGACTTTAAGTTGGATGTGCCTTCATTTTGCCTTGTTTCCTGCATTGGGTTTTAGACCTTTGGGGCACAAAGATTATATCTTGCATGTTTGTGGAATGAATAAGTAAACAAATATAATGAGGAAATCAGTGATGATAAAGAAATATGTGAGCACAGACCACATAGAAATAATGAACGTTCTCCAGACATCCTGATTACCAAGAGTGTTGAAAATGCTGCTTACTTAGAAGTACCTCAGAGAGCTTAAAAATTCATTTGGTTACAAAAAGTATGCTCCTTGCCTCCCTTTTCATTGAATCAGCTGAAACTGATCACAGGCCTGCTTCTCCATCAGGAACCAGCTTCACCTCTCCCTGAGATCAAGGAATCTCCATCCAATACATGAAAAAAAAAAAATCCAAATAACAGAAAGGAAACAAATCTTAATCAGTCTCTCTGTTTCTGTCTGTCTCTCTCCACACATACTCACACAAATGAACTCATCAGAATCTCAACAGTGTTTATCGTGGGTTGTATGAATATGAATGAGGTTAATTTTCTCTCTCTCTCTTTTCTTTCTGTTATTTCCAAGGTCTCTACAATGAGAATTATTACCATTGTAATTAGAAAAAAAGTTAACAAGGCAGAGTCCTCTGGGAGGAAAATCAAGCCTCCTTAGATAGGAATAAGTGCTAAAGTCAGAAGCCCAGATTGTCTGGGACAGTTCTAATTTTGAATTCTGGATTCATTGACCCCAGAGTACATTCTTTTCATTTGTGTTGTGACAGTTCAGGTGAGATGTTCCTTGGTAAATTTCATTCACTTAGAAAAACAAGTCCTAGATGGGGACCAGGAGGTCATGCCACAGACCCAGCTTGCATAAGTCATTCACATGTCAGCAGCTATATGCCTGCTGCAGTTCCAAGTGCACTGGGGAACACTTGACTAATGCTTCTCCAAGGTCAGGTATGAATGTACATGGTTGAAATACACAGGACTCATGATCCTATGTGCATTATCATCACTGTTATCACCACCAACACTTATGGAACTCTTACTACTTACCAGGTATGACATTAAATATGGGCATTCTCTCACTAAACCTCACAAGAACCCTGAGGTAGGAATGATTATTGCTTTCCACTTAGAAGGAAGCAGAAACTTAGAAAGGTTATCACCAGAGAAAACATTCACTTCATCATGTTCTACTTTAAAGCAGTTCATGTGAGAAAGATACAGACAATTGGGTTAAGAATCTAGTCTGTGGAAAGTGAAAGTGAAGTCAATCAGTTGTGTCTGACTCTTTGTGAACCCATGGACTATAGCCCACCAGACTCCTCCGTCCATGGGATTTTCCAGGCAAGAATACTGGAGTGGGTTGCCATTTCCTTCTCCAGGAGATCTTCCCGACCCAGGGATTGAACCCAGGTCTCCTGTACCGTAGGCAGATGCTTTGCCGTCTGAGCCACCAGGGCCCTGTGGAAACAAACTCTGAAAATATACAGCAATAAAATAACAATTGGGATAAAAAGGAGGGCTTTGGAGGTGGCCAAGCTACTGTGTCACAAGATCCATGTGTTTCTACAGCCCAGAAGTGAGAACCCACTAAGACTGACAGGGGACAAGAGACCACAGGAAAAAAATATTGGCACTTCAGATCAGATCAGATCAGTCGCTCAGTCGTGTCCGACTCTTTGTGACCCCATGAATCACAGCACGCCAGGCCTCCCTGTCCATCCCCAACTCCCGGAGGTCACTCAGACACACATCCATCGAGTCAGTGATGCCATCCAACCATCTCATCCTCTGTTGTCCCCTTCTCCTCTTGCCCTCAAACCCTCCCAGCATCAGAGTCTTCTCCAATGAGTCAGCTCTTCGCATGAGGTGGCCAAAATACTGGAGTTTCAGCTTTAGCATCATTCCTTCCAAAGAAATCCCAGGGCTGATCTCCTTCAGAATGGACTGTTGGATCTTCTTGCAGTCCAAGGGACTCTCAAGAGTCTTCTCCAACACCACACTTCAAAAGCATCAATTCTTTGGCGCTCAGCCTTCTTCACAGTCCAACTCTCACATCCATACATGACTACAGGAAAAACCATAGCCTTGACTAGGTGAACCTTTGTTGGCAAAGTAGTGTCTCTGCTTTTGAATATGTGATCTAGGTTGGTCATAACTTTTCTTCCAAGGAGTAAGCGTCTTTTAATTTCATGGCTGCAGTCACCATCTGCAGTGATTTTGGAGCCCAGAAAAAGAAAGTCTGACACTGTTTCCACTGTTTGCCCATCTATTTCCCATGAAGTGATGGGACCAGATGCCATGATCTTCGTTTTCTGAATGTTGAGCTTTAAGCCAACTTTTTCACTCTCCACTTTCACTTTCATCAAGAGGCTTTTTAGTTCCTCTTCACTTTCTGCCATAAGGGTGGTGTCATCTGCATATCTGAGGTTATTGAGATTTTTCCCAGCAATCTTGATTCCAACTTGTGTTTCTTCCAGTCCAGCGTTTCTCATGATGTACTCTGCATATAAGTTAAATAAACATGGTGACAATACACAGCCTTGACGAAGTCCTTTTCCTATTTGGAACCAGTCTGTTGTTCCATGTTCAGTTTTAACTGTTGCTTCCTGACCTGCATACAAATTTCTCAAGAAGAGAATGGCAAACCACTTCAGTATTCTTGACTTGAGAACCCCATGAACAGTATGAAAAAGCACTTAAATGTCAGTATTTCCAAAATGCATAACCTGATTGGAAGCTGGGACTGCCTGTTTACACACTGAGCAGAGACTGGTTCCTGGCTGGGAGGCAAAGACCTTGAGTTAGCATGTTGTCCTAATTATTCAGTAGTTATTTTCTTAATAATGCAATTGTTAGTTTTTAAAGGGATAGCATATCTGAGACCTCTTGCATCTCTTTAATAGGCTTTATTTCTGTGGTTGTATGGTTTTATTTCACTGCTAAAGTGAAACTGTAATTCAGTTTAAATGCTATTTGTTGCAGGCAAGCTGCCCACAATGTATGGCCTGAGGAATTTTTGGAAACTTGTCTTTAGGTGTTATTGGCACAAAATAATAGCCTGGAGTTTTGTCCTCTGGGTGTAAAAGACAAATAAAGCTTCCTGTGGCTTGACAACTTATAAAAGTTAACTCTGCCACAAAACATGTGGGGGCGGGGGAGGGGGGGGGGCGGTGGGGGGGAGGCTCTGAAATCTTTTCTAGCTCTGGAATGAGAATACCAGAGAAAGCTGTAGGAATCCGGAAAGTATAAGTCTACTATCAGGAAAAGGTCACAACTTCTAACTTTAAAGAAAAATGACAAGCCACAGACTAGGAGAACACCTTTTCAAAACCTACTCCGTTGATAACAGATAAAACCTCTTACCCAAAATATGCAAACAACTCTTAAAACTCAACAATAAGAAAACAGGGACTCTCCTGGTGGTCCAGTGGGTAAGAACTTGCACTTCTGCAGGGGGCACAGGTTCGATCCCTGGTCAGGAAACTAAGATCTTACATGCTGTGTGGTGCGACCAAGGAAACACATATACACATACACAATAAGAAAATAATCTAATTAAAAAATTAGCCAAAAACCTCAACAGGTCTCTCACCAAAGAAGATATATAGATAGCAAATAAGCGCATTAAAAGATGCTCCCTATCATATGTTATCAGGGAGATTCAACTTAAAACAAAAAGGAGATGCCACTACACACCTTTTGGAATGGCCCAAACCTAGAAGACTGGCAACAACAAATGCTGGCGACAATGTAGCGCAGCAAGAACTCTTCATTATTGCTGGTCAGAAAGTGAAATGGTTCAACCACCTTGGCAGACCGCTTGGCAGTTTCTTTCAAGACTGTATATACGCTTAACATATAATCTAGCAATTATACTCCTTGGTATTTATCCAGAGAAGTTCAAAATATGCATCCACACAGGGTACTATTTATAGCAGCCTTACTCATAATTGCCAGGACCTGGAATCCACTAAGATATCCTTCAGTAGGTAAATGATAAGTAAAATGTGATATATCCAGACAATGAAATATTATTCAGCACTATGCATTATCAAGCCATGAAAAGATACAGAAGAACATAAAATACACATTAGTGAGTAAAGAAACCAGTCTAAAAGGCTACCTAGTATGTAGTTCCAGCTACACCTATTTGGAAAAGGCAACACTATGAGACAATACAAAGATTAGTCATTGCCCATGTTGGGAGGTGGGGAGAGATGAATAGGTGGAGCATAGAGGATTTTTAGGCAGGGAAACTATTCTATAGGATATTATAATGGTAGATGATGCATTTGTTAAAATCTAGAGAATGTATAACACCAAGAGTGAGCCCTAGTGTAAACTACGGATTTTGGGTGATCATGATGGGTTAGCATAGCTTCATTAATTGTAGTGGGGAGATTTGTGGGGACAAATCTCAATTTTGCTGTAAATGTAAAAGTGTTCTAAAAATTAAAAAAAAGTGTATATGTATGTGTGTATATACATGCATGTATGTCTAATCACTAATCATCTTTTTCTTTCATGAGACTGTTATGCTAATTTAGAGAAAAATTGCAAAATTGAATCAAGTTTATCCTTAGGATGTTCCAGGCTCTACTCAGGCTCTACTCTTGCCCCAAGCCAGTATGCTGGTGCTTATCTACCACATGATAAGCACAGTGCCAAAATCCATGGGATAGTGATGAACTAGTCTTTGACCTCGTGAAGTTTACTGTTGAAAGCAGAGAGGCGGCATTAGACAAGTCACCGCAGTAACTACACAGCTGGTTGACTGAATTGTAATGAGTGCCCTGAGAGCACAGAACAAGGAGATCAAACCTAGTCAGTGGAGACCAGGAAGGCTTCCCAGAAGAAGAGATTTAACCAGCAACCACCTTGGTTAGGAGTTAGGTAGGGCAAGGAGTTTGCTCAGATTCTGAGGAGGATGGGGTGATGGAGGGAAGCCGGGCATAAGAAACACCACGTGGGAAGGCTCTGAGGGAGGAGGGCTTTGGGGCTTGTGGGAGAAGCTGGAAGGCCCAGATGACTGCAGCACTAAAGCTGAGGAGTGAGGACAGATGCAATTGGAGGGGTGGACAGGATACAGATTGTATTTTGGACTTCCCTGGTGGCTCAGCGATAAATAATCTGCCTGCCAATGCAGGAGACATGGGTTCGACCCCTGGGTCGGGAAGATCCCCTGGAGAAGGAAATGGCAACCCACTCTAGTATTCTTGCCTTGCAAGAGTCGGGCACAATTTAGCAACTAAACAACAACAGCAATAGATTGTATTTAAACTATTCTAACAGCAAGGGCCAGCCATTGAAGGATTTTAAGCAAAAGAATGATGGTGTCTTATCTTTCATCCTATTTCCAGAACCCAGTTCAGTGTTTAAAACATCATGGGTGGCTCAATAAACATCTGAGAAAGGGAAGACCAGGACAAAAATGAGGAAGAGATGCACAAACTTATCGACTCAATTATGTATCATGTAATTACTTTGCCAACAAAGATCTGTCTAGTCAAGGCTATGGTTTTTCCAGTGGTCATGTATGGATGTGAGAGTTGGACTGTGAAGAAAGCTGAGCACCAAAGAATTGATGCTTTTGAAGTGTGGTGTTGGAGAAGACACTTGAGAGTCCCTTGGACTGCAAGGAGGAGATCCAACCAGTCCATCCTAAAGGAGATCAGTCCTGGATGTTCTTTGGAAGGACTGATGCTAAAGCTGAAACTCCAGTACTTTGGCCACCTCATGTGAAGAGCTGACTCATTGGAAAAGACTCATGCTGGGAGGGATTGGGGGCAGGAGGAAAAGGGGACGACAGAGGATGAGATGGCTGGATGGCATCACTGACTCGATGCTCGTGGGTCTGAGTGAACTCCGGGAGTTGGTGATGGACAGGGAGGCCTGATGTGCTGCGATTCATGGGGTCACAAAGAGTTGGACACGACTGAGCAACTGAACTGAACCGAATAAGTGGAATTCTAGTGTTCTGAATTTGGCAATGCACCTACTCAAATCACTTATTTTCTCAGCAAAATCATCATTGCCATTGTCATCATCATTATGTTACTCTTCAAAGAATCATTTTCTCCTAAAGAATAACATAATACATTATTAAAAAATATTATTGTAATTTTAAATCAGAACATTCTTTTCTCAGTTTTTTGTATCTATGACTTGGAAGTCAGTTTACTTTACTTGTTTGCCATATTTGAAAATTTATGTGTATCTCCTGGTGAGAGAGATAAAACTCAACAGCAACTTTACTACTAATGATGAGAGGGATTCGTTTTTATTTGTAGTCATTGCTCTTTAATGGCCTAAATAACTTTAGCACTTTCCCTAGCCCAGACAAAAGAATATTGATTTTCCTCCTTTTTTTCCCCCTGCTAGTGGAATCTTCTTGCTAAAAGAGTGACTCAGCTAACCTGGTTCTTTTGGCATTATTCCCCCTGGTTCAGCTGGGAATCTATGAGTATATAGAAATTCTAAGAATGAAGTGTTCTTCTTGTTGGCAGTGCTATCCCAAAGGCAATTTACTTCTGTTCAGAGTGTAAGAGAAGTCCTTTCTGCTCTTTTGTGTAGTGTCCTCTTTGGACAGATAGGAAATATAATCAAGTCTCATTCAACTGAGGAGAAAATACCTCTTCAAGTTAAGAGAACTAGAATGGGGCTTCCCTGGTGGCCCAGTGGTTAAGAATCCTCCTTCCAAGGCAGGGACAGAGGTTCGATCCCTGGTCCAGGAAGATTCCACATGCCATGGGACCTCTAAGCCCATGGGCTGCGACTACTGAAGCCCACATGCCCTGAAGCTGCTGCCCCACAAGAGAAGCCACAGCAGAGAGAAGCCTGTGCACGGGAACTAGGAAGTAGCCCCTGCTCTCAGCAACTAGAGACAGCCTGCATGCAGCCACAAAGACCCAGCACAGTCAAAAATAAATAAGTAAATACAGAAAATAATGAAAAAGAAACTAGGAGGGAATAGAGGAAGCAGCTGCACTTACAAATTGAATGTGTGCGTGTGTGCTAAGTTGCTTCCGTCGTCTTGACTCTGAGACCCTATGGACTATAGCCCACCAGGCTCCTCTATCTATGGGATCCTCCAGGCAAGGATATTGGAGTGGGTTGCTATGCCTTCCTCTAGGGGGTCTTCCTGACCCAGGGATCAAACACATCTCCTGCAGGTTTTTTACTGCTGAGACACTGGGGAAGCCCCCAAATTGAATAAATACTATACAATTAGCATCAAGATGTTTTTTAGGATCCTGGGAATTTGAAAAGGGAGAAAGAGAAGCAGGACAGCAAGCTGACTGGACCTTGGATGGATCTCACCGTAAGCGCCCAGGCTCCCAATGGTGTGAACCTGGGCTCGCCTCTAAACTGGGCAGAACTTCCACATGTGTTCCCAGAACCCAGGGTGTGTCTGTTCTATGGGAGATGACCAGTGAATATGTGTTGAATGAAATGGATGGCAGATAGGATGAGTGGATAAATGGCTAAATGAACAAAAGCAAACCAGTACATTTTGACCTCTACATATTTGAAAGAGGACAAATAATCACCTTCTTGAAACTGCTTGATCACTGTGCCAGAGTGTAGTCAGCAGGGCTGGTCAGGATGTACCAGGACCTGTGTCATGCGGCCAGGGAGGGACTATGAAAGAAGGTGGAAGTCTCGTGAAGATATTTTATAGGTCAGGCGTCACAAACTACTGCCAGGGGCCCAAGCATCTGTTTTCATTAAAAAAAAAAAAAAAAAAAAGTTGTGCTCAAACACAGAAACTCTCAATGCTTTTGCATGTTACTGATGGTTGCTTTCAGTTATCATGGTAAAGTCGAGTAGGTGCAAGAAGACTAAGGTCTCGACCACTATGGAGAGCTTTACCAAAAAAATCTGCTTATAGCTGCTTTAGGTCAAAGGCAGAAAAGGATCAAATCCAGGAAGATTGCCTAGATGCAGTCAGGGCCCAGAGTCTAGGAGCCTCAAGAGAGCCAGAAGTGTGACGCTGAGTCTCAGACACACAAAATGTTGGAATTGGAAAGACCTCAGTATTCACTGGACCAACATCCTCAGCTTTCAAAGAAAAGACTTTGTCTCAGAGAGTGAAACAACTTCCTCAAGGTCCCACAGTCAGTCAATGGAAGGACCAAGACTAGCCCAGACCAGGCATGGACAGTAACCAGATGCTGCTCAGCAACCTAAGGTCAGTCTGTTTCCTGACAGACTTGCTCAATTCCTGGGTTCACCTTACATCCTGGGGCTCAGGGATACACGACTATTCTTTTCTTTAAGAAAGAGGCAACATCTGGGTGAAGAAGGGAGATGATTTCTTTCTCAAATTCCTTTTCGATCTCTGAATTTATGGTCAGTATTTTCATCAGTTATATGAGAGTCAGTGCCACCCAACTCAAAATCAACTTTGCAAGAAACTTAGGGAAGCTTCGAAAAACCCTGCAGATGGGTATCATTTTTAACCTATCCTAGAGGAGTGGTTTGACAGGCTCCCATTAAGCATTCTGTCAATGGGTAATGCCTATTCCCAAGGCAATTCCAAAATGTAACATTCTGGGTAAATAATTAAAAAGAGACAAATTTCTACTAGGCTTGGAGCTGTCCCAACACAGCACCTAGTGAAGAAAAACAACAACAGTAATTCCAGAGAAGCGTGAAGCTCTGAGAGATTAAATAAATCCCAGAAGTGTAGAGGAAGGCTTCACTGTCATGGTCCAGAAAAACATTCCTCTGGGTTGTGAGCCCTCCAAACATCATTGGTTAAACCAACAGCCTCCTTGCCACCACCTCTAAGGACAAAGAAGGGTTCACTGAAGAACTGGATTGTTTTCCTGAAGCTGTGGAGGATCAGCCTCCATCCTCAGGAAATGGTGGCCATGGAAGAGACAGAGGAGCCATGCAGCCAGTCCCTCTTTGGGAAGGTGAGGGAACCAAAGCCCAGAGAGATGCATCCACTGATGGGGTCAAAAAGCAGGAGCAGTTCCAGAGCCCTAATATCTTCCCAACATACCACACACAAGAAGACCTACCATGGTGCCTAGCACACTGTAAGCACTCATCACATGTTTGAAGAATGAATGCGCAAATGCCTGAATAAATTTAACAAATGCACTCTCTGAAGGCCTTAATTGCTCTAGACGCAGTTTTTTATTTATTTTTTAATCAGATCAGATCAGATCAGTCGCTCAGTCGTGTCCAACTCTTTGCGACCCCATGAATCGCAGCATGCCAGGCCTCCCTGTCCATCACCAACTCCCGGAGGTCACTCAGACTCACATCCATCGAGTCAGTGATGCCATCCAGCCATCTCATCCTCTGTCGTCCCCTTCTCCTTCTGCCCCCAATCCCTCCCAGCATCAGAGTCTTTTCCAGTGAGTCAACTCTTCGCATGAGGTGGCCAAAATACTGGAGTTTCAGCTTTAGCATCATTCCTTCCAAAGAAATCCCAGGGCTGATCTCCTTCAGAATGGACTGGTTGGATCTCCTTGCAGTCCAAGGGACTCTCAAGAGTCTTCTCCAACACCACACTTCAAAAGCATCAATTCTTTGGCATTCAGCCTTCTTCACAGTCCAGCTCTCACATCCATACATGACCACAGGAAAGACCATAGCCTTGACTAGGCGAACCTTTGTTGGTAAAGTAATGTCTCTGCTTTTGAATATGCTATCTAGGTTGGTCATAACTTTCCTTCCAAGGAGTAAGCGTCTTTTAATTTCATGGCTGCAGTCACCATCTGCAGTGATTTTGGAGCCCAGAAAAAGAAAGTCTGACACTGTTTCCACTGTTTCCCCATCTATTTCCCAGGAAGTGATGGGACCAGATGCCATGATCTTCGTTTTCTGAATGTTGAGCTTTAAGCCAACCTTTTCACTCTCCACTTTCACCTTCATCAAGAGGCTTTTTAGTTCCTCTTCACTTTCTGCCTTAAGGGTGGTGTCATCTGTATATCTGAGGTTATTGATATTTCTCCATAGGAGCACAATTACTTTACAAAGTTGTGTCAGTTTCTGCTGTATAAGGAAGTGAATCAGCTGTATTCCTTCCACTTGGACTTCCCTCCGCTGCCCTTCCCACCCCTCTAGGTCATCGCAGCGCACTGAGATGAGCTCCCTGCAGTATACAGCAGCTTCCCACTAGCGATCTATTGTACATGTGGTGGTGTATGCATGTCAGTCCTCCTCACTCAACTTGTCCCACCATCTCCTTTTCCTCTGTGTAGACACAGTTTTTGACTGTTAGGGATAATGTTGACCAAGACCAACAAAGACCCTGCTCCCATAGAGTGCACTTCTGTGTGTATGCATGTGTTTGTGCATGTATGTGAAGCTATGTGATAGCAGGAGGGCAGTGGGGAGATGTGTGTTGGGATGTAGAGGAGTAATCATCATAACGTGACGACAATCTGCATCCTTCCACTGACATATTTTTATGGCTCCCAGTGACAGTCCTCAGCTCCAGGTGGCAATGCCATTTCCTTCCAAAAGTCTCTCTGGGTCCTGGAACCTCTGGCTTTACCGATCTGCAAAGTGCACCTGCTGGGTCTTCTTAGCCCCACTCTTAGGGACAATAGACTGGGGGTGAGTCACATCCCAAATTGCTCTTAGTTAAGAGCAGTTCCCCTTTACTGTGCGAGAACCATACTAAGTGCTCATCATACGCTGTCATAACTCTTCAATCTGGAATCTGAGGGAGGTACAATCAATAGGACCGCTCTCCTCTCCCCAAACCAGTTGAGATAGGCAAAGGGAGTCATATGGAGAACAAAGTGTTAGATTTACTACAGATAGAAGCTTTTGGAGAATATGGGATAGGAGTGAGGCAATGATAAGCCTCTACATACTGTACCTCAGAATCAGATGGTAAGTAGAAGTATAGCAGATGGACAGACATAAGTGAATCTGAAAGAGAGACTACATTAGTGCTGTGAGGCATGTTTATGTGGTGCTATATAATTGTAAGATATTATTACTGAAATGGAAACTGCACAGCTAACATGTTTTCAGTGCAGGTGCTATGCTTGATTATTATTAAGGCTACTGCGCTACTACAAACTGTGTGCAAAGTCATTTGCAAATTTCCCTCAATTTACATGTAGCCACTATTTGCAAATTTTCCCCACAGCAACCACCTCAGAAAAATGAAAGAGAAGAGATTTTATTGTATTTCCATCGTTTACACTGTATTTTTGGGCGCCATATGCAAAACGCGTGTGAAAGGCACAGCCCCAGCACATCACATGGGCACTGAGAGTCATTTCTGTTAGATGGTCCTGTTACAGTAGCTGCAGGCACGTAAAATGTTTATTACTGTTATATTGTCATCACTTTCATTCTACATACCTGCTGCTGAGCATCTGGTCTTGTATTGAAAAGAACAGGAGTATTTTGATGTTTTCTCTGGAACTTCAGCCTTTTCACTTTAACAGGCACTGATTCTCTGTGGTCTCTTCCCTGGACAGTCCCAGAGACTACACAGAGCAACCCTGGCATTAGTGGAACAAAAGCAGTCATAGCAAAGACTGACTGGCTTTCAGCAGACGAAGAAACTAAAGCAGGTTTTTGAAATATCAAGGTAGTCACCCTTCAAAGAGAAATCCATGAAGTTTTACCCAGGCTTACTAAGAAAATGGTCATTGCAGCCCACATCAGCCCATCTCCTCCCACCTCAAGCCACTACACACATCATCAGCCCCGTTGTTGGTGCCTTAACCACTAGTCATTTGTCTGAAGCCAAAACCTTCAGTCCTCTAATCATTGTCTTCAGAAACTTTTGAGCTGAGTAGACAACACTATGTGTCAGGATAAATAACAAAACAAACATTAAATACAGTAAGAGGCAATATCATATATTTAGTATACTGGAAAGTTGTTTGGATGAGACTAAGCTGGGTAGGAGGGCTGGCTGTCACTTACCATGGTTGTACCATTTAACCTGTTTGTGCTGCATTGCAAAATGCAGACAACATGTGTGATGCTTAAGAAGTTGGCCCTTGGATTCGATCAGAAAGGAGTGTGCCCTCATCCCTGCCATTTGTCAACTCTGTGAATTTGGGTAACTTACAAAACCAATCTATGCCTTTGATTCTTCTTCATCTATCAAAGGGGGATCCCCATAGGTGTACCTAGGGTGCCTGTGAGAATGAGACATAATGTTTGTAAGCACTCAGCAGAGAGCAGAACATAGGAATGTTCCATAAGAAGCAGCTATCATTATTACTAGATAAACCTCTTTATTACTAGAGAAAACTCTGTGAAACCACTGGTAAACTACGATGGTCAAGTCAACATCAAATGAGCAAGCTGATGACTGGTAATTTCAGAATTGAGGGGCAAGAGTGATCTCTATGGAGAGTATACACTGAGCTTGGCTTGGAAGGAGGTCTAGAGTCGGATGGACAGGTGGGGGTGAAGAGGACATGAAAAGGAGGAGAAAGTCTACATCAAGGGTAAGGAAGTAAGAATGTACATGGAATAATTTATGGACAGTGAGTACTGCAGTTGTTTGGAGCAATAGGTTCATATCGGGTGGAAGGAGGGGGAGAGGAGTAAGTAGCAGGATATAGGGTTGGGATGGAAAGGTTATGAAAGCGCTTCCAGAATAACAAGTTTAGATGATCCCAAGGCAGTAGCATATAATGAAATGTTCTTGAGCAGTGAGAAGACATGACAAAGGGAAAATTATTCTAGTAGTGATTGGCAAGATGCAATGCATATCTTGGAAGTTCTTTTTGATCTATTTTATTTATGAACAAGACTACTTAACTTCAGTGAAATTCAGTAGCCTTTAATAAGCATCTGTGAAATATTAACTTTCTTAGTTTTTGTCCATAACTTGGTAATCATCAGATACTAATATTAGTATCAGTTCAGTTCAGTCACTCAGTCGTGTATGACTCTTTGTGACCCCATGAATTGCAGCACGCCAGGCCTCTCTGTCCATCATCAACTCCTGGAGTTCACTCAAACTCACATCCATCGAGTCAGTGATGCCATCCAGCCATCTCATCCTCTGTCATCCCCTTCTCCTCCTGCCCCCAATCCCTCCCAGCATGAGTCTTTTCCAATGAGTCAACTTTTTGCATGAGGTGGCCAAAGTACTAAAGTTTCAGCTTTAGCATCAGTCCTTCCAAAGAACACCCAGGACTGATCTCCTTCAGAATGGACTGGTTGGATCTCCTTGCAGTCCAAGGGACTCTCAAGAGTCTTCTCCAACATCACAGTTCAAAAGCATCAATTCTTCGGCGCTCAGCTTTCTTCACAGTCCAACTCTGAGATCCATACATGTATAGCTAACCTTAAAAGCTAACATCTGGGGATCTCCCTGGTGGTCTAGTGGTTAAGACTTCATGCCTCCACTGCAGGGGATATTAGTTTGATCTCTGGTTGGGAAACTATGATCCCACATGCCACGTTGTGCACTCATCCCCTCCCTCACCAAAAAAAGAAAAGTTAACATCTATAGAGCTCTTTACAATTAATGTAATCAGATCAGATCAGATCAGATCAGATCAGTTGCTCAGTCATGTCCGACTCTTTGTGACCCTATGAATCGCAGCACGCCAGGCCTCCCTATCCATCACCAACTCCCGGAGGTCACTCAGACTCACATCCATCGAGTCAGTGATGCCATCCAGCCATCTCATCCTCTGTCGTCCCCTTCTCCTCCTGCCCTCAATCCCTCCCAGCATCAGAGTCTTTTCCAATGAGTCAACTCTTCGCATGAGGTGGCCAAAATACTGGAGTTTCAGCTTTAGCATCAGTCCTTCCAAAGAAATCCCAGGGCTGATCTCCTTCAGAATGGACTGGTTGGATCTCCTTGCAGTCCAACGGACTCTCAAGAGTCTTCTCCAACACCACACTTCAAAAGCATCAATTCTTCGACGCTCAGCCTTCTTCACAGTCCAGCTCTCACATCCATACATGACCACAGGAAAGACCATAGCCTTGACTAGGCGAACCTTTGTTGGTAAAGTAATGTCTCTGCTTTTGAATATGCTATCTAGGTTGGTCATAACTTTCCTTCCAAGGAGTAAGCGTCTTTTAATTTCATGGCTGCAGTCACCATCTGCAGTGATTTTGGAGCCCAGAAAAAGAAAGTCTGACACTGTTGCCACTGTTTCTCCATCTATTTCCCATGTAGTGATGGGACCAGATGCCATGGTCTTCGTTTTCTGAATGTTGAGCTTTAAGCCAACCTTTTCACTCTCCACTTTCACTTTCATCAAGAGGCTTTTGAGTTCCTCTTCACTTTCTGCCATAAGGGTGGTGTCATCTGCATATCTGAGGTTATTGATATTTCTCCCAGCAATCTTGATTCCAACTTGTATTTCTTCCAGTCCAGCATGTCTCATGATGTATTCTGCATGTAAGTTAAATAAACATGGTGACAATATACAGCCTTGACATACTCCTTTTCCTATTTGGAACCAGTCTGTTGTTCCATGACCAGTTCTAACTGTTGCTTCCTGACCTGCATACAGATTTCTCAAGAGGCAGATCAGGTGGTCTGGTATTCCCATCTCTTTCAGAATTTTCCACAGTTTATTGTGATCTACACAGTCAAAGGCTTTGGCATAGTCAATAAAGCAGAAATAGATATTTTTCTGGAACTCTCTTGCTTTTTCCATATATTGACCATTAAAGTCATAAAAGAATAAAATCCCAGGATGCTCTTGTCACGGGGAGTTGTCTAATAGTGCCACAAAAAGTGACTTCAGTTCAGTCACTCAGTCATATCCAACTCTGCAATCCCATGGACTGCAGCATGCCAGGCTTCCCTGTCCATCACCAACTCCCAGAGTTTACTCAAACTCATGTCCATTGAGTTGGTGATGCCATCCAACCATCTCATCCTCTGTCGTCCCCTTCTCCTCTCACTTCCATACATGTCTACTGGGAAAACCATAGCTTTGACTAGATGGACTTTTGTTGGCAAAGTTAATGTCTTTGCTTTTTAATATGCTGTCTAGTTTGATCATAACTTTTCTTCCAAGGAGCAAGTGTCTTTTAATATAATGGCCACAGTCACCATCTGCAGTGATTTTGGAGCCCCAGAAAATAAAGTCTGTCACTGTTTCCATTGTTTCCCCATCTATTTGGCATGAAGTGATAGACCAGATGCCATGATCTTCATTTTTTGAATGTTGAGTTTTAAGCCAGATTTTTCACTTTTCCTCTTTCACCTTCATCAAAAGGCTCTTTAGTCCCTTTTTGCTTTCTACCATAAGAGTGGTATCATCTGCATATCTGAGGTTATTGATATTTCTCCTGGCAATCTTGATTTCAACTTGTGCTTCAACCAGCCTGACAGTTCTCATGATGTACTCTGCATGTAAGTTAAATAAGCAGGGTGACAATATATAGCCTTGATGTACTCCTTTCCTAATTTTGAACCAGAGGGAGGGATTAGAACCAGAACCAGAATGCATATTATTTATAGATAATAATGTTGACAATAGTAAAAGCTACCATTTATTGAGGAACAAGCTTAGGCCATCCTAGAGACATTTAGTCTTGTTTCAGTCTCGTAACAACCTATTATCTGCATCTTACAGATTAGGAAATTGAGGTTAGTGTGACAATAACTTGTCCAGAGTTATACGTCTAATGAATGTAGGGCTGATTTAAAGGCAGCTCTGTCTGACCTCCAAACTCATGCTTTCTACTGCACCTGTTCAAATGTACAGGCATGCACACACACACACATTTCCTACAGCTGAATAAACATAATTAGCATGTTCTTATATGAAGAGTCAATAGCTATCCATTGACAATGACCCATCCAGGTGATGTCAGCAAGCACTGTCCTGGGACTCAGGAAGAGTAAGGCAGGTAGGCCACAGTCCTTTCAGAAGAAGGCCCAAGTCAATGCCTTGGATTAGTCCTTCTTACACTTATTCTTATACTTACTATGCTCACAATAACCATGTGTGGTCAGCAGGTGAGGTATTGTTTTTCTCATTATATATGGAGAACACTGAGTCCTAGAGGTTAAGTGATTCCTTCAAGGCCACACAGCTAGTACGTAGCAGGGGTGCGATTCTCTCAGGTCTTCTGACTTCAAAACTGGACTCTTTGTATTACAACACAGCTGCTTCTAGAAGGTGCATCAAATTAGTATTTTAAATATGAAATCAAGATTTAAATCCAAACACTACTGAAGCAGAGGTATTAAATTCCACTGATGCTCAATGTTTCCATATGTAAAAACAGATAATAGATTGATGTGAAGAGTAGGTGAAAGAAAAGATAACACAGCTCAATGTTACTTCAGTGATGTATATTAGATCCTGAGCCTGCAGACCATTTATTTATGCAAAAGGATTGCCGCAGTGGTGCGGAATCCATCTGCCAATGAAGGACATGCAGAAGAAGTGGGATCCATCTTTAGGTCAGGAAGACCCCTTGGAGGAAGATATGGCAACTTACTCCAGTATTCTTACCTGGGGAATTCCATGGACAAAGGAGCCTGGAGGCCTACAGTCCATGGGGTTGTAAAGAGCTGAATACAACTTAGTGACTGAGCACACACACATACATTTGTTAAGCACCCTATGTGCCAGATCATGCAAAATAGGTGCTGGAGACACAAAAATACCTGTTATTTTTAGTGCTGAGCACAATGGCAGACAATTGCAGGGATGCACAAATTTGATATGAATGGGGTGGATAAAAGTAGATGAAAAATGAACAAATTAAATATAGATGAGAAAAGAAGTTTTAACCTTGTGTATCAATATACCTCTATTCAAAAGCATATTGCATTATTCTGGATAGACAAAAGAATAAACAAAATACATGCCCTGTCCTCAAAGAAGTGCATGGAATTGGAAGAACATGGGATTTGGAGTAAGATCTGTATCTTGAATCTTGGCTCTACTGCTTCCTAGCTTAGTAACTCTGAACACATTTCTAGGCCTCAGTTTTCCCATGTGTAAAGTGAGGGTAACTGAAGTTTCATGGTTATTGAGAAGAATAGCATCTGTAACTGTGCTTTGGAAATTGTTATATAATGCTGTCATTAATATGTAAATATTTCATAAATATTTGCCACTGGCTATCAAATCCAAGTTTATTGGGGTACTTGTTGAATTGTTTTAATTCCCTGGTATGCTTTGGTGGTGAAGATGTGGTTGAAGGTCAGAAGTGATGGGACAAATGTGATTGGTATTATCATCAATTGCTTTCTTCTTCCCTGGAATTCACACAAGACAATCACAGAAGCAGTTTCTCTGAAGGGATTGTTAACTAAAGGGGATGTGTACACTAATCAAAGACAAAGAACCAGTAAGAGGCTTGAGCCCTATGTCTAATGGTAACGAACAAGTTATCAGTTCATTGTTTTATTTATTTTTATTGGAGAATAATCAATTTACAATATTGTGTTATTTTCTGATGTAAAACAAAGTGATTCAAATATACATACACATAGACCTATTTTTTCAAATTCTTTTCCCTTATAAGTTGTTACAAAATATAGTTCCCTGTGCTATACAATAGGTTCTTGTTGGTTGTCCATTTTATACAGAGTAGTGTGTATATGTAAATCCAAAATTCCTAGTTTACCCCTCCCCCTCCCTCACCATTCCCTTTTGGTAAACATGAATTTGTTTCCTATGTCTGTGAGCCTGCTTCTGTTTTGCAAATAAATTCATTTGTGTCATTTTTTTAAGATTCCACATGTAAGTGATATCATATGATATTTTGTTTTAAATAACTCTGGTCTACAGATTTTCCGTGCCTTTTTGCCTTTCTTTCTGATTCAGGGTTGAGTTTAGTCAACTAATATATATCAGTCACCCATCATGTACTAGTCTAGGGAATACTCCCTTGAGTAAGCCATGAGCCCTGCCTTCAAGCATCATACAAGTGAGTCAGACATGAATGTAAATAATTATAATACAGTATGAACATTTTAAAACAGAGATATGAACCAATCATCACAGCAAAAAGAGATGTAATTGACTAGCTTCACCATGAAAAGCAGGGAAGCTTTTAGAGAGGAGGTGACACCTGAAAAAACCTTAATGTAAAAATAGGGGTTTACCAGATAGCAGAGGGAGAAGGCCCTCCAGATAGCAAATGCAAAGGAAGAGAGAAAAGAGAGAATGAGAAAGCACTGGTCTTGTTGGGGCAGTAGGTGGGTAGGTTTTATGACAGGAAGTGGGTCAAGATGAGGCTGGTAGCTCAGGATCAAATTATGGTGGACCTTGAACGTCATTCTGAGGACCTGGGGCTCTAGCTTATGAATTGGCATCCCCAGGACCTAGATGAGTTCCTAAAAGTAAATGCTCAATTAAATATTTGTTAAAAGAGAAAACTATGGTTAGTTATAGTAACTGAAATGGTTTCCCATTTATCCAACTCTCCATTCCCAACACACACACACACACACACACACAAAGAGTGTCATGGGAAAAGAAAGAAAAATAAGCAAAGTGAAGGGAGATGGTGTAGATGATGTGGCAAAAGAAAGCCACCAAGCAGTGATAGCAAGGGACTTGTTGCTGGACCCTGGATGTGAAATCTTGTCTGGCTATTTACCATCTGTGCAAACTTTGGCAAGTCAAGTAACTGCTTGAACTTTGGTTTCCACATTGATCAATTGGAGTGGTAGGTGGTAATTCTAATGAAACTACACCTTTGTGTGAGGGACCAAACCAGATTTCCAAAGAAGCTCTTTGAAGGGACAAAATTTATGCACATTTCAGGCAAACCTGAGGTCATTCAAGTGACTTTAAGGGTCTTTGCGTGGAGGAATGTGGGGTAGAGGATTACAAACGGAGTCAAGACATGAAACTTGACATCCCAGGATGACTGATTCCAGTTTTCAAGAGCAGCGAGAGCCGTGCTAACACTGGCAAATGATTGCCATTTCCCTTGTCAGGCAGTGACAGGAGTTAGTTGACCTGAAAATTCACTAATAGTTCCATTAGAGAAGCCTTGGAAGTAGCCATCTTTTTACTCATCCTGGTCAATTAACAATGAATTAATGCCAGACGTATTTTCAATTGAGCTGAATGCTGACTTTTCCCCATTTTGCTAAAAATATCTTTTTATAGAGGGACAGCCAGCTAGGAAATATCCAGCTTTTCTTCCCAAGGCTGCTCTGGAGTATTTCTGAACCAATGTCAGCTCTAGGCATTGATGAGGTAGCAGGTCAAATCCTGACTTTGACAGAGGAGACTCAGGTTCAAGTGCCAGCTCCCCCCAACACCAGCTTCATGTTCTTGGAAAAATAACTGAAACTTTACAAAGTTCAGCGTTTTCACATGTAAGTTGAAAGTGTAGAAATGAATGCTAAGGTTGCTTTCAGAGCTAAAATGCTGTGAGAACATTTTAAAGAGGTTTCAGGTGTGTTGGGCTTATGGCCCGCTAGACCGGGCAGCGGGGGTCGGGGGTGGTGGATGAGGGAGGAGCCTTGGATTTCTTCTGTGTACTTGAAACTAAGAGTCCAGACACTGCACTACGTCTCAACTCTCATTTTAGTTCAGTGGTTCTCAAGCGGGGAAGGTGAGTGGAGGTGGTCTGAGATGGGGGGCAGATTTTGCTCCCTCTGAACATTCAGCAATATCTGGGGACATCCTTGGTTGTCACCATCGGTGATGCTGTTGGCATCTAGTGTGTAGAGACCAGGGAGACACCAAACACCCTTCAGTGCACACAACACATCCCACAACAAAGAATCATCCAGCCCAAAATGTCATTGGTGCTGAGGTTGAGAAAGACCTGCCCTAGTTTACTGGATAATAAAGCCAAGTGATAGGTTTTTTGTTGTTGTTCTCAGTGCTCTCATTTGTAAAAGTGAGATGATAATAATGTCTGCCTCTATCATCTCACAAGGTTGACAACCAAATTAAGCAACAAATCAAAAGTGCCTTGAAATTTAATGTACTTCCAAAAGGAGGAATATTATCCTCATTGCTGCTGCTGCTAAGTCGCTTCAGTCGTGTCCGACTCTGTGCGACCCCATAGACGGAAGCCCACCAGGCTCCACCGCCCCTGGGATTCTCCAGGCAAGAACACTGGAGTGGGTTGCCATTTCCTTCTCCAATGCATGAAAGTGAAAAGTGAAAGTGAAAGTGAAGTCACTCAGTCGTGTCCGACTCTTAGCGACCCCACGGACTGGAGCCTACCAGGCTCCTCCGTCCATGGGATTTTCCAGGCAAAAGTACTGGGGTGGGGTGCCATTGCCTTCCCCTATTATCCTCATTATTAACCCATTTTTACTGTTCCAGGAGCCACTTCATTGAAGTCTCTCCTCTTACTCTTCTCTTGAACTTGTGGTCTAAGATGCTTCTCCAGTTTGTGGCAATGATTTCAATAGTTGACCTTGTTAAGCTAATTAAACAAGGAGGCCATTAGACTGAGGTGATTCTAATGCTACAGCAGCCTGCACAAGCAAACCAAAATCTAAGCCTGACTTGCCTCTAGGTCATGTAACTGAAATCTAAGGACATCTAATCACAAACAACCAATTAAGCTTCAGGCTATAACCAATCAATAATTTCCTTACTTTGCTTCCACCTTTTCTCTCCCCAGTGTTGGTGGAGTGTTCCAAGTTATTTCCACTTTATTTCAAATTGTTATTTGCTCAAATAAACCCCTAAAATGTTTAATATGCCTCAGGTTATCTCTTAACAACTTCCAGGAGTTATGAAACTTGCTCCCAAACTCAAGTATGGAAGAAATGTTTTTTATGCTTTTATTGTAAAAGTGTGCTTCTATTACAAGCCCCTGTCTGTCAGGGGCCCAACTCTTAATCTTGGACTGTGCAACCTCATGTTTACTTGAGATTGCATTCTTGTTCCAAGGGTTTTTGTAAGGCCAAGGGGCTGGAGAGGAAGTCATGTCCTCAGATCAGATCAGATCAGATCAGTCGCTCAGTCGTGTCCGACTCTTTGCGACCCCATGAATCGCAGCACGCCAGGCCTCCCTATCCATCACCAGCTCTCGGAGGTCACTCAGACTCACATTCATTGAGTCAGTGATGCCATCCAGCCATCTCATCCTCTGTCGTCCCCTTCTCCTCCTGCCCCCAATCCCTCCCAGCATCAGAGTCTTCTCCAATGAGTCAACTCTTCGCATGAGGTGGCCAAAATACTGGAGTTTCAGCTTTAGCATCATTCCTTCCAAAGAAATCCCAGGGCTGATCTCCTTCAGAATGGACCCGTTGGATCTCCTTGCAGTCCAACGGACTCTCAAGAGTCTTCTCCAACACCACACTTCAAAAGCATCAATTCTTCGGCCCTCAGCCTTCTTCACAGTCCAGCTCTCACATCCATACATGACCACAGGAAAGACCATAGCCTTGACTAGGCGAACCTTTGTTGGCAAAGTGATGTCTCTGCTTTTGAATATGCTATCTAGGTTGGTCATAACTTTCCTTCCAAGGAGTAAGCATCTTTTAATTTCATGGCTTCATGTCCTCAGTAATCATCATTCTGTACTAGCCCTCTCTGGAATGTGTCATTGCTTGTTGGGTCATCTGTCCATCTGGGTCATTGCAGTGTCTTCCTTGCCAGGACTGCTATATCTAATGAGCACAGAGAGGGTGCTCTGCTCCACTCCCACTGTACTGCTGTGGGCCATAGTATGTGGTTTTATCTCCCGTCCATCCACAGACTCCCCTTGGGCTATGTCTACTCTGCTGGTCAATGTTATTCAAAGCCTCCCCCCGACATAGACCTTACTGACAAATTTGGCTCAGGCTGTCTTTGGTTTTGAATCCCTCCAAACCTATCTGGGATTTCTGCTTTCCCTGCCTCCACAGTTTCTGCCTCAGGAGGATAGAGGGCAGAGCAGAGGCCCTTCCCTCGGGCATGCAGCCCATTGGATCCTGTTGCTTCTCCCTTGACTCTTTCCCTTCCTCTAGTTCATCCAAGTTATCTGATGTGGTTATATTCTTTTTTGCTCATTTTTTCTTTTATTGAGGTATGGATTCACAGTTTTAAAGGATATACCCCACCTACTGTAAAATATTGACTATATTCTCCATGTTGTACAATGCATCTTTGTAGCTTATTTTATACCTAGTAGTTTGTGGCTCTTAATCTTTAACCCTTTATTGCCTCACCCTCTCCCCACTGGTAACCACTAGCTTGTTCTCTTTATCTGTGAGTCTTCTTCTTTTATATTCTATTCACTAGTTGTTTTTTTTTTAGATTCACAGGTAAGTAATTTGTTCAATCGCCAAGTTGTATCTGATTCTTTGCAATCCCATAAATGCAGCACACCAGGCTTCCCTGTCCTTCACTATCTCCCAAAGTTTGCTCAAACTCATGTCCATTGTGTTGGTGAGGCCATCCAACCATCTCATCCTCTGTTGCCCCCTTATTCTCTTGCCCTCAGTTTTTCCAAGATCAGGGTCTTTTCCAATAAGTCAGTTCTTCACATCGGGTAGCCAAAGTATCAAAGCTTCAGTTTTAGCATCAGTCCTTCAATGAATGTTAAGGATTGATTTTATTTAGGATTGATTGGTTTGATCTCCTTGCTGTCCAAGGGATTCTCAAGGGTCTTCTCCAGCACCATAGTTTGAAAGCATCAATTCTTTGGTGCTCAGTATTCTTTATGATCCACTTCTTACATCTGTATACGACTACTGAAAAAACCAGTTTGTTCTCTATACCTGTGAGTCTGCTTATTTTTTGTTCTATTCACTATTTTAATTTTTTTAATTCAACATATAAGTAATATCATATGAAATTTGTCTTTGTCTGATTTATTTCACTTAGCATAATGCCTTCCAAGTCCATTCATGTTGCTGCAAATTGCAAATTTTCATTCTTTTTTATGGCTGAGGAGTATTTCACTGTGTGTATGTTTATGTGTGTGTGTATATATATATATATATATATACTACATCTTTATCCATTCAATTGTTAACGGACACTTAGATTGCTTCCCTTGTGGCTCAGATATCAAAGAGTTATCCTGCAATGCAGGAGACCTGGTTTTGATCTCTGAGTTGGAAAGATCCCCTGGAGGAGCGCATGGCAATCCACTTCAATATTCTTGCCTAGAGAATCCCATGGACAGAGCAGCCTGGTGGACTACAGTCCATGGGGTCATAAAGAGTCAGAAACAAATGAGCAACTAACATACACCCCCCCTCCCCCCCCCCACCCCCGCCTCCCCCCACAACAACCCCCAAGGTCCTCAGACTCACGTCCATCGTCAGTGATGCCAGCCATCTCACGTCGTCTCCTACTCTTTGCCACCCCCCCCCCCCCCACCCCCACCCCCTCCCCCCCCCCCCTCCCCCCCTCCCCCAATTCCTCCCAGCATCAGAGTCTTCCAATGAGTCAACTCTTCACATGAGGTGGCCAAAGTACTGGAGGTTCAGCTTTAGCATCATTCCTTCCAAAGAAATCCCAGGGCTGATCTCCTTCAGAATGGACTGGTTGGATCTCCTTGCAGTCCAAGGGACTCTCAAGAGTCTTCTCCAACACCACAGTTCAAAAGCATCAATTCTTTGGTGCTCAGCTTTCTTCACAGTCCAACTCTCACGTCCATACATGACCACAGGAAAAACCATAGCCTTGACTAGACGGACCTTTGTTGGCAAAGTAATGTCTCTGCTTTTGAATATGCTATCTAGGTTGGTCATAACTTTCCTTCCAAGGAGTAAGCGTCTTTTAATTTCATGGCTACAGTCACCATCTTCAGTGATTTTGGAGCCCAGAAAAAGAAAGTCTGACACTGTTTCCACTCTTTCCCCATCTATTTCCCAGGAAGTGATGGGACCAGATGCCATGATCTTCGTTTTCTGAATGTTGAGCTTTAAGCCAACTTTTTCACTCTCCTCTTTCACCTTCATCAAGAGGCTTTTTAGTTCCTCTTCACTTTCTGCCATAAGGGTGGAGTCATCTGCATATCTGAGGTTATTGATATTTCTCCCGGCAATCTTGATTCCAGCTTGTGCTTCTTCCAGTCCAGAGTTTCTCATGATGTACTCTGCATATAAGTTAAATAAGCAGGGTGACAATATACAGCCTTGACGAACTCCTTTTCCTATTTGGAACCAGTCTGTTGTTCCCTGTCCAATTCTAACTGTTACTTCCTGACCTGCATATAGATTTCTCAAGAGGCAGGTCAGGTGGTCTGGTATTCCCATCTCTTTCAGAATTTTCCACAGTTTATTGTAATCTACACAGTCAAAGGCTTTGGTATAGTCAATAAAGCAGAAATAGATGTTCTTCTGGAACTCTCTTGCTTTTACCATGATCCAGCAGATGTTGGCAATTTGGTCTCTGGTTCTTCTGCCTTTTCTAAAACTAGCTTGAACATCTGCAAGTTCACGGTTCACGTATTGCTGAAGCCTGGCTTGGAGATTTTAAGCATAACTTTACTAGCATGTGAGATGAGTGCAATTGTGCGGTAGTTTGAGCATTCTTTGGCATTGCCTTTCTTTGGGATTGGAATGCAAACTGACCTTTTCCAGTCCTGTGGCCACTGCTGAGTTTTCTAAATTTGCTGGTATATTGAGTGCAGCACTTTCACAGCATCATCTTTCAGGATTTGAAAGAGCTCAACTGGAATTCCATCACCTCCACTAGCTTTGTTTGTAGTGATGCTTTCCAACTGTACAAAAAAGATCTTCACAACCCAGATAATCACAATGGTGTGATCACTCATCTAGAGCCAGACATCCTGGAATGTGAAGTCAAGTTGGCCTTAGAAAGCATCGCTACGAACATACACAAGCCCATCTTTATCCATTCAATTACTAATGGACACTTAGATTGCTTCCTTATCTTGGCAATTGTAAATAATGCTGCTGTGAACACATTTGGACACCTGATGCGAAGAGCTGACTCATTTGAAAAGACCCTGATGTTGGGAAAGACTGAAGGCAGGAGAAGGGGACGACAGAGGATGAGCTGGTTAGATGGCATCATCGCTCAATGGACATGAGTTTGGGTAAACTCTGGGAGTTGGTGATGGACAGGGAGGCCTGGTGTGCTGTGTGGTTCATGGGGTCACAAAGAGTTGGACATGACTGAGAGGCTGAACTGAACTGAATGAACACTGGAGTGCATGCATCTTCTTGAATTAGTGGTTTTTTTCCCAAATATATCCAGGAGTGGAATTGCTCAGAAAAGCAAAATCATCTCCAGAATGTAGAAGGTGATTGTCAAAAAGGAAGAGGAAGCATCCTGCATGGAGTCAACTGGAATCAATTAATTATAAGCCTGCTGCTGCTGCTGCTAAGTCACTTCAGTCGTGTCCAACTCTGTGTGACCCCATAGATGGCAGCCCACCAGGCTCCCCCGTCCCTGGGATTCTCCAAGCAAGAACATTGGAGTGGGTTGCCATTTCCGTCTCCAATGCATGAAAGTGAAAAGTGAAAGTGAAGTTGCTCAGTCATATCCGACTCTTAGCGACCCCATGGACTGCAGCCCACCAGGCTCCTCCATCCATGGGATATTCCAGGCAAGAGTACTGGAGTGGGGTGCCATTGCCTTCTCTAATTAAGAGCCTACTGCATCTTTATTCATACTCTCCAGTCTGAATTTGGACTCCTGGCCAAATATTACCGTTTCTCTCTCTGTCTCATATTCTCTGCCCCACCTTCCTCTTTCTCCCTTTCAAGATTTACCTAATTAGGAACAACTCTTAGTGGTCACCATTTTTCCAGTTTTTACATACATCATTAGTAGAGTAATATACATGGATTCCAGATAATTTAACAAATGGTGTTTAGACAATTGGTTTTTAAAAAATGAGTTTGATACATTGTACATGCATGCATGTGTGTGTACTAAGTCACTTAAGTCATGTCTGACTCTTTGTGACCCTATGCACTGTATCGCCTTCCAGGTTCCTCTGTCCATGGGATTCTCCAGGCAAGAATACTGGAGTGGGTTGCCACCTCCCTTCTCCAGGGGATCTTCCCAACCCAGGGATTGAACCCCAGTCTCCTATGGTTCCTGTATTGCATGTGGATTCTTCACTGCTGAGCCACCGGGGAAGCCTGATCCATTGTACATCTTGCAATAAAATAAATTCCAGATGAATTAAAGATTGTTTTTAATGATTCGTAAAAGTTGTGGAAGAAACATGAGAGAATTTGTTTTTATGTAATCTTGCAATGAGAAGGATTCTCTAAGTATGACATAAAATTCAGAAACCATAAAAGAAAACTTTGATACATTTAAACTCATTAAAAACTTTAAACACAATTCTTTGTAGAAAAAAACTACCATAAACAAAGTCAAAAAGCAAATCAACTGGGAAAACATTCTTGCCTTATGTAGTGTAATCAAATGGCTAATTTCCTTAATACATAAAATGCTTCAACAATAGTAAAATGGGCAAATGGTACAAACAGTTTAAAGAAAAGGGAAAATGACTCAAACATGTGAAAAGGTACTAAATCTCATAATAATAAAGGAAATACAAGTGAGAACTATACACAAGATTGACAAAAGACAAAAATTTGGATAAAATACTGGCTTTTTAAGAAAGTGGGGAAAGAATCACTGTCGAAGATTATTGCAGAGAATTGAATTAAAACAATGTTTATTGATCAAAATTTAAAATTTATTCTTTGACCTGGGAATTCTCCTTCTGGAAATTTACCCAATGGATACAGCCACAAAAAAGAGAAATAACAAAAATGCAAACAACTTTCCCCTAATAGGAACCTGCTTATATAAAATTTCATACATGCACAAAATAGACTAATATATAACTGTAAAAGGAATTAGGTAGTTCTATAGGTATCACTGGAACTATATACCACTTCACTATACACTGCTTAGTGAAGAAACACACTGAATAATCTATGTAATATGCTATCATTTGTATAAGCAACAACAAAAGAATTTACAAATGTATATAGTTGCATTGGCATGGACTGTAAAATCCTGATTTGCCTCTGGGACTCAAGGGTAGAAAGAGTCATAGTATTTATTGTATACTTTTTGTACCTTTTGGATCTCGTATCTGTATTATTGACTACACAGTAACAGCAGTACTAACTACAGCCTCTATCCCATGGGAACTTCTGTTTGTCACTGGCATTGGGACATCCCTTTCTTTTTAAAAGATCTGCTTGTTTATTTTTGGCTGTGATGGGTCTTCATTGCTGAGTGCAGGCTTTCTTTAGTTTGGGCAAATGGGGGCTACTTTTCGTTGCGGTGCCCGGGCTTCTCATTTAAGTGGATTCTCTTGTGGAACGTGGGCTGTACAGCAGGAGCTCAATAGTTGTTGCACATGGGCTTAGTTGCTGTGCAGCAGGTGGGATCTTCCCAGACTAGGGATAGAACCTATGTCCCTGCACTGACAGGCGAGTTTTTAACCACTAAACCCTTAGGGGAGCCTGGGACAGTCTTTTCTTCCATGCAAGCACAGCTTTATGTATATATTTTTTGCTGGTATATAACATTCAGAAGGAGAAGGCAATGGCACCCCACTCCAGCACTCTTGCCTGAAAAATCCCATGGACGGAGGAGCCTGGTGGGCTGCAGTCCATGGGGTTGCTAAGAGTTGGACATGACTGAGCGACTTCACTTTGACTTTTCACTTTCATGCATTGGAGAAGGAAATGGCAACCCACTCCAGTGTTCTTGCCTGGAGAATCCCAGGGACGGGGGAGCCTCGTGGGCTACCGTCTATGGGGTCGCACAGAGTCGGACACGACTGAAGCGACTTAGCAACAGCAACATTCAGAATACTGTGCAGTTTCAACAAAATGAGTCCTGCACTAGGCAGGACCAGTCTTCAAGAGAGATATTCTGAAACTTAATGTAATCACATATAGGAGGGTAAAGTTGAGATCAGAGAGAGAATCTAGTGGGGTTATTTACTGTTAATCATTTCCCTTCTTTGGTCTCAATCTTTTTACTTGTAACATTAGTTTAGATTAAACTATATCCAAGGTACTATAATAGTTCTAGGACTCTGTGAGTGACTAACCATGTTCCTAGTAAAGGCAGTATAGAATATTAGTTAAAGGTAATATGTAAAAATGTATGTAAAAATATTGGATTATATACTTTGTTAAGCAGTTAAAATGAAACAGGACCATACTGTAAATACTGTTTGTAACTTGCCTTCTCCCCGTCCTCCACTGTCTCTTGTGAGCATCTTTCCATATCAATAAATAGACTTCTACAAGAAAAAAAATTTGACTAATTTGACTGTGGAGCCAAATTAGTTCAGTTCAGTTGCTCAGTTGTGTGCGGTTACACTGTGACCCCATGGACTGCAGCATGCCCGTCTTTCCTGCCCATCACAAATTCCCAGAAATTACTCAAACTCATGTCCACTGAGAGTAATTTCAACTGACTCAATTGAAATACAACCATCTCATCCTCTGTCATCCCTTCTCCTCCTGCACTCAATCTTTCCCAGCATCAGGGTCTTTTCCATTGAGTCAGCCCTTCGCATCAGGTGGCCAAAGTATTGGAGTTTCAGCTTCAGCATCAGTCCTTCCAATGAATATTCAGGACTGATTTCCTTTAGGATGGATTGGTTGAATCTCCTTGCAGTCCAAGGGACTCACAAAAGTCTTCTCCAACACCACAGTTCAAAAGCATCAATTCTTCAGCACTCAACTTTCTTTATAGTCCAACTCTCATATCCATACATGACTACTGAAAAAACCAAAGCTTTGACTAGATGGACCTTTGTTGGCAAAGTAATGTCTCTGCTTTTTAATATGCTGTTTATATTTATTGGTCATAACTTTTCTTCCAAGAAGCAAGCATCTTTTAATTTCATGGCTGCAGTTACTATCTGCAATGATTTTGGAGTCCCCCAAAATAAAGTCTGACACTGTTTCCTTTGTTTCCCATCTATTTGCCATGAAGTGATGGGACCAGATGCCATGATCTTCGTTTTCTGAATGTTGAGTTTTAAGCCAACTTTTTCACTCTCCTCTTTCACTTTCATCAAGAGACTCTTTAGTTCTTCTTTACTTTCTGCTGTAAGGGTGGTGTCATCTGCATATCTGAGGTTATTGATATTTCTCCTGGCAATCTTCATTCCAGCTTGTGTTTCATCTAGTCCTGCATTTCTCATGATGTACTCTGCATATAAGTTAAATAAGTGGGGTGACAACATTCAGCCTTGACGTACACCTTTCCCAATTTGGAGCTATTCTGTTGTTAAATGTCCAGTTCTAACTGTTGCTTCTTAAGCTGCATACAGATTTCTCAGGAAGCAGGTCTGTAGGTCATGTATTCCCATCTCTTGAACAATTTTCCACAGTGTGTTGTTAGCCACACAATTAAAGGCTTTGGCATAGTCAATAAAGCAGAAGTAGAAGTTTCTCTGGAACTCTCTCACTGTTTTGATGATCCAGCAGATGTTGGCTATTTGATCTGTTTCCTCTGCCTTTTCTAAATCCAGCTTGAACATCTGGAAGTTCATGGTTCACGTATTTTTGAAGCCTGGCTTGGAGAATTTTGAGCATTTACTAGTGTCTGAGAAGAGTACAATTGTGTGGTAGTTTGAGCATTCTTTGGCATTGCTTTTCTTTGGGATTGGAATGCAAACTGACCTTTTCCAGTCCTATGGCCACTGCTGAGTTTTCCAAATTTGCTGGTATATTGAGAGCAGGACTTTCACAGCATCATCTTTTAGGATTTGAAATGGCTCAACTGGAATTTCATCACCTCCATGAGCTTTGTTCATAGTGATGCTTCCTAAGGCCCACTTGACTATGCATTCCAGGATGTCTGGCTCTAGGTGAGTGATCACACCATTGTGGTTATCTGGGTCATGAAGATCTTTTTTGTATAGTTCTTCTGTATATTCTTGCCACTTCTTAATATCTTCTGCTTCTTTTAGGTCCACATTTCTGTCCTTTATGTTGTCCATCTTTGCATGAAATGTTCCCTTGGTATCTCCAATTTTCTTGAAGAGTTCTCTAGTCTTTCCCATTCTATTGTTTTCCTCTATTTCTTTGCAATGATCACTGAAGAAGGCTTTCTTATATCTCCTTGCTATTCTTTGGAACTCTGCATTCAAATGAGCATATCTTTCCTTCTCTCTTTCACCTTTTGCTTCTCTTCTTTTCACAGCTATTTGTAAGGCCTCCTCAGACAGCCATTTTGCCTTTTTGCATTTCCTTTTCTTGGAGATGGTCTTGATCACTGCCTCCTGTACAATGTCATGAACCTCTGTTCATAGTTCTTCAGACACTCTGTCCATCAGATCTAAGCCCTTAAATCTATTTGTCACTTCCACTGTATAATTGTAAGGGATTTGATTTAGGTCATACCTCAGTGGTCTAGTGTTTTCCCTACTTTCTTTAATTTAAGTCTGAATTTGGCAATAAGGAGTTCATAATCTGAGCCACAGTCAGCTCCTGGTCTTGTTTTTGCTGACTGTATAGAGCTTCTTCATCTTTGGCTGCCAGGTTACATGGGTTCAAATCCTAGCCTTGCTAGTTACTGTCTTTAGGCAAAATTTTAAACTTTGTGCCTCAGTTTCCTCATTGATAAAATCAAAATGATAATAATAGAACCTGTCTTATTAAGAATATTGGGAGGATTAAATGAGTTACATAAGGGCTTCCCTGGTAACTCAGATGGTAAAGAATCCACCTGTGATGTGGGAAACCTGGGTTTGATGCCTGGATTGAGAAGATCCCCTGGAAGAGGGCACAGTATTCTTGCTTGAAGAATCCCCATGGACAGCAGAGCCTGGCAGGCTACAGCCCATAGGGTTGCAAAATGTTGAACACAACTAAGCAACTAAGCATAGCAAATAAGTTACATGTAGTGCTTGAAGCACTGCAAGGAGTGCCTGGCACATGTTGCTGCTGCTGCTGCTGCTGCTAAGTCGCTTCAGTCGTGTCCGACTCTGTGCGACCCCACAGACGGAAGCTCACCAGGCTCCCCCGTCCCTGGGATTCTCCAGGCAAGAACACTAGAGTGGGTTGCCATTTCCTTCTCCAATGCATGAAAGTGAGAAGTGAAAGTGAAGTCGCTAAGTCGTGTCTGACTCTCAGCGACCCCATGGACTGGAGCCTACCAGGCTCCTCTGTCCATGGGATTTTCCAGGCAAAAGTACTGGGGTGGGGTGCCATTGCCTTCCCCATGTTAAGTACTATAAAAGTGCTGCTGCTGTTGTTTCTTACTCTTATTATTATTCATTTTTGCAAGGCTCAAGGGATCATGGGAAGTATGACCTGGGTAAACTAAGCCTGAAAAGAGACTCACTCCCTGATAAGCCTTGGAAGTATTATAGCTCTAGATATTAAAAAAAAGTATGAACAGAAAAGGAGCTGCCAGTCTCATCCTAGCTCTGATAGCATAAATCAATCAATGTATCACTTCCAAATACCTACTTTATTACTTCAGAGCCTACAGAGGAAATACACAGCTTGATATTCACTCTTGAATTGTTAATATTGAGGTTGGGAGGACACGTTTCTGAGAGATGAGGCAACTAAAGCAAGAAGGGGAGACATTTCCATTTATTGAGACATACTATGTGTTACGTGTTAAATCCTTTGCCAAAAATATTCTCATTTAACTGGAGGCATCAACCAATGCTATATTGATTGCTAAATTGTATAAAGCAGCTTGCAAATGCAGAGTAATTTGAGGCAAGACACCAAGAGAGACTGATAAGGATGCTTGCAAACTCTGTTAACGAATCAGCTTCAACTACTTGTTAAATATACCTACTCCCCTAGGCTGCAGCTTTAAACCCACTGAATCTGAATCCCCAGGGGTGAGAGTCTTGGGAACAACTCTCAGACAATAAGTCTCACCAGAGAAAGGTTGGAAACTCTGGATCAGAAGACATCTTGAAGAGTCAGGAGGGGAGCGTTCTATTCTCCATATCGAACACTTTCCGTTTGCAAGGAGCGGGCTGGATAGGAGGCAGCAGTAGGCTCCATGCCAATTTCTCTTGTCGCTCACCTGAGGGCACAGATCTCAACCTCGGGAATTACACCCCCGAAAGATTTCCTCCTTTAAAACCACTCGAGGGCTGGAGTCCATGTCAAGTGAATGTTTGTTTTTTTTAAGTCTTAACTGAATTTGTTACAATATTATTTCTGAATTTTTTTTCTAATGGTTCAAATTTTTTGCCACGAGGCATGTGGTGTCCTAGCTCTCTGCACCCCATGCCTTGGAATTCAAAGTCCTAACCACTGGACCACCAGGGAAGTCTTTGGAGTTTGTGGCTTGATCCACTGGCTCCATACCTGAATACAAGGATTGCCTGGTTTAAAAAAATAAGTAAAAGAAACACCTCTTTGAGTTGTATTCTCATGCACTGTGACGTCAGCAGAACCCCAAGACTGAATTATAGCTTTGCATTCAATCAAGAATCATGTATTATTCTCTGTGTTATCCATCACTGCTTCCCCACTGCTCAGAAGACAGAGTGACAGCAATACACACAATGGGCAAGCACCTGAGGTGTTTTAAACCTATCAATAATAAGCATTGTTCACAGAAAGATTTTGCTCTGTGGAAAAAGCAGAATGGAACAGCCTTTCCAATGACCAGCAGAGGCTTTGAAATTGTTTCCCATTAAATGTGCAAATTCTGAAGCCACAGAATTCAGTTACCACCTCGTTTATGTCCTAGGGATTTGGTTAGGACTGAATAAAAAAAAAAACCCTCTCAGTTCATATTAAATGAAAAATGATTATTGGACGTGCTATTTCTCAATTTAACTGCATATAAACACTAACATTCAATTTATGTGAAATTAATGAGTTGATGGTGAGTCTGGTGTATGAATTTAATCAGAAAATTACATTCAGAGTACTTGAAGGCATATTAATTGAAGTTTATCAAGAAGGCAGTAGGTATTTAGACATAAACACAAATGCAAAATATATCAATAGCTGTGCCTGTAATTATCCATCACAGTTGCCTTGCACATTCTTAATGTTTTTAAATAAAAATGAAACATAATACATGCTTGGGCCATTTTAAACATTAGAAACATTTGATATAGATATTTTATTTTATTCTTCCTATTAAACTGGATTGAATTATGCAGTTATACACAGAGAATATGCACTTGCAGTTGTATTGATGAATGGAGGCACTAGTAATTGGCAAATAGTACTTCCCCTGATGTTACTACCTACAAATTTCTGAGATTAGAATGCATATAAAACATTCCTTTACCTAGCTTGATTATTTATGTAAATACTTAAAGAAAACAAACTCTTGACACAATGGCCCCCATAAATGCTATCATAAATGACATATTTACAAATCAAATATAGCAATGACCAGCTTGGTATCAATACTTTTAAACTTGTTTTCCTAGATTTCACCCTAAGAAATACAACAGACAGATCGATACCTGTAGCATCTTATTGTATCCAGTGGTTCTACTAACTTCCTGGATCCAATGGAACTATTAACTCCCTGGATGGGCAGATTCAGCTGGTCTGGCTTTCTCAAGTATGGGGACTGCGATTTCTTTTTAAATTTCTTTTGCTGTGTATTTGCCGTTTCTTTCTCTCTAGTAATCTAGATAGCTTGCCTTCTTCCGTCTTTGAGAATCCCTGCCTGTACCCATCTGACAGGAGGTCTGAAATAAGGAAATGAAAAACTTGGCAATTTTCAAATATCTCTGTGGAGGCTCACTATCCAGAAGCTTCACTGCATTTTTATGCATACACTAGATGTTGGGCAGAGTATGGACAAGGCTATTGTCCATTCAGTACCTATGAGGTCAGCACCTTTTTATGATGCTGGACAGGAAATGAGCTGAGGGTGACCCTCAGTTCTGCAACAGAGGGAGGGCGGGAGTTGGGCGGTGGAGGTGTATATTCTGCTGCCGTGTGCTTACCCTTCCTGAGGAATTCTGCTCAGCTTTGGCACCTGTCATCTCATTTGATCTTCACGACTACTCTGTGAGGTTGACATTACACCCTTGTAAAACCAGTGAGGAAACTGAGAGTTGGAGCAGTTATGGCCTTGCTCAAGAACGAGAAATACATGATGACTAAAATGAGAAAGAAAAAAAATCACCTGAGCTAGAAATGACAGAGTTGGCATCTAAACCTCGGATCACTGGTTTCCAAATTCATTCTGCGTTATGTTGAACTGCCTTCTGTTTGAATAGTTATGAAACATATCTTCATGGGGCTTCCCGTGTAGCACTAGTGGTAAAAAAAAAAAAAAAAAAAAGAAAAGAAAAAAAAAATGCTCCTGCCAGTGCAAGAGACATAAGAGACGTGAGTTCTATCCTTGGGTCAGGAAGATCCCCTGGAGGAGGGCATGGCAACCCACTCCAGTATTCTCACCTGGAAAATCCTATGGACAGAGGAGCCTGCTGGTACAGTCCACAGGATCACAAAGAGTTGGACACGACTGAAGCAACTTAGCACACACATACACATATCTGTATACAGATCCATATCTATATGAATGCTAATGGAACATAACTTACACATTTAAAAAATGAAACTGGTCAGCAGTCCCTTAGTTTTCTAATTTTTTATTCCTTTTCTCAGAGGAGAATCTGAAGGTCTGGGAGAAAATCAGAAGGCATTTTATTTATTTGTATCAGTGGAATCTCATGCTTTTTTCCTTAACACCCAAGTTTTCACCCCCTTTTGTGTATATGTTATCACATACATTTTGTTTATTAAATTTTATTTGTTTGCACATGCTTTCCTTAAAAGAAATGTCATTGCCTCGAAGTCTTGATAGTGGTCCTGAGCACAAGTTCTCAAGCCAAAAACAAACTTCTCCATGTATTATTCAACCTTGGCAAGTCACTCCAGTTCTTTAGGTCACCTTATCTTCATCTGTAAAATGAAAATTATGATGGTGATAGCTATCTGTGGATACAATGAGATAATGCATGGACAGTGCCTGGTACTTGGTAAGAAAGAGAAAGCCTTAGCTACTGTTATTTGTACAAGCATCAGACTTAAACTCAAGACTTCACTAAGAAGGCCCACTGACTATGGGACCCCACTCTGTTTTCTCTTTCTTATTAACTGGGGAGATAACCAAGATCCTTAAATCCAGAGGCAGAACAAGGTCATCTCCCAAAATGAGGCCAAATAATGGAGTCCCAGTGAATTGGAAGCAGACAGATCATCTCAGTTCTACCTTCAGCCCTGCTCTTAGCTGTATGCCTGGGCAAGTCACATTAGGCCTTTAGTTTTCCCTTTTGCCAGACATGGGAAAATCAACCTACCTCTGAGGTTCCTGTCAGGGTTAACCTTCCGGAAAATACCTAGGCAATCATGAATGAGTGTTCACATCCATGAGGTTGTTGTAATTTCCTTGCTCCACCTGACCACTACAATCTAGCCCAGGAAGCCAGGAGCCCAGGCCATTCCTGAACTTTGTACTTGAACACGCAAGGCAGCTGCTAACACCCCCAACTGTGCCCCCACATGTCCTTAATCTGAAATCCCCATTAGCTCCAACTACAGGCCATCTATTACCTCATGCCCATAATGGGAGTTAATTTCTGTTGGGATCAGATGGTCTTCCCCCTGGAAATTTTTATTCATATTTCTTTCCTGTTTTGTGATTCTCAATCGGAGTTTTCTAATAACAGATCATTTCTTTTTGTCTAACTTTAATCTGGTCCTGCTTGACAAGCCCCATCCTTTTCATTGAAGGGTAAGACCACTTAAAGGAAGGCCAATAAGCCCTTGCGCTGCTCGGCCGGCTGGGGTGATTTGTCACCCGGTGCAGTGGTGGTCACACCAATGGATTTATCTCAAGGTAAATGGAGATGCTGAGACCCGGGACCTGGAGCTTTGATTAAGGCGCCCTTTTTGTAGTGTTGATAGATGTTGCTTGTGTTTATCTATTTGAAATGCCACTAAATCTGTGAATACAATGGAAAAAGAGAGTACTTTGCCACTGAAAACATATTAGTGATTTATGTTTCAGTAAGAAGCACAATAAAGAGACAGAGGCTATTAAGAGCAGCTATTTTCATGAGAAATAGTTCTGCTTTAAAACATTATTAACCCCACCTTGATAAAGACTTACATGCATGCATAATCATGTTTACTTACCCCTTTTGTTTGGTGCGAAATGCATTTGAAGCACACATTCTCCAAATTTTAATAAGTTAGCAGAATATTTACAGCAGAAGACACCTCCTCCAGGACTGTTCTGCATGTAAATTTCCTTCTCTCAAGATAGGGACACAAAATAAACTTATCTAGACAGCTTTGGAGTTTATATGGACTTCATACTGTTCACAGCACTCTCAAACCCTACTCACCATTATTTGCTGTATCTCCAGTCGCCTCCCCCTGGCCCCCCTCCCCCACATGGTAGTAGAAATAACCAGTAGGGTGACACATAAAGATTATAATGCATGGATATAACTTATAACATGAATCAATGTCATCAAGACGCACCCATTTAAATGAATAGGGTCAGATGAGAGTGCTGTATCACCCTGACTTGTGTGACAGTTACAAATGCATCACCTCGTATGCATAATAGGAGTGTACAAACCAGAAGAGATTTGTAAACTTGGTTCATTTCAAGCAGAACTGACCCACAGCAATGGAAACAAGAGAAAAGGCCATGGGAGTGGAGCTGTCGGGAAATAAGTGCTTCTGCGTTCTGTGGTTTCCTAAAACCCTGACGAGGATTTCGTGTCCTCTGGCTCCACTGGGGGAACGGAGAGCTCATCAGATCAGGCTGTTTATTTACTGGTTGCAGTATTTGCACAGGGTAGACAGGAGAGGGGCTGGGGGCCGGGGGCGGGGCGGGGGGCAACCTGCGTGGAGGCGGGAGTTTGAGATGTGCAATTCTTAGCAAGTCGGGGTTGTGGGGGGGCGTAAAAATCCCAGGCGAGTTGGGCCTGGCAGAGTTAACGGTGTTCAAGGGTGCAATTAAGTGTTTGTCAGGCTCTGTGTTGAGTGATCTGATTTATTGATACATTCCAGGGATATCTCCGCACCGCAGTGAACGGGGCGGGGGGCTGTGCGCTTCCCAGGAGCGGCGAGCGGCGGGCGGCGGGCAGGCGGGTCTGGGGCTGGCGTCGTGCCCCGGGTATCGGTGCTGCGCGGAGCGGAGGCCACACCTGCACCTCATTTGCTAGTGAGCAGCGCCATGACCCGCCTGCTGATGGGGCGCCTTCGCTTTCATCCTCGGGATTATGACAAGTTATTAATTGCCACCATTAGCCGCAGCAGCCTGCCCGAGATCTCTGCTGCTCTCTGGAGGTGAGAAACTGCGCTTGTGGATGCGGAGGGAAGAAGCTCCGAGCAGTGCGGGGCAAACAGAGCAACAATCTGCCCAAAAGGGATTGTGAGACGGTGAATAATTTATTAGAAAACATTTTTCTTTGTCCTTCCCACAGACCCACAAATCCTCCCCAAGCGCTCTTTACCAGCCTTGCAGATAATGTACTTACACATCTCAGAGCCTGCTAAATAGACTGAAGAGGCCATTGGGTTCACCCTCCACTTGGCGGCTGCCAGGGCCGCGCAGACCCGGCCCGCAGCCTCGGCCAACCGCCTTCTGGTGGAGGCCAGGGCACTAGACTCGTTTGCAGAGGCAGATAGGAAAAAGCCGCGCGAGGCTCCCCTGCTTTCTTCCTGGGTCCTGCTTCCCACATGGAACAGACATACCTGCTCGCAGGCTTTATGTTTGCACAGAACAACACAGTTTCATTTCTTGTCATGCGTATTTATTGAGTGTCTACCTTGATAGGGAGTTGCTCTGTCCCTGAAACCTTCTGGACAAAGCTAAGGCCACACATGCACAGCCATCCATGCATTGGACAGACAGAATTGTAAGCCATCCTCCTGGAGATATGGTCTTTGTAGAGCAGAGACTCAGGCCTTGCCATCAGAGACTGTATGTAGCCTGTGTTCAGCAATGCTACAGCAGGCTAAAATATTGGGGGCTCTCCTGTCCCCAGATCTTCATGAGTAGAAGAGATAGTCATATCTCCTCAGAGGTTCTGGAATGACAGTTTGGAATCCAAGCATATCTGACACAAGCATCTTCTATGTCAAGGCTTCTGTGATGTCAGATCTTTTCCTCTTTAAAGTCGAAAATCTCTTAAAATAATGCTCTTGGACCTGCCTTCCTAGGGCCTTGGTGCTTAACTCTGTCATTCAACAAACCTTAAGTAAGTGCTTGCTAGGTTCCATGCTTCATGCTGTGCTCTGGGATACAGCGGTGGTGAAGATGTGTGTGGAAACAGTGTCAGACTTTATTTTTCTGGGCTCCAAAATCACTGCAGATGGTGACTGCAGCCATGAAATTAAAAGACGCTTACTCCTTGGAAGGAAAGTTATGACCAACCTAGATAGCATATTCAAAAGCAGAGACATTACTTTGCCAACAAAGGTCAATCTAGTCAAGGTTATAGCTTTTCCAGTGGTCATGTATGGATGTGAGAGCTGGACTGTGAAGAAAGCTGAGTGCTGAAGAATTGATGCTTTTGAACTGTGGTGTTGGAGAAGACTCTTGAGAGTCCCTTGGACTGCAAGGAGATCCAACCAGTCCATTCTAAAGGACATCAGTTCTGGGTGTTCTTTGGAAGGAATGATGCTAAAGCTGAAACTCCAGTACTCTGGCCACCTCATGAGAAGAGTTGACTCATTGGAAAAGACTCTGATGCTGGGAAGGATTGGGGGCAGGAGGAGAAGGGGACAACAGAGGATGAGATGGCTGGATGGCATCACTGACTCGATGGATGTGAATCTGAGTGAACTCAGGGAGTTGGTGATGGACAGGGAGGCCTGGCGCGCTGCAATTCATGGGGTCACAAAAAGTCGGACACGACTGAGTGACTGAACTGAACTGAACTGAGGGATCTTATTTTGAAGTCATTAATACTATTTACCAGTATTTCAATTTCCTCTCCTTCTAAGTAAATGCTCCCTCACTTTAAGTTAACTGGGTCTATGTGATATGCCTTTAAAAAAATGAATTTTGAGTAAAAGTGACAGGTCAATTGCAGGCAGGATCCTTTAAGAGCCAGTGAGTGATTTGTCAGGTTTTCTTCTACAGCAGCCATCGGCATTCCAGGTGTGGGAGGCTTCATCAGCTCATATTTTTGCCTGAGACAATCAGGAGCAAAAGGCCTATGAAGAATGAAGAACAGGTAGCAGGGGTAAGAAATGAACCTTTACTTTTTTAAGCCACTGAGATTTGAGGTTTGCTTGTTACTGCAGCACAATCTTAGCCTAATATGACTAAGGAAAGAAAAAAGTAGAGGTTACTCACATTCTGACCCTGGTAGACATTCTGGGATATTGGTTTTGCCACTTGTTGCCCAAAGAGTAACATATTATAAAAAGGTCAAGAGAATGCACTTCTGGTTTCTGCTCTGCATGGTTGTCACTTGTATCTATCATCAGGTTATAAAATAAATACATTAATGGATTTTCTCACAATCAGCAAGAAGCTGGGATTTTACTTGCTCATCTTCCCTTTCAGTATTACATCCTTTATCTGCCATGTAAGGTCTGTTGTGAAGAAACAAAGAAGCCCCTGTGTGAAGCTACATCTTTTGGAGACTCAACTTGCAAAAGGGTATGACTTTCTAGTCTTCCAAATGATTCTTTTCTTTCATGTCCTGATGGTGGGCCCAACAGCAGAAAGCTTTAGAAACAAGTGTTTGGTTTTAAATCCTAGCCCCACCACTTACTAGCTAAATGGTCTTGGAAAATTACACAATCTCTTTAAATTTCAGTTTCCTCATCTATGGCACCCCACTCCAGTACTCTTGCCTAGAAAATTCCATGAACAGAGGAGCCTGGAAGGCTGCAGTCCATGGGGTCGCTAAGAGTTGGACATGACTGAGTGACTTCACTTTCACTTTTCACTTTCATGCATTGGAGAAGGAAATGGCAACCCATTCCAGTGTTCTTGTCTGGAGAATCCCAGGGACAGGGGAGCCTGGTGGGCTGCCGTCTATGGGGTCGCACAGAGTCGGACACGACTGAAGTGACTTAGCATAGCATAGCATTCCTCATCTACAAAATATGAATAGTAATAATACTTACCTCATGGGGATGTTTTGTGAATTAAATGAGATAATACACATACAGCTCAATAAATAGTCATCATTACTGTCAGTGGTGTTCTCATTGTTTTTTCCCATCAAGACAAGTGTAAAACCAGTCAAGAGTCCTTATCATAAAGCCAGGACTATTCTAAGAGCGTTTACTTAAGGATCAGCTGGGATGCCAAGGTTTGGAATAAATGGTTTTTCAGCTAGTGCCCAAGATTTGTGATCCTCCAAAAACACAGAGCTTCTTAAGGGAGATTAAGACATCTCCTAGGAAAGGTTCTATTCCAGTGAGGGTCCTGCCAAGAGAAGACCCCATTTACAGCTGGTGTGGATGTAAGCATGGTGCTTTCATGAGGTCTGGGAACTAGCTTTCTTGTATGGCTTCTCTTTTGGATATTTAGCAACTCACTTTGGAGAAAGATTATCTCCTTTTTGAAAGTAACCTGACCACCTGTCAAAACTGGACTTGTGAGAGGAATCAACAGGCTAACCCTTGGCAGTCTAGCCAGGCTCTCATTTGGGTAATTACACTGGCAGTGGCTGCTTTATTCAACATGAACTTGGCATTCAGTCCTAACCGTCTTCTGAGGCTCTGAGATGTGACTGAAAGAGCTTCTGGGAGCTGCCCAAGACAACCGAGAGGTAGGGAGAGTGACTGGCATAGAAGCTCTGTGATTGATGACCATTTGCAATTATGGAAATGATTTTTTATTTGAAGAAAAGTGGCAACCAAGAAAAGAAAAATATAAAAGGTACTAAACATTGTGTTATAATTCCCTTCTGTCACTAATAGAGGTTATTCTTTAACACTGAGCTTTTAAAAAATAATTTGTTTGATGAACTTCTAATGGTGCTTACCAGGTTCTGGGCCAAGTGCTATGACATAATAATTCATGAGAGCTTGACTTTCTCTACAAAGAGTTCCTGTTCATGTAATCCAACAATCCATTCATTCAGCACACTGACTGACACCCATCATGTGGCAGGCACTGTGTTGTACATAGTATACACTGGTGCACAAAACAGAAAGCTCCCTGCCCTTGTGGAGCTTAGAGTTTAAGGGCAAACTCTGAAAAAGTAGGCACAAAAAAGTATATGATAATGATTTGTTTTGATGCCAGCACAGGAAAATAATGGGGAGCACCACCAAGAACATGTGGTGGGTGTCAGGGAGCAACAAATCCTGGCATTGCACTGGAAAAGAGCGTTCAGAGCAGGAATGTTAGCATGTTTGTCCACCCTGACTGCAGCCCCAACTGCTCATGGTGGGAGGTGTGCAGAGGAAATGAAACAGGAGCCCAGGTGCACGGGACTGATACAAACCAATGCATATACATGATAGGAGTACTTCCTCAGAATATAAACCGTTAGCAATGTAAGCCCCTGGCTGAGTGAAAATTCCACTTTATAGTGTTTCTGTAACTGTATAGATACACAAGTGTTGTGTTTCAGATCATTTATTCTTCAAATATTAAACTGTTTACAGCATGATACTTTCCACTGAAGCAAGCAACTCATCTTATCTCCTCCTGCAAGTCCTCTCTGATTGCTCCACTCCACTCCCTCCACACTCCCGTGAGTTCTGTGATTCTCCTCCACATTCCATAACCTCCTGTGTGTGCATTTTTTACACTTTTATATCACTGAATTATTTTGTTTTTCTCATCTTCTAGACTGTGAACATCTTGAAGGCAGACACGTCTTGATTGCCTCTGTCTTCCCACAGCCTAGCTTCTTAGTTTGGATTTCCCCAGCAGGAGACTCTCAGACAAGCATTCAAATACAAATAGTTTATTTTGGAAATGGAGAAGACTAGGGTGAGGAAACAGCGAGGGAAAGAGGCTAATAAGAAAGTGAAAGTGTGGTCGCTCAGTCATGTCCAACTCTTTGCGACCCTGTGGACTGTAGCCCACCAGGCTCCTCTGTCACTGGGGAGACATTGCCAATAGGCAAGAATACTGGAGTGGATTGCCATTCCCTTCTCCAGGGGATCTTCCTGACCCAGGAATAATCAAGCAAGATACCAATCCCTCTGGAGAATATGTCCACATGTTGTCCCACTAAGGGGTAGGGAAGCTGGGCATTTATCCACTGACTCCCCATCTGTTGGTCTTCTTACAGACCAAGTGTGCTCCTGGGACCTGAAAACACCCTCAGGCAGAGTCATAGGTGCTTACAACCTTCAGAACATGGAGGTGAGTGCCAAGGAATATGGGTGGGGCACCAACAATATCTATTGGACTTGTCAGTGCCTGGCACCCAGGGCCTGCTCAGTAAGCTTTGATGGCTCAATGCAACAAAACAGCTAAGCAGCACACGTGGTTAAGGAATACTATTTACTATGAGCTCCATGGGCAAAGCTCCTGTTATTGACATGGCATCGAGCAAGCAGTGAAGTGTTAGGTCTGGGGGAACCTTTGCAGGGGGTGCTTGTTTCTGCAGTAATCATGAACACCATAGTGAAGAACTGTATTATTTTAACCCTTCCACTCCCTGTTGCCCAGTTCCCATGTAAGAAATCTGTTAGTGCAGTGATTCCATCTGTGTTTTCTCACCTGCAGGTGTTAGGGACTCAATTATCAGAGCATGCTAAGATGCTGTTATTTTCCAAAAGGATGTGAATTAAAGCAGATGTTGCTTATGAATGATATTTCGTAGCAATGCCTCCAACTGGTTTGTTAACATACACACTTACAGTCAGATGGCGCCTCTTCATTTGATCTTCCAGAGAGAGGACCACCAACCACCTTGAAACTCCCTCATTTCTGGAAGTCCCTCTTGTTGCCCCTCTTGTTTAAAAGTGACACTGGTGATGTTAGCCCAGGACTTCACCAGATTTGGAGCTTCTTATAGCAGAATTTACATGAATAATCCCATTCAAGGCTTAATCCAATTTAAAAAAATGAATATACCCTATAATTTTAAAAGATGTGACTCCAGAAAAATAACAGTCATTCCCATATTTCCAATATAAGGTTTCTGGTATCAGAATGCCTGGGTCCTGAACTTCCTTTTCTCATCCATAAAATAGGGATAATAATAGTTCCTATCCCACAAAGTTGTAATAAGGATTAAAGGAGTTAATACATGTAAAGATCTTAGAATAATGCCTAGCTTTTTTAATAGTTCCCAGTGCTGTACTAGACACTGAGTGACCATGAAATGATCCATTCATTCATTCATTTGTACAGAAATATCTATTGAGCACCAACTCTGTGCTAGTCACTGTACTTCTGCTTCATTGACTATTCTAAAGCCTTTGACTATGTGGATCACAACAAACTGTGGACAATTCTTCAAGAGTTGGGAATACTAGACCTCCTGACCTGCCTCTTGAGAAATCTGTATGCAGATTAAGAAGGAACAGTTAGAACTGGACATGGAACAACAGAATAGTTCCAAATTGGGAAAGGAGTATGTCAAGGCTGTATATTGTCACCCTACTTATTTAACTTATGTGCAGAGTACATCATGAGAAATGCTGGGCTGGATGAAGCACAAGCTGGAATCAAGATTGCCAGGAGAAGTATCCATAACCTCAGATATGCAGATGACACCACCCTTAATGGAAAAAAGTGAAGAGGAACTAAAGAGCCCTTGACGAAAGTGAAAGAGTAGAGTGCAAAAGCTGGTTTAAAACTCAACATTCAAAAAACGAAGATCATGGCATCTGGTCCCATCACTTCATGGCAAACAGATGAGGAAACAGTGGAAAGAGTGACAGACTATTTTGGGGGACTCTAAAATCACTGCAGATGGTGACTATAGCCATAAAATTAAAAGACACTTGTTCCTTGGAAGAAAAGCTATGACCAACCTAGAAAACATTAAAAAGCAGAGATATTACTTTGCCGACAAAGGTCGATCTAGTTCAAGCTATGGTTTTTCCAGTAGTCATGTATGGATGTGAGATTTGGACCATAAAGAAAGCTGAGCACCAAAGAATTGATGCTTTTGAACTATTATTAGAGAAGAGTCTTGATAGTCCCTTCATTGCAAGGAGATCAAACCATCAATCCTAAAGGAAATCAGTCCTCAATATTCGTTGGAAGGACTGATGCTGAAGCTGAAACTCCAAAACTTTGGCCACCTGATGCAAAGAACTGACTCATTGGAAAAGATCCTGATGCTGGGAAAGATTGAAGGCAGGAGGAGAAGGGGACGACAGAGGATGGGATGGTTGGATAGCATCACCAACTCAACGGACAGGACTTTGAGCAAGCTCTAGGAGTTGGTGATGGACAAGGAAGCCTGGACTGCTGCAGTCCATGGAGTCACAAAGAGTCGTCGGACATGACTAAGCAACTGAACTAAACTGAACTGAACCATGGTGAACAAAATAAAGCTGGTCCCAACCTTTACAGAGTTTACAATTATAAAAGAAGACAAAGAAGGCTATGATGGACCAAGACCTCAGCTGACAGGGTAAGGGTCAGGGGAATCTTCCTGTGAATGGGACTATGCTAGGACCTGGGAACTTGGAGTAGGCAGGCCAAGTGTGTTCCAGATGGGCATTGGTATGTGCCATGTTCTGAAAGTGAAAGATGGCAGAGACAGAATGACTCACTGTAGCCATGATATGGAGGGATGGTGAGAGGGAGTGTGGGGAAGAAGGCAAGGAGGTGGGTCACGAAGGGCCTATCTGTACTGTTTTTGTGCTGCTCAATATCCTTGGAACAAATGAGTGAGTGGAGAGGAAACACACCAAGTTGACCACTCTTGGGCATCGCCCACATGGCCTTACGTTGTAATTTTTTAGTGTAAGTGCACACCTATTTTCACCCCATCACATTGTGAATTCCTCGAGTATAAGAACCATGGGTCTTATATTTCTTTGAATACTCTCCAGCCACTGTTAACCTTCTTGGTAATTGGGTCTCCAACTAGCCATCTTTTAACACCTCTCTTTTAACTCTGGGCAAGAGTACTGGAGTGGGGTGCCATTGCCTTCTCCGTTTTAACACCTCTTCAGATCAGATCAGATCAGATCAGTCGCTCAGTCGTGTCCAACTCTTTGCGACCCCATGAATCGCAGCACACCAGGCCTCCCTGTCCATCACACCTCTTACATAATCTCAATTCCAGTGTTATTCTCTTTGATCTGAGAAGCAAGTCTCCATCACCTGCTAAGGACCTCAACACCCTGCCTTGGTCTTATCTGACCTTGCCACCACCTTGAACTCGACTTTTCCCTCTATTCCCTGTCCTGAGATTACAATCAAAGCTTCCCAATGCTGTTTACCTCTTTACTGGGACACCTTCTAATTTCCCATCATCATTCCCTGCAGCATTTTTATCACTTACGAGACCCTCCCTTCCACCCCAATGTGAACAGCTTGTTTAGACCGACTGTTTTGATTTTTACCTGTGAGATACAGTGCAGTGAATAACAATGCCTTTGGAGTCACACACATCTGAGCCTTAATCCCACCTCCTAGCTGTGAGATCTTAAGCAATTTACTTAATCTTTCTGGGCTCTATTTCTCTCATCTATAAAATGGGACTAAGAAAAACACTTATTGCAGGGTTGTTGTGAGGATTAAAAATTGTTATAGAAGATGCTCATTAAATGTTGGTATCTGTGTCCCTGACGATAGAGACAGCTTAGTTCCCAAGGCTTAAACTTTCCATGTTTGCACTTTCTTTTGTGGTTGAGTCCATCCCCAGAAATCTTGTAAAATAGTCATTAGGGTCAATGCAAAATAATTTCTTGGCACAAAAAAATTTTCATTTTCAAGATTTATCCTGTAAATGTAAGTCATTCTTATTCTCAGTTCCTAGGATGTTTTTCAAACTTACCTATGCATGGTAACTCAAGACCTAAGAGACATGTGGGCAGAGATCACCGAAAGAGAGCAAGCCATTCTGAAGCTGTTTTTCTCTAGAGCAATCTGTGTACAGTATCCAAAACAATGAGATCCTGATTGCCAGGTCAAACTTCCGACAAGAATCTAATGAGCTATAAACCCCTGGAACTCTGCTCAAGTCACTGATGGAAACAGCAGCAGCATCCAAGCCCTTGGATGGAGTCACTGTCTTATCATTAGACTGAGTATGTGGTGGACCCAGGAGTATGCAGATGAGAGAAAAGGAGTGAGAGATGCGGAAACAAATTGAAAAGCATACACTGAGAAAGGAAAAGAGATGAAAACACAAATCATGAATATAATTATAAGATCTTTCTAACTACCGAAGTTTGGGAAAGCCAAACTGATTCCAAGGGAGCTTAATGAATACAAGTACTGGCCATGGGGCTTCCTTAGGGAGAACTGTGAAGGGCATCATGTCAGTCTTTCTGCCCCTTTTGCATATTTCTCATTTCTATGTTCTCACTACCTGGGCACTTAAGATTGAGGATGGGAAGGAAAGCATGAAAGAAGAGGAGGAGAGAGGGGAGGAGGAAGGAAGGGGATTGCCAGCTCAGGGAGCACCAACCACTACAATGTGTCCAGGGCTCTGCCAGCCACTTCTCACTCCTTAATTCAGTGCTGGGAACATGTGCACTGGCAGCAGACAGACCTGTTTCAGGGGCTACCCTGGTCCAACCCTGGCAAGTGACCTGGGTTCTTTATATGTAAAATATCATGGAGGTGTTAGAAGCATGAAATAAGACACCCTGTATGAAGCCCTTAGCATACAAATGAAATGCTCAACAGTCTCTTAATATTATTTCACTTAACTCCTATTATTTCACTTTACTCCATAACAGAGGGAAGTGAGGCTCTTATCCCCACCTTGGGATGAAGACGAGGGCAGGTGGGACATTAAGGAGACAGTGAGTGCTATGAAGTGAAGGCCATACCAGCCTAGGTCACTGCTGCACCAAGCACGTGGGCAGTTATGGTCATGGAAGTCTTCCCTGGGCTTCCCTGGTGGCTTAGTCAGTAAAGAATCACTGCAATGCAGGAGAATGCCAGCAATACAGTAGGCCTGGGTTCAGTGCCTGTGTAGGAAAGATCCCTTGGAGAAGAAAACGGCAACCCATTCCAGTATTCTTGCCTGGAAGATCCCATGGACAGAGGAGCTTGGCAGACTACAGTCCATGGGGTCACAAGTGTTGGACACAACTTAACGACTAAACCACCACCACCAAGGCTTCACTAAGTATCTGTGGTTGAGAAGGAATTCAAATTCAGTGGCTGATCCAAAGCCAGCATCCTCTCCAATACCAATTTCCTGTCCCCAGACAATCCTTTGTCTTTGTGGACAGCAGTTGGATAGTAGTTAAAAGCACAGGCTTGAGAGCCAAACAGCCAGGGTTCAAGTCTCAAGTTACAGAAGTGCTTTGTGAGCCAACTATTGATACATTTATTGTACTCTTCATTTCCCACCCTCACTCCACTCCCTAGTAGAGTCCTTTTTGTTTGTTTGTTTTTTGACATGCCAGAGTATCTCAAAGGGAACAGTGTAAAAGGATTATTTGGGAGCCAGAGCCTCAAAGAAAAATCCCATCCTTGGAGGTAGTATACTGGTGGCAGAAAGTAAAAACCTCAGGGATAGAGGTTTTATATTAGATGGGAGCAAAAAAAAAAAAAAGAGCTTTGGGAGGAAGCTAATAATTAGTGAGCAATGACTGTATACTCACTCTGCTTGGTATTTTATATGTGATATCGCATTTCATGCTATCAAATTTTGGAAGGAAGATTCCCATTTTACAGATAAGTCAGAAAGGATAAGCACCTTGGTTAGTTTAACCTGTTTTGTTAAAGGGCAAAATGAGCTTCATTTCCAGGTTGGTTTGTCTCCAAAGCCCATGTTCTTTCCACAAGTACAGTCTGCCTCTCTTTAAGTTAAAGAAAAATAGATTTGTCAGGCTTTTAAGTTTACCTAAAAGTTTCATCTTCTCTCAGGTGTCCATGGGGAGGTGATTTTCTGTGTTTGAAAAGAACACTCATGTCTCTGTTCTGCTCTCAAGATCCTACTCTTCCCTTTTTAGTACTGTATGCTGATAAATTGATCAATGTAATATGGAGTCTGTGGGTCCCTGGAATTTTATTCTATAGTCAGGCCACAAACTTGTGACTACTTTTAAAAATAATTATTTGTACTCAACATGAGTTTTTTAAGAAGATAAGCATATTTTTAGACTTTAAAATATAATATTGATTCTGATAACACAAAAGAGAAGGAGGTGACAAGTCAGAGCGCTGGTTTAAAGACTGAACCCTGTAAAATTTATAGGCAATCTACAGTGAAGCTAAATCTAACAGCCATGAAACAAAAAATAGCACAATCACTTTACAGGGGTTTTCCAGGCAACTCTGGAATTCAAGTGTCCAAGTTCAGCCCGTGTAATAAAAGAGAGTTTATGATGGTTTTCCAATAGAAGCAGAAGATGGAGAAAAGAATACTTGTATTCATGAGCATCCTAAAACCAAAAGCCCCATGAGGAAAGTTTACTAAGTGTGAAACATTTGTTTTGAAAAGAAAGGATGCTAAACCATAAAGGGCACGAAATCCATCATTAACCCAGGCAGCCATAGAAACATCCATTCATTCATTCTTGTAGCAAAACTTCATTGAGCACCTACTATTGGATACAATGGCAAACAAATGTCCAGCAGAAGGGGTATAAAGCTAGTTAAGGCACACTTTGGGCCCTCAAGGAAATCTTATCGTCTGAGAGGTGAGACAAAGTGATTATCAAATAAATGTAATGTTTGAGATCTTATCCTAAGAGCAGGGTTTATTGGGTGCTTTCCAAGTGCCATAGTTAGTTTTAAGCACTTTCTATGTTATTAACTCATTTACTCCTTATAACAGCCCTGTGAAGTGCATATCCAGTTGCTCAGTTGTGTTTGACTCTCTGCAACCCCATGGACTCTAGCCCACCAGGCTCCTCTGTCCATGGGATTTTCCAGGCAAGAACACTGGAGTCTGTTGCCATTTCCTCCTCCAGGGGATCTTCCTGACCCAAGGATCAAACCCACAGTCTCCTGCATTAGCTGGCAGATTCTTTACCACTGAGTCACCTGGGAAGCCCATTCTAGGAAGTAAGTACTATTCAGTTCAGTTCAGTCGCTCAGTCGTGTCCAACTCTTTGCAACCCCATGGACTGCAGCATGTCAGGCTTCCCTGCCCATCACCAACTTCCAAAGCTTGCTCAAATTCATGTCCATCGAGTTGGTGATGCCATCCAACCTCTGTGATCCTCTTCTCCTCCTGCTTTCAATCTTTCTCAGCATCAGGGTCTTTTCCAATGAGTCAGTTCTTCACATCAGGAGGCCAAGGTTTTGGAGTTTCACTTTCAGCATCTGTCCTTCCAATGAATATTCAGGACTGATTTCCTTTAGGATTGAGTGATTTGATCTCCTTGTGGTCCAAGGGACTCTCAAGAGTCTTCTCCAACACCACAGTTCAAAAGCATCAATTCTTCGGTGCTCAGCTTTCTTTATAGTCCAACTCTCACATCCATACATGACTATGCCATTTTACAGATGTGACTCAACAGAGTAAGGGACTTGCTCAAGGTGAGACCTAGATAGAAAGGGCCATGACAGCATATTGGAGAGATCTACCTGTGGGTAGAAAAAATGCATGTGACCTGAATCTTAAGGAAGGACCAGGAGGTTTCTGGATGGAGAAGTGGAACAGAGAAGTACTTTCTTAACACAGGGACAGTAGATGCAGAGGCAGGACGGGGCTCCTGAGCTTGGTGCATCTGGAGAACAGAGAGCAGTTCTGTGGATGAGGGTAGGACTCGCAATGCATGATAGTCTGAGATGAGACACTGTGAGGGGTTTTATGAGTCAGGAAAGGGAGTTTGTGCAGTACGGAGCCAAGTGAGGATTTTAAGCAAAGGACTCCAGATAACTGAGCAGCTAACTTTGGCAGACAGCATAATACAGGGGAGAAAACTTGAAATATGGAAATTAGGAGGCTAAACTAGCAATCCAAATGTGAGATGGTGGCCTGAATGAGGCCAGTGATTGGGAGGATGACAAGAAGGAGATTTAAAAAATTTATGACTAGTGCCTTTGTATTTCTGTTTATGGTCGTTATGGTAGGAATTATCAAGATACCAGTCCTTGGAATGAGATGCCCTAAAAAAAATTGTGAAACAACTTTTTTGAATCAGTCTGGACTCATTCATTCACTTTTACCTAACAAACACTAGTATGTATTTTTACCTTTAAAAAGGCCTCGTACAGTACCTGGTGCATAGTGAAAAGTGACAAAGTGGTGGTAGCTCAGTCGCGTCCAACTCCTTGCAACCCCATGGACTGTAGCTCACTAGGCGCCTCTGTCCATGGGATTCTGATACTCAAAATTACACACACAAGCACACACTCAGACACATACAGCATCAAAAAGGCCTAACAATTTTGGAGCACCCTCTAGGCTTCCCTGGTGACTCAGACTGTAAAGAATCTGCCTGTAATGCAGGAGACCCAGGTTCATCCTCTGGGTCAGGAAGATCTCCTGAGAAAGGAATGGCTACCCACTCCAGTATCCTTGCCTGGAGAATTCTATGGACAGAGGAACCTGGTGGACTACAGTCCAGGGGGTCCCAAAGAGTCGGACATAACTGAGCAACTAATACTTCCACTTTTTTCACTTTTTCACTGAACCTCAAAGCTAAAGCCATTTATTTAATGGAGCACAGTCTTCACTAACCTATAAGGTAACATCTTATATTGTAGAATAAGAGTTCACTGTGTTCAAATTTAAGGAAAATGGGAGTCTTTACCTGGTGTGAAACATTACACCTCACCCTCTCATTGTATTTAATAAATTACCTCCACCATCTTCTTTTATCAATGGAGAAATTGGGCAACAGAGAACTTAAGCTACCTGCTCAAAGCCACACAGCAAGGTGATGTAAGAAATATGAAACATTTATTTATCCACCGTGTGTTCCCCTCCAATGCTGCTTCTCCTTCCACTTTAAGAGAAAGTTAGAAAATTATGGCGAGAGGGGGACAGGAAATTCTGCATAAAAGAAAACATTGAAAAAAAATACAAATGTGGTCTAATTTAATTTCCAATACATGTCTCCACCTTCAGCTTTGAAAAAAAAAGGTTAAAATGCAATTCTCCGAAACGAAGTTATGCGACAGAGGAATATTAACCTCCTCGCCCCCTTGTACTTTGACTCGTTTTATCTCCTTTTCATTTTTGTTTGTGGGTCTATTCATTTTGGTGAGGCCAGGCACGTTGCTAGGTAACAGGCCCATCGAGGGCTAGCATGTTAGTTTGTCTGGCTGGCCCGGGTGGCAGACTTCCCTAGTGCTAGCTGCCGGCAAAGCAGTCTCTTACAAAAAGCATTTATCACCGAGCAGGCACCGTAATGGCCACTCAGTGGAGGGGAAATTGAGCTGACCTGAAGGCCAAAGCTGTTAGGGAGACTGGTGGGAAGGGTAAGAGGGTCACAACACCCTTTTCCCACCCACTTAGTGGGCAGTAAGCGCTAGCACAGCCCAGCCACTGTGTTCACTAACATATCCTGAGGCTTTGCACCTGAAATAAATGTTTGCTTGACATTAACGATAAAAAAAAAAAAAAAGGAGGAGAAAAAATAAAATCTGTTCTGGTTTGCTCCCAGAACAATGAGCTATGTGATTTAAAGTTAGCCAAAGTTCCCTCAAGATTTGATTTTTGGTGGTTATGCTGGAGGGGAGATTCTAAATAATTAGTGTATTCGGATAGTGGCCATAGAAACATTTCTTTCCGTAGCTTCAAGAATTTGAAAGTAGTGAATCTAAATAGCTGTGTTGCTGGTCATTGATAAATTTATAATATTTTCAATTCCTGTTGAATTACTTAATGACCATTTCCTTCAATATTCATTTATGCTTAGCATGAAATAAAGTTTAAAATGAAAATTGAGAATTTTATTTAAATATGCTTCTGATGCTTCTGTATACAGTGTTAAAGATTTTTCTGGAAACATCCATATTTCTTTACTTTTTTTGAATTATTTTTTTCAAATTATTTTCTTTCAGAACAAAGAAAATGTCATTACAAAAATAAGAAATACATGTATAGGGCATAAAAGGATAAAAATCATATAAACAGTATGAAGACTTACAGACAGGAGGAAGCAGGAGGAAAGAGGGTGGGACAAATAGCGAGAATAGCATGAAAACATATACACTACCATATGTAAAATAGATAGCCAATGGGAGTCTGCTGTATGATCAGGGAAGCCAAACAGGGCTCCGTGACAACCTAAAGGGGTAGGATAGGGTGGGAGTGGTGAGGGAGGCTCAAGAGGGAGGGGACAAATGTACATCCATGGCTGATTCATGTTGACATATGGCAGAAACCAGTACAATATTGTGAAGCAATTATCCGTCAACCAAAAATAAATAAATTTAAAAAACAGTATGAAGGCTATACATGGATGTATTTCATATTAGCTACATAGAAATCTCGGCAAGTTTCAATTGTGGAGGAGAACAGAAATTCCTTCCCTATACCATTGGTTTTCCTCAATCAACTACAGGCTAAGTGGTTTGAACTTGAACTCTAAAACTATATGTCAAATTATATAAGGGGGTTTAAGTGTTCTTGCATGGAAAAGTAGGTGTAAATATTATCCAGAATTTTGTTTTTAATAAGTCACCTCAATATTCTTCTTTACTTGGGTGCAAATTTTTTTTTTGTTTCCCAAATAAGAAACATGTAACATCAGACAAAGATGTTAGCTGTAACACAGACACAGGACAACAATTTTATTACTGTGAAAAATCAAATGCTTGGAGCAACCGAAAGCGCTAAGGGTAGATTTTCAGTAGCACTCAAAATTCCCTCATTTTGGAAGAATTAGGCTTCTGGCCTTCATGAGATGCCAAATTTATAAGCCCACCAGAGCCTCTGTGTTCTTTTTGACCACTTAGCCTCATTTTATACATAGGCAAGAGGAATTGCTGCAGTTTTTCTTTGAAAATGGAACAGAGCTGAGAGCATAAAAAGGGCCTTTTTCTTCACTTTGGATCCACTGCTTTCAAACAACAATATTTAACCAACAAAAGAAGAGACCAAGTCAATCTCAGTTTTAGTGATTCCCTTGAAAGTCATCAAATAAAAACGTGAACTTTAAAATTGATTAGGATTAATTTCACTGACACTGTATCATAACATATATCTCTTCAGAGACTCATTTGTTGGGCTGCAGATGCAAAGAAAGTAAGGAAAGAAATAAATCAGAATACAATAAGGTAATTAGACTTTTGCCATTGATAGAATACTAAAAATGTCTGATTTATCAAAGCATTAACAAACAGAAGTAAACACAAGACTTATATTTTCTTACAAAATACCTAGAGAGGAAGATTAAAATAATAACCAAGACCATGTGTATCAATAAATTTAATTTATAAATATCACCCCATTGCTAAAAGATGCTCTTTCATTTGCTAATTTGAAGAGTACAACAGCAAGGAATGATTTATCAATCCAAGTGCCATTCTGATGTGTAACGGCTGTTCTCATCTCCATGGACATTTTCTTACCCAGATGAGAGAGTTCTAGTGAATCTGAAGTACAGCTTAATAAATAAAGTTACTTAGTCTTTTCCTGCAGTCATTATCTTCAATCTGAAATTAAACAAATATATTTATAGTGTTTTTCTTCATCATGATCTCAATCCCAGTGTGCTTACAGTAAGAAAAATAGCTACTCGTGACAGGTTTTGTCCTAAGTGTGGATGTGTTGTGTTGTTCAGATCAGATCAGTCGCTCAGTCGTGTCCGACTCTTTGCAACCCCATGAACCGCAGCACGCCAGGCCTCCCTGTCCATCACCAGCTCCCGGAGGTCACTCAGACTCGCATCCATCGAGTCAGTGATGCCATCCAGCCATCTCATCCTCTGTCGTCCCCTTCTCCTCCTGCCCTCAATCCCTCCCAGCATCAGAGTCTTCTCCAATGAGTCAACTCTTCGCATGAGGTGGCCAAAATACTGGAGTTTCAGCTTTAGCATCATTCCTTCTAAAGAAATTCCAGGATTGATCTCCTTCAGAATGGACTGGTTGGATCTTCTTGCAGTCCAAGGGACTCTCAAGAGTCTTCTCCAACACCACAGTTCAAAAGCATCAATTCTTCGGCACTCAGCCTTCTTCACAGTCCAGCTCTCACATCCATACATGACCACAGGAAAGACCATAGCCTTGACTAGGCGAACCTTTGTTGGTAAAGTAATGTCTCTGCTTTTGAATATGCTATCTAGGTTGGTCATAACTTTCCTTCCAAGGAGCAAGCGTCTTTTAATTTCATGGCTGCAGTCACCATCTGCAGTGGGAGCTAAGTCATGTCCTACTCTTTGTGACCTCATGGAGTGTAGCATTCTAGGCTCCTCTGTCCTTCACTATCTCCCATTTGCTCAATTTCATGACCATTGAGTTGGTGATGCATTCTAACCATCTTATCCTCTGCCACCTCCTTCTTTTTTTCTCTCTCTCTTCAGGGGGTCACAGCCTTGTGGTGGCGAAGAGGCTTGTGTAATTCAATGAAGCTATGAGCAATGCCGTGCAGGGCCACCCAACATGGGTCACAGTGAAGAGTTAAAACGTGGTCCACTGGAGAAGGAAATGGCAACCCACTCCAGTATTCTTGCCTGGAGAACCCCTATGCAGTATTTTAAAGAGTGTGTATGTACATTATCTCATTTAATTCTAACAACAGCTCTGTAAATCAGATCTTATTATTACCCTCACTTACCAATGAGAAAAATGAGTCTGATAGAGGCACAACAACTTGCTTTTCATAAATGAATTGAGATTTGAACCCAGGCTGGTCCAACTCCAAAATATGTGCTCATAATCACTATAATGTACTTGAAAGTCTTTAGAATCAAAATTCTTTCAAGACAAACTGTAATGCTAATTAGAGCAATTATAACTTAATATAAGCCGTTACATAAAAACTTAAGTTTCAGTGAAGGAATTTTAGTGGTGAAAGAACCTCAGGAGCCAGTGAAGTTCAATCTTCACTTCCCAGGTGAAGAAGTGGGGGTGATTTACCAAGAAACTCATGTAAAGTTATCATATGGACATATGATTGAGTGGTCGTCCCACCAAGTAATTCACTGTACCTTTGTCTAGTATATTTACTAGTAGTAAATATAAATAGCTAGTATATTTAAAATATTATTCAATATGCAACATATCTACCTATACAAAATTGTCAGGGAGACGTATCTGCCCAAGATGAGGTGAAATTGACTTCAAAGTCAAGGGAAATCAACCTATTTCACTCCATACTGGCTTCTCTCATGACATCTCTATGTCAGGCACTGGGACACAGAGATGAAGTGTTTTCAGTCAAGGCTTTGCATGGTAACAAGGACCACAGAAATTCTTGTGAATTTTAAGCAGTATTTGAAGACCTGCTGCTGCTGCTAATTTGCTTCAGTTGTGTCCAACTCTGTGCGACCCCATAGATGGCAACCCACTAGGCTCCCCATCCCTGGGATTCTCCAGGCAAGAACACTGGACTGGGTTGCCATTTCCTTCTCCAATGCATGAAAGTGAAAAGTGAAAGACTTAGTCTGAGGTTAATCTAAATAATGTGTATGAACACTAAAACAGATGCTACTCCTTGAGTGTGGCAAAGCTCAGCCTCACAAGCAAAAGGTGACTGAGCCTGAAGCCATATTCCTTTTGGAGGTGGGAATGGAAACAAAACAACTTAGATGAAACATCCCTTGCAACATGCAGTCTACCCAAGGAATTGCTGAACCACTTTGTGATGCTGTCCCCAGACAGTCCATTGAGCAGAATTCTCTGGAGACCTTTCCTAATCAGACCAGGAGGAGCTCAGAAAATTATGAAATCATGTTGTTACATAAAAACAGAGTCAAAGAATAGAAAGTAAAATAATTCAATGGACTTAGATGAAGCAGTACTTCTTTTTTCTTCTTTTTTAATTGAAGGATAATTACCTTAAAATATTGTGTTGGTTTCTGCCATACAACATCGTGAATCAGCCATAAGTATACATATAACCCTCCCTCATGAGCCTCCCTCCAACCCCCACCCTTCTAAGTCATCACAAAGCATCAGGCTGAGCTCCCTGTATTATACAGCAACTTCTCACTATTTTACACTCAGATATGCAGATGATACCACCCTTATGGCAGAAAGTGAGGAGGAACTAAAAAGCCTCTTGATGAAAGTTAAAGAGGAGAGTGAAAAAGTTGGCTTAAAGTTCAACATTCAGAAAATGAAGATCATGGCATCTGGTCCCATCACTTAATAGGAAATAGATGGGGAAACAGTGGAAACAGTGTCAGACTTTATTTTTGGGGGCTCCAAAATCACTGCAGATGGTGACTGCAGCCATGAAATTAAAAGACGCTTACCCCTTGGAAGGAAATTTATAACCAACCTAGATAGCATATTCAAAAGCAGAGACATTACTTTGCCAACAAAGGTCCGTCTAGTCAAGGTTATGGCTTTTCCAGTGGTCATGGATGGATGTGAGAGTTGGACTGTGATGACATATGAGCACTGAAGAATTGATGGTTTTGAACTGTGGTGTTGGAGAAGACTCTTGAGAGTCCCTTGGACCGCAAGGAGATCCAACCAGTCCATTCTAAAGGACATCAGTTCTGGGTGTTCTTTGGAAGGAATGATGCTAAAGCTGAAACTCCAGTATTTTGGCCACCTCATGCGAAGAGTTGACTCATTGGAGAAGACTCTGATGCTGGGAGGGATTGGGGGCAGAAGGAGAAGGGGACGACAGAGGATGAGATGGCTGGATGGCATCACCGACTTGATGGACATGAGTTTGGATAAACTCTGGGAGTTGGTGATGGACAGGGAAGCCTGGCATGCTGCGATTCATGGGGTCTCAAAGAGTCAGACACGACTGAGGATAAACTCTGGGGGGAGAGAAAAAGAACAACACGACTGAACTGAACTGAATGAATATATTTCAATGCTACTCTTTAAAGAGGACCTCTTGTTTTATAAATATCAATATGTGTAAACTCAACTAATTAAATATCCTTGTAAGCAAAGTCAGGGAATTTCAGTGATTTTGTCAAGGTCAAACATCTTGAAATAAGAAAAAGAACCAAGATCTCTTGACCTTGGTTCCATGATTCTTCCACTGCTCCAGATTGCTTAAACCAATATCAATGCACAGTACATATATAAGAAAGATAGGAAAAGAGTAGAAAACTGGTACACTTATTTAATGATGTGTGTATATCAAGATGGAATAAAATTCACAGTGTAATTTCAGACAATAAAGCTACAAATTTCTAACTTCAAAGTTATTTTGAACATGTCCACAAAAATATTTTTATAGTCTCCACATAATGAGATACACTGTCTTAATAGCCACTTACATGAACCCATGAGCATTAAAATGTAAGACATAAACTGCTCAGTATACTGTCTCTAATACCTAAGACTTTCCTCCATGCAGTGTAGAAGGCCCCCAAATTGTCATTAGCATGGTAAGTTGCTCAACATAAATGTCCTCTGATTTTCAAGTTACTTTGCCGTATTTGACCTGTCATGGAGTCAAAAGAAGAAAAAACAAAGATTGGAAATATCCTGATATTTTGAAAGTGACAGTTTCTTTGGGGTTTGACTTTCTGAATTATAAATTCCTCAGGGTGGAAATTTTCTTCTTCATTTGGCACATTTATCAGCTGCAAACTATTACATGACTATGTAAAAATTGGCAATAAAGAAATCTCAAGAATATGGAATAGAAACTGACATGTAGTAAGAAATTCAGTAAAGTATTTGATAAGTGAATGAATGAATAACTCTTATTTTCTTCAATCACTTTCCAAATGATATCAAACAAATTGCATTTACAAAAAATTACAGCATGGTTTTATATAGGTAAACTTCGAGCTTTCTTGAGGAGAGTGAGCTCTCTCTAATTTGTGCTTTATAGAGTCTTCTTTGAAATATAATAATCTATGTTACAATAACATAATTAATATAAAGGTGTTGTATCACTCCTTTTTCTTTCAGTGATGCACCATTTTCTTTATATTGCTTAACTGAGAAAATATTTCCCTTAATGCAGGACAACTAGAACATAAAACAGTGTTAGAAATAGCTCTGCATTTTACAAAAGAAAAATGAAGAAGCCTAATCTTACAAGAAGCCTAATCTTACAAGAAGCCTAATCTTCTTGTAGGATGAAATAGGATTATTTTTCATCTTAAAATATCAGCTATAGGACTTTCAATAACTTCACTGTAAGTGTGAAGTATGGATTTAAGGAATTAATTCTTATAATTTGGGCAGGGAAATATTCATCAAACTAAACAGTTTAGTTTAGCAAAGATTTCTTGAGCAATTACTAAGTGCCATGGTAAACTTAAAAATGAATGAAAGATAGTGCTTGCTTCAGAAACAAATTCTGTAGAGTTCCAAGGAAAATAAAATGGATATGACAACACACACTAGTCTTCCCGGCCCCTAATCCTTATCCTCAGGTAATATGTTCCAAGACCCCAAAGGATGTCTGAAATCATGGTCATCTGCTTTGGTCATCAGAATCAGAAGATGCCAATGGCTGGGAGTCCTGGGAAGGACAGAGTGGAAAAAGCATTAGATTTCATTACACCACTCAGAACAGTGCCAAATTTAAAACTTAAGGATTGTTTGTTTATTTCTGGAATTTTCCATGTAATGTTTTTGGACCATGCTTGACTGCAGGTAATTAAAACTTTAGGAAGTGAAACCGTGGATAAGGGGATAAAATACTACTGTATTTTATTAGTATAAGTAAGATTGTATTAACAATGGTGCACCAAGGAGTGGGGATGGACAATGAATGGTCTACACTCCTGCTAAGTCACTTCAGTCGTGTCCGACTCTGTGCGACCCCATAGACGTCAGCCCACCAGACTCCCCCCTCATTGGGACTCTCCAGGCAAGAACACTGGAGTGGGTTGCCATTTCCTTCTCCAATGCATGAAAGTGAAAAGTGAAAGTGAAGTCTCTCAGTCGTGTCTGACTCTTAGCAACCCCATGGACTGCAGCCTACCAGGCTCCTCCATCTATGGGATTTTCCAGGCAAGAGTACTGAAGTGGGGTGCCATTGCCTTCTCCGGAATGGTCTACACTAGGTACAGCATTATCTGTAGAGAATTAAAAAGCCTAAACACATCTTAGTCTACTTACTATCGCCATGCACTGGCAATTCAACTGGGGTTAAAGAGTGTCTCCCCAGGAAGTTCATGTTCTTCTCAGAACCTCAGAATGTAACCATATTTGGAAAAAGAGCTGTTGCAGATATAGCTAGTTACAATGATGACATGCTAGAGTAGGGTAGGCCCTTAATCCAGTGATGGATGTCCTCATTTTCTTCATGGTGTCTTATTTCTCCAAATGAAGAAGAGGAAAAGAGACACAGCGGTCAACACAGACAAAGAGCACCATGGGGTGAATGGAAAAGATTGGTGCATCTAGAAGCCAGAAAACATCAAGTCCTGCCAGCAACTGCCTGAAGCTAGGAGAGAGACATGGAACAGAGTCTCCCTCAGTGCCTCCCAAAGGACCTAACCCTCCCAATACCTTGATCTCATACATCTGGCCTCTAGGACTATGAGATGGAGAAGGCAATGGCACCCCACTCCAGTACTCTTGCCTGGAAAATCCCATGGGCGGAGGAGCTCTGTAGGGTGCAGTCCATGGAAAAAGAGTCGGACATGACTGAGCGACTTCCCTTTCACTTTCCACTTTCATGCATTGGAGAAGGAAATGCACTAGTGCATCTGGGAAGCCTCAGATTTGAACCTAGGAGTCCTCAACATCCGGGCTTCTCAGGTGGCAAGTGGTAAAGAATCCGCCTGCCAGTGCAGGAGATGCAAGAGATGTGGGTTCGATCCCTGGGTCAAGAAGATCTCCTGGAATAGGAAATGACAACCCACTCCTGTATTCTTGCCTGGAAAATTCTGTGGACAGAGGAGCCTCATGGGCTACAGTCCGTGGAGTCGCACAGAGTTGGACACAAGCATGCATGTGCATCTTTAGCACACATCAAATACCCCAAGCCTTCACATCTTCATGCAGCAAATACCCTCTGCCTGGAATACTCTTCTTTACCTATTAAAATGTCATTCATTCTTCCAGACCCAGCTCAAAAGTCACCCAGCTCCTCTGCACTCTCCTTGCCAGTTTCCCCAGTCACAGTAGTTGTACACTCTTTGAGTCTCCTTCACATCTCTTTTACCACAAGGATAGACTTTGTCATGGTCTGGCTTTGTTGGTACTTGTCTCTTCCCTCCTCACCCCCAAATAGAATGTGATGTTTTGAGGGGTGGAGGCATGTCTCATTAATCTTGGTCTTCGCAGTGTGGTAGTTGGGTGCTTAATTCCTAGTAGACACAAATCTGTACTTATTAAAGATGGATCTGAGTGTCAAGTCTGGCTGCATCCTTGACTAGATGTGTGAATCTGAGAAAATTCCTGAACCCTTCTGTCTTCGTTGCTCTCATCTATAAACTAGTGATGATGAAACCTACTTGTGAGGTTGTAGTGAAGACAAAGACAGATGAGATATGTGAAAATGCCCACACAGTGCAAGGCACGGAGTAAGCACAAGATAAATACTTTTTAAAAAAAGATTATGCTCCACTTACAGTTATAAATTGTTGGCTATATTCCCTGTGCTGTACAATATATCCTTGTAGTTTATTTATTATATACTTAGCAGTTCTGCCTCTTAATCCCCTACCCCTATCTTGCTCCTCTCCCACTTCCCTCTTCCCACTGGTAACCACTAGTTTGTTCTCTGTATCTGTGGATCTGTCTCTTTTTTTTTTAAATATACACTAGGGGTTTTTTTAGATTCTACATGTAAGTGATATCATATAGCATTTGTTTTTCTCTGCCTGACTTATTTGACTAAGCATAATATGCCTGCAGTGCGGGAGACCTGAGTTTGATCCCTGGGATGGGAAGATCCCCTGGAGAAGGGAAAGGCTACCCACTTCAGTATTTTGGCCTGGAGAATTCCAGAGACTATACAATCCATGGGGTCGCAAAGAGTCGGACACGACTGAGAGACTTTCACTTTCACTTTCAATACCCCACAAGCCCATCTATGCTGTTGCAAATGGCAAAATTTCATTATTTTATGGCTGAGTGGTACTCCATTGTATATATACACCACAACTTCTTTATCAATTTGTATGATAAATATCTTTAAGGGAATAAAATAAATGAGTAAGGTGTCGTAGTGTAAAAGCAAATAATAATAATAAAACCCACCACTTATTAAGTAAGTGCCAAGCACTATTTTAGGTAGAACATATACATTACATCATCATTCTTCAAATTCCACCAGTTATTATCATAATCATCATTTTCTTTTATTAAGGAATTGAACTGAGGCCTATACAGGTTAAGTTTACCTAAGGTCAAGGGGACAGCAAGATTTGGACTTTGATTCAAATGAGTCAAAAACTCTAGCTTCGAGAAAAAACCAGAAAGCTGACTGGTACTTAATGCCCCCCGATTAGTGTACCAGCTCATCCAAATGTCACACCATGATATTTAACCTTCAGGGATAGTCATTTTATCAAATTTTCACCAAAACCTCAGAAAAAAATCTGAACATTTAAAAATTTGTGCTCCTTAAAACTGGAAAACTACAGCTGTCAGCAGTCACGTGGGGTTTGGCTGTTCTTCATGAAATACAAGCCCTGTTAATTAGAGGTATGTTACAACTATTCGTTGTTGTACAGCACAGTGTACACAATGAAAACATTCAGGACAGCTTGCCACATTCAATGAGATGTTTACAGACTAGCAATAGAAATAAAAGCTGTAACCAAAGTATGAGTGATATTCTTTTGATGTCAGCTACATGGAATCCTTCCTGTGACAGTAGCTGAATTTTTTTTTAAAGGAGGTTGGATTAGAAAACTGGAAAGTGTTTTTCTTTACTGTGTGCAGGTCACAAGTCTGTTATAAGGGAAAGAAATTTAGATGTTTTTAAAAAATCAAATCATTTATCTTAGTGTTCCCCGAAGTTTGCAAACTGCTGAGCAACGTGATGCTTTGCCCTGCATTCTCCTCATGGAGTCTATCTGGGTAAATTAATTACAAGACAATCCTTAGGAATTAAGTGTATTTTAAGTTCAGAGGCATCTGCTTAGAGACTTCTAATGCCAGTAAATAGCCCCTTTGGAAATGCACTCGTTAGTATGAGTGGTATAATTTTCATTTCCGCTGGCACTGTGGCATATGACTTCTTCAGTTTCAGCTGCCCTCTGACTGACCTGTCAAGGACATAAACCCCTCTGAGGATGTTCAGTGCCATTTGCACTTCTCTAGTAGGTGTAAGGGACCAGATTGATTTGCTGCATGTAAAGAATAATTTAGTAGATGATTTTCTCTCGTTTTAATGCGACACATTATCTATATAAACACACATACAGAGCCTGAACTTGTAATAAGCTTACTGGATAATAGAATAAAACAAATAAACATTTCCTTAGATAGCCAGATATTCCATATGTCATGAGGACATGAATTAGGAAAAAACCAAAGGACCGGATTAGTCCATTTTGTAAAATGAAAATACATTTTTATTGAATGCCAGTAAGGTATTGGCAGGGGACTGATGAGAGAGAGGGTGCTTAGAACACAGAGAATGGAAAATGACATTTTACATTTTTTTTTCCATTTCTCTTATAAAATGAGAATATGATGAGTTCAAAATCACCTGATTTTTACAAAGCCACTGTGTTGTGGTTTGGAAGAATTCTGAATCAGGGTGATTTTAGGAAAGATGCTCTTTCCCAGGCTTGAAACAAAAGCAAAGCATGGCCAACTGCCATTATGCCATCGTTATAAACAAGAAGGCACTGAATGGGCATCCTCCAGAAAGACACAGAAGGGCCACTTGCCATCCATCCACCCATCAACAAATCTAATTTGGAAAGGTCAGGCAAGGAGGAAAGAAAACTTCAGACCTATGAATAAAACAGAGGCAAAAACTTAATTTAAATAATAGAATTTTCAAGTGCATGTAGTAACTGGCATTTGGCTACCCCCAGAAGCATAGTTGACCTGGGTAATACCACCAAATCAATCACTTCTAATGATACTAATGATAATAAAGGACCATTTACACAGTGCTTTATTAGTGTGATAAAGCATATTCATGTTCTGTATCATTTGGTCCTCACAACAATCTCAAGAAGGAGGCTGCATTTGATATCTGTTAAGAACACAGGTTTTGGAGCCCAGCCAATTAGTTTAAAATCCCGGTCCCTCAATATACTAGTTGGATCACCTGGGAAACTTAGGTATTCTCTCTGAACCTGTAATAAGTGTAGGTGGGATCATGCAGGAAAAGCATTTTCCTAGTACTTGGCTCATGGTAGGCTTACAATGCCTGGTAGTTATTGTTATTATCCATCAAGGATTTCAATAACTTACTCTTTTCTAGTCCAGAAATATATTTCTGAAAAAAAGTGTCTTTAAAACCAGTTGCTGAAATTTTTAAGCAAATATAAGTATTTATTGAATAAATGAATGGAAACAACTCTAGTTCATGATCAATCAGGAAAACATAATTCATTGGATAGTATAATATTTGTTCAGCAAACATTTATGTCTGAACTCTTACTATGGACCAGGAGCTATTCTTTGAACATATCATTTAATCTTCCTATCAAGGCTGTGAAGTTAAATGTTATCCTCTTTCACAGATTACAAAACTAATAGTCCAACAAATTATCTTGCATATGGATACATAGCTACTAAGTAACAAAGCTTGGAGTTAAAACTGGGTTTGATTCTATATTTAGGGCTCATTCTTAGCAACATTGCCTCTTGACCCATTACTGGACAATCCAAGACAAACCATAGTATTGTCCTCAAATACTGTCCATTTTCTATGGACAGGCTCCATGGAATGAGACACAAATTTCCTTCTAAATCTAAATCACTTGGCTATTCAGCATGACTCCTAGATGTATATAAGGATGTCATATCTGGTACCATAATGTGACTGTTAATACAGTTAACAATTACAATAAGCTTTTATCTACAATATGGCCCAAATCATGGCTTGCAATGAAAAAAAACTAATGATGTGAACCTTGTCCATGATCCTCACCTCTCACATTCTCTTTCTTTATACCAGCTATTCTCCATACACTGGTAATTTAGGGGGAAAGGAAGAGAGGGATTTGAAAAGAAAAAAAGGTTAGAGAAGGAAGCACCTTGCTCTCACTCAGAACTGAAAACATATGGTCAAAGACTTTAGGAAAAAGAATGGAGTTGCTGTTCACCAGCTTTAGCCCTGACTCCAACCTCTGAGGGGGACACATGACCCTTTATGCATCTCATGGAACTCTCTGCATCCTCTTGGACAAAGTGAGCAGCTGCATATTCCAGGAGAGAAAGTGATTGGAAGGCGATGGATAAAAACAACACTGTCATTCTTTCATTTCATATATAAATATAGACATATATGAATCTGTGTCTATGTCAGTCACTCAGTCATGTCCGACTCTTTGCAATCCCATGGTCTGTAGCTCACCAGGCTCATCTGTCTATAGAATTCTCCAGGCAAGAATAGTGGCGTGGACAGCCCATCCCTTCTCCAGGGGATCTTCCTGATCCAGGGACTGAACCCAGGTCTGCATTACAGATGGATTCTTTACCATCTGAGCCACCAAGAAAGCCCCATATATATGTATGTGTGCATCTACATATGTGTATGTGTGTGTTTGTGTATATATATATATATAGACAGAGAGCATCTTCTACATGTTCTGCATATAGATCAGACAGTCGCCGTCGTGTCCGCTCTTGCGCCCCATGCCGCAGCCGCCGCCTCCCTGTCCATCACCCTCCCGGGTCCTCGCTCGCATCCATCGTCGTGTGCCTCCCCTCTCATCCTCTGTCGTCCCCTTCTCCTCCTGCCCTCTCCCTCCCCTCGGTCTTCTCCTGGTCAACTCTTCCAGGGTGGCCAAATACTGGGTTTCAGCTTTGCATCATTCCTTCCAATCCAGATGCTCCTTCGGGACTGGTTGGATCTTCTTCAGTCGACTCTCAAGAGTCTAAATGCTAAAAATATAAGTGTTTACTGAGTAAATTTAATTTTCTCATTGCAGTGAAAGAGATAAACCAATCTCTACCCTCAAGAATCCTATAGTTTAGTTTGGAGAAAAGATATTAAGCAAATAATTACATGAATAATTATTTATCTTCAACAGTAACAAGTGTAGCAAAATTGAAGTACAATGTGCTGTGAGACACAGCACATGGACAGGGGGCATTTGAGCTAAGGAGGGAAGTATGATTTAAGCAGAGAGTAAGTGCCAGGTCATTCCAGACAGAACAGCAAACGTTTTATCACAGCCTGTGACAACCTAAGATCTGTCCCTCCTTCCTTTAAGACCTTGTCTCTTATTAGTCTCACCCCCAATTCATCACCCACCCACCCCCATCACTCTTCTCTAGCCCCTTCATCTTCTCTCTTTTTTTGAACATGTAAGTTCATTTCTGTCTCATGAAGCTTTTGCAATTGTTGTTCCCTCTGCTTGGAGTGCTCTTATCTAAGCTCTTCTTATAACTGGGTCCAATATTTGTATCTCAGTTCAAAATTGCTTGTTCCAAGAAACCCCATCCACCATATGCGATGCAGCTTCACCCCTCACTCTACACCAGTCACTGTCTACCATATCACACTGTAACTGTTCCTTTATAGTAGTTAACAGTTCTTGATGATGTTTTACTTTTGGGGGGCTTCCTGGTTCAGACAGTAAAGAATCTGCCTACAATGCAGGAAACCCAGGTTTGATCCCTGGGTTGGGAAGATCCCCTAGAGGTGGAAATAAAAACCCACTCCAATATTCTTGCCTGGAGAATTCCATGGACAGACAAGCCTGGTGGACTACAGTCCATGGACTCCCAGAGTCGGATATGACTGAGCGACTTTCACTCACTATGTCTGTTTCTCCCAGCTAGAAAATAAGCTTCATGAGTCTTGTGTGCTTGACACAAAGAAATCACTCAATAAAAACTGAATATATGAATAAGAAATAGCATTTATAAAAAGACACTATGGTGAAAAGAGATGTGGCATCTCCCAGCAACAGAAAGGACTGTGTGGTTGAAACACAGTTGAATGACTTGTTTGCTGTTAGTTGTTTCTCAAATGTTTATGTCTATATGGACAAGATATATAGAGGTAATGGCTCATCAACTGTATTTTAATCAGCTTGACAGTAATCACAATGTCTTCTTAGAAAGAGTACACATGCCCTGCATATAGTAGTCACTCAACCAACTTTTGGCTGATTGAAAAATAATTCTAGTCTTTTAAGATCCTGCCACCTTATCTCTACATATCAAATTTCAGCTTCAAAAGTGACTTCCCATCACTGTATCAGTAGATTCCTCACTAATATAGACCTGCCGATGAGTAGATATTTGATTGTACCAGCCTTAAGGGAATGCATTCACCTCCTTACAGTTTGGTTCTGGGACTTGAACAAGGTATAGAGCATATCCCTTGGCAAGTCTAACTTTATACTTTGTGAACTAAAGACTCATAATAGGGCTAGAGTAAGGTCATCAAATAGTAATGTACATTTTTTGTTCTCTACATTCTTGGGTAGAAGGCACTGTTTCCCAGCACTAACAGATCATCTTTTCTAACCTTTCTGCTCCAGCTGTTCACTCCAGAAAGTGAGTACTGGTAGAAAGAGACTGGCAGTTTAATAATTGAGTAGTCAAGTATGGAGGAGGCATCTCAGCTGCATGAAACCTTCCCCTAGAGCAGTTCCAGAACCCTCACATGTTGGCTTTGAAACCTGTGAGGTTTGAAACCAGCACCTCCCAGAGGAATTTTACTGTAAAATAGTTTCCTGGGTCTCTGCACATGCTCTATGCTACTGGGCCTCCAAAGCAAGCAGACACATATTAAGGAAGAATTGCCAGGGGCCTTCTCATCCTTAAACATTCTATATAGGTAAAAACACTTCATATCTCTAATAAGGCTGACCAGAATGGATTATTGGGTTAATTGGGGGGGGTGGGGGCAGGGGGAACTGACAGTCCACATAATTTCAGGGCCAATGAGATATATATATATATATACCTACTTTGCCTCAATTATGGAGAAAACTGCATCTGGCCTAGATTACCATGACTGAAAATTCCTTAAGGTCAGGGAACATGTCTAAGTTTTCTTTGTATTAATCAATTTGCACAGGTTCTGGAAAGTCATACTTGGATAAATATTAGTGAATGATCATCAAAAATCTATCAGTTTCTACAAGATTATGGTTTAAAAACAATCCAATTGCACTAATTTAATATCCTCCTAAACAGGTCTATTATATTGAGGAAAAAATTATAGCTGTAATAGATCTTGTCTTTATCAAGCTTCTGCAACTAGCACCTTTTGACATTGTTGTCAATGATTTAAAAAATTTAATCACCATAGAACTGGGTAAGTTTTTTGGGTTATTTGATAACCCAAAGAAACTCATTCTGGTTAACTTTAGTAGAAAAAGATTGCATTGGAAAGATAGAGCTGTATACAGAACCTACTGCCTGGCTGAAGAAGCAGGTTTGGAAAAGAAAATGCAGCTCTAAGAATCTCCATAGTAACCTGCCTTTCAAATGAATGAATATTAACCTTTTTTTCTGTCTTTATATTACTACACTCAATGTTCAGAATCCTAGGAGAAAGAGACTGATTGCCGCAACTTGGGTCTTAGTAACATCCTATGGCTAAAGGAGAGAAGAGAAACTTGATTTACGTCCCCATCAATATTATGCACAATGAGAAAGAGAGAATGCCCAAAATAGATATGGGGGTGTCTTTCTCAAAAGGACCTAACAGAAGCAGATGTTAAGAAGAGGTGGCAAGAATACATAGAAGGACTACACAAAAAAGGTCTTAATGACCCAGATAACCACAACGGTGTAATCACTCACCTAGAGCCAGACATCCTAGAATGTGAAATCAAGTGGACCTTAGGGAACATCACTATGAATAAAGCTAGTGGGGGTGATGGAATTCCAGTTAAGCTATTTCAAATCCTAAAAGATGATGTTGTTAAAGTGCTGCACTCAGTATGCCAGAAAATTTGGAAAACTCAGCAATGACCACTGGAAAAGGTCAGTTTTCATTCCAATCCCAAAGAAGGGCAATGCCAAAGAATGTTCAAACTCTTGTGCAATTGCACTGATTTCACACAATAGCAAATTAATGCTCAAAATTCTTCAAGCTAGGCGTCAACTGTATGTGAACCAAGAACTTGCAAATGTAAAAGCTGGATATAGAAAAGGCAGAGGAATCAGAGATCAAATTGTCGACATCCATTGGATCATATAAAAAGCTAGAGAATTATAGAAAAACATCTACTTCTCCTTCATTGACTACACTAAAGCTTTTGACTGTAGATTACAACAAACTACGGAAAATTCTTAAACAGATGGGAATATCAGACCACATAACTTGCCTCCTGCAACACCTGTATGCAGGTCAAAAAACAATAATTAGAATCAGACATAGAACAATGGACTGGTTCCAAATCAGAAAAGGAGTATGTCAAGGCTATATATTGTCACTCTACTTATTTAACATATGCAGAGTACATCATGTGAAATGCCAGGCTAGATGAAACACAAGCTGGAATAAAGATTGCCAGGAGAAATATCAATAACCTCAAATATGCCAATGATATCACCCTTATGGCAGAAAGTGAAGAGGAATTAAAAAGCCTCTTGATGAAAATGAAAGAGGAGAGTGGAAAAGCTGGCTTAAAACTCAACATTCAAAAAACAAAGATTGTAACATTCAGTCCCATCACTTCATGGCAAATAGATAGGGAAACAATGAAAACAGCAACAGACTTTATTTTCTTGAGCTCCAAAACCACTGTGGACAGTGACTGCAGCCATGAAATTAAAAGATGCTCACTCCTTGAAAGAAAAGCAATGACAAACCTAGACAGCATATTAAAAAGCAGAGACATCACTTTGCCAACAAAGGTCTGAATATTCAAAGCTATGGTTTTTCCAGTAGTTATGTACATATATGAGGGTTGGACAAATAAAAGGCTGTGCACTGAAGAGTTGATGCTTTTGAGCTGTGGTGTTGGAGAAGACTCTTGAGAGTCCCTTGAACAGCAAGGAAATCAAATCAGTCAATCCTAAAGGAAATCAACCCTGAATATTCATTGGGAGGACTAATGCTGAAGCTGAAGCTCCAATACTTTGGCCACATGATGCAAAGAGTTAACTCATTGGAAAACACCCTGATGCTGGGAAAGATGGGGAAAAGGGATGACAGAGGATGTGACCGTTGGATGGCATCAACTGACTCAATGGACATGAGTTTAAGCAAGCTCCGGGAGATGGTGAAGGACAAGACAGCCTGGAGCGCTGGAGTCCATGGAGTTGCAAAGAGTCACATACAACTGAGCAACTGAACAGCTTTATAAAAAAAAAAAAAAAAAGGAATGCAATAAGGCTGAAAACCCACAAATATCCACTACAGCAGATGAAGTAGGGGAGAAAGGAATGAACATTTCTGGAGCACCAAGCACATACTTTGTGAATTACTTTACACAAGTGTCTCATTTCACCCTGAGCCATTCTGAGAAATGGGCATTTTATCTTCACTTTGCAGATGAAGAAAGTGAGGCTTAGAGAGGTTCAGGGACTTGCTGAGCACCACCTAGCTAATAAGCGTTACAGTGAAGATTTGGACCCAGGTTTATTTTATCTTATATCTGAATTCTCCTGTGTGTCCCAAGCTTAAGTAACAATCATTCATGGGTTATTGTCAACTCTAAGGGGATATAGTGAATAGGGTTCTAGAAAGGCTGATCCTTCCAAGAGAAAATGTAATGCTTTATTGATAGACTTGGTTGGTGAAATAGAGTACATCAGCAGAGGAGTAGCCAGGGAGAAAGCACAGGATTGAGAATGCAAGAGAGGAGTTCATGTCCTGGCTTTGCCACTTTATAATCATGGAACCCTGGGTAAGATATGAGATATGAGTTTCTTAGCTAAAAAAGGAGGCTAATAATACCTGATAATTATCTCACAGGGGACAGCAAAAGCACAGGATTTGACATTTCTACCAAGTCCCTTAACCTCTTTAAGCCTTATTTTTTAATGCAAAATAATGATTGTATCTATAAAATAGGACTAGTATAAGAATGAAATGAGATAGTATAAATAAATTCTTGAGCACTGTGTAAATGTTCATTAAATATTTTTTTCCCTTTCAAATCACATAATTCTCATGAGGATCAAGAAAGACAATGTACGTGAAGATACTTTAAGAGCTGTGACATGCTACCAAAACTGCAAATGACATCAAATTAGGCAGAAAAAAATGTTTAATTGAATTGTAATTTTTAATTGTCTGAAAAATGAAAGGTATTCATTTGAATAGAAATTAATATTTGGTAGGAAAAAATATGGAGTGTGGTAGAGAGTGGCTTGCTATATTCTAATCCCATTCCCTCTTCTACTTGGGTACTTAGCTAAATGCATCACTGAGCTTTCAGCCTCTTCTGCAGTTAGGTGTGGCCATGTGACTAGTTCAGGCCAAACGGATATAGGTATGTGTGCGTGTGTGTTAGTTGCTCAGTTGTGTCTGACTCTTTGTGACCCCATGGGCTGTAGCTCACCAGGCTCCTCTGTCCATGGAATTCTCTAGACAAGAATACTGGAGTGGGTAACCATTCCCTTCTCCAGGGGATCTTTTTGACCCAGGAATCAAACCCATGCCTCCTGCATTGCAGGCAGATTCTTTACCATCTGAGTCACCAGGGAAACCCTATGGGCATAAGTTTAGTCCATAAAAATCTAAGAGCAATCCTTCATACACTCTCCTCCAGCACATTTGGATACCATGTATAAGTGATTAAGAGCCACAAGGTGGAGGGAGCCTGGGTCTCTAAATCCCTATTTGGAGGAAACCTGACCACTGGTCAGAGACATACATTTTGGCTTTACATAAGCAGAAAACAAGTATCTACTCTGCTAAACTATTAAGTTTTTGCCTTTATATGTTTTTAACAGCATTACATTAACTCATGGATTGTCAGCCTCAGAACTACTGAAATTTTGGGCTGGATTCTTCTTTGATGTCAGGGTGGAGTTGGGTTTGTCTTGTGCTTTATAGGGTGTTTAACCGGAATCCCTGGCCTCTATCCACCATATGCCAGCAGCATTCCCCACCCACTCCACCACTCCCGGCTTGAAAATAAAAAATGTCTCTTCGGTGGTGGTCCTTAGTCATGTCCTCCAGGCTCCTCCATCCATGGGATTTTTCAGGCAAGAATACTGGAGTGGGTTGCCACCTCCCTTCTCCAGGGGATCTTCCCAACCCAGGGATCCAATCCATGTCTCCTGTGTCTCCTGCATTGCAGGCAGATTCTCTACCCACTGAGATCAGAGAAGCCCCTCAAAAATGTCTCTGGACACTGCCAGATATCCCCTAGGGGGCAAAAGTCTCTTGATTGAGAACCACTACCACAACTAGTCTTGGAAACTAAATTCACTTTTTTAAAAAATTGATCTGTACAAGGCTGAGATAGAAGGAATGACTCTCCCCAAAGTTAGTAGAAAAATAGCTGAGGTGCCTCTGCTGCTGCTGCTGCTGCTAAGTCACTTCAGTTGTGTCCACCTCTGTGCGACCCCATAGACGGCAGCCTACCAGGCTTCCCCGTCCCTGGGATTCTCCAGGCAAGAACACTGGAGTGGGTTGCCATTTCCTTCTCCAATACATGAAAGTGAAAAGGGAAAGTGAAGTCACTCAGTCGTGTCCAACTCTGTGCGACCCCATGGACTGTAGCCTACCAGGCTCCTCCGTCCATGGGATTTTCCAGGCAAGAGTACTGGAGTGGGGTGCCATTGCCTTCTCTGAGCTGAGGTGCCTAGACTACAGATAAAAACTGAGTCCAAAAGCAAATTCGTTACATGCTGGGGATTAAAATTCCTAAATAAAATTACTTTCCAGATCTGCTGGTGCTCTGCAACTGAATCAGAGATACCACAATCGAACACAACACTGTACTTAGACTGTTCTGAGATCTTCAACTGTTGCAATACTACTTACCGAGTTAGGTTTATTCCTATTCTCGGCAATGGCGCAGAAAGAGGAGTGTCTGGGTCTTTCATCAGAGTTATAGTCTCCTGCTTGTCCTCAGTGTATAGGAATATAATGATCTCATAGTGTAGATGGTTTAACATAAAAATCCTCCCTCTGCACAGCTTTCAGAAATCATTTTGGTGGAGTAAAAGCCAAGTAGCAATATATGAGCACTTTCTCTTACACATTTTATTCATCATTCTTAAAAAAAACTCATAATGCAAAATTTTTCAACTTATAAAATGTCCACAAGATAAAATTTTTTTTCATTTTCTTTCCCCCCCCTTTCAAAAGGTTTCTTTTCTTTACTACCATGCTAAGAATATATTAGAGAATCTATGAAAGCCTGCTGATCAGATTTAATTGAGGCATTATTCTGTTATAAATATTTGAATAGGAATTTCCTTCTCAGCATTGATGAGTACAACTCATTCACATGAAAAATACAAAATAAATTTTTAGAAGTATTGTTTTTTTTCTTCCTTGGTTTTCACAGAAAGATCTATCAAGCCAAACTGACAATAATATTCATACACTGAAAACTATAAAAGCATAAAAAAGAATCATGCTTAACAATAAACAAATCATAAATTTGATAGCAAATTGGTTGTGATATTTGAATTTCCATATTTTTTAAAAAACCTAAAATTCATAAATGCTATCCATTTTAATTGTTTCATTTATTTTAAGCACTTTTTAGAAAGTGTATCATAAAATCAGGACTGGAATAGGAAACAGATATGTGTGAAATTTGGGAATTTATCAAGTTCTGAATACCAGTACCTCAATTTTTCTTTTTAAAGGTATCACATATGGCAAAATTAAAAATCAGGGTATCTCAAAACCAAACATGTGTATATGTGTTATATTTCATACTGCCAATAACTATTAATTTGCTCCTTCCAAAAAGCATAGCAAATATGAGATGGTTCTGCTTAATTTCCGCTTCTCAAAGAAGAACATACAAACTGGGAAGAGAGAGGACTTGGTGTATTTATGTTTTTGTCTAAAGAGAATTATTAGTCTTAACTACTTAAAACTCCTGGGAAATCAAAGTACCATCACTAACTGCCATCTCTGAACTGAAACCCCTGAATTTTCCATACAAATACTGCCTGCCACTGTAAGCAACCTCACACCAGATAAATGGAGGTGCTATTGAGTCCCCTCAGTTACATTCTATTATGATTTTAGTTAGGCGATTCTGCCCATACACTGGAAATATATACGTACAGTAAATCTCTTTCTAAAGGTGCATTAATATTCAGCATGTATATGATAAGTGAGCAATAGCACAGCATCATTCATTTTCAAATCCACACTCATTCTCGTTATGCATTTGTACCACCACACAGAAAGCCCCTAAATAATCCTTCAAGGAAACGTTAGCAGAAGCTGGGTTTACTGTGTGAATGGGAGGAGGCACTGTGTCTAAGAACTCACATTACCTCTTTGTGTAGCATGTTCATTAGAATCCGGAGAAAAATCTACCCCAGCTTGCCAGGCTGCACATTTTGCTGTAGCCCTGATGGAAGCAGAAAGTCCCCACTCTGATGCCTAGAAAGAGCTTTCCCAGCTAGAATTTGGGGATAGACTAAAAAAGTTCTTCCCCTGAAAGATGGATTAAATTGATCATTTTTTCCTAGACATAGTGCACTTCAGGCTCATTTTGCTTTGTAATTAAGAAGAAAGCCAGAAACATCATTTACACATTAAGAATTTAATAGATATATTTTTCTAGCTTTATGCATTAGCACAGGACAGCCCATTAATGAAATAAGTCTTCCTTCAGGGTCAATTTAGATGGCTGTAATCTTCTGCAAATATATTGCAAATGAGGATCATTTAATGATCTTAAAACTAACTGCCAGGAGAGGATTGTTATAACTCTCCAGACAACAAAAAGAGACTTGGTATGGTGTGCAGTAGCCTTTCTTTAATGTAACAAATGTTTTATTTCTGGCCACTAGATTTTTTTAAATTACAAGTATTATCTTCATTTAAGGTTAGTCTCTGGCTTGCTGACCTGGGAGGTTGATTCTGATTATTGAAAGCTCAGGGCTGCGTTAAATGATGAATAAAAGGATAACAGTGTTGCAATGAGAAAATGTATCCACTGGTTTGCTGATATGGTCTTGACTGTCAACCTCTGTCCAGCTTCTTTTGGTCTGCTCTGGTTCACCTTTTCTAGATTTTATTAATCCATGTGTGCTGAAGTCCACTGAAATAACAATACTTAGCATGTGTGCAGCATTCAAGCATTTTAAAAGATCTTGTTTACTCCTAAAAACAACATTAAATGGCAGGTATTGAGCATGTATTCCCAGGTGGTGATAGTGTTGAAGAACCTGCCTGCCAATGCAAGTAGACATGAAGCGGTGAGGATTTGATCCCTGCATTGGGAAGATCACCTGAAGGAGGGCACAGCAACTCACTCCGGTATTCTTGCCTGGAGAATCCCCATGGACAGAGAAGCATGGCAGGCTACAGTCCATGGGGTCACAAAGAGTCAGAACCAACTTACCACACATACATGGAGCATGTCAATTTCCCTTTTTATAACAACTAAGAAATCTGGGGCTCCAGGTTCTCATTCCGCCCTTCCTATCTCCAGCTAGAGAGCTAAAATTCGGGTCTTCTGACACTTCGCACCATCTGTCTACTCATGGCAACCCTGTGACCCCTTGTCTTTGGAAAAGCACTGGTTGAAAGCAGTGGAGGTCTAGAGGGAAGATATGCTACAAAATCTCCATACCCTCAGTGAATGTACTGTAAAAACAAAACACTGGCCCTAAAAATATAGCAGAGGGTATATGTGTGTGTGACAATTAACAAATGAATGAAATAGCTATAGTAAGCGTTAAGAAGTTCATGAAAGGGAGAAGTATTATGGGATACAGTAATCAGAGAAGATTTTCTGGAAAAACGTAGACTTGAAAGAAGGGCAATTGTTATATGCTGTCAGGCAAAAGGCAGCACATTTGAATGTGGGACTTTGAAGTCAGATGGGCCTGGACTTTAGTCCTAGCTCTGCCATTTATTAGCTAAATGGCTCTAGTCCAGTTATTTAATTTCTCTAAGATTTATCTGTAAGATGGGAACAATTATTAGCACCTGGCCCATAGAACTGTTGTTGATAATGTGTGAGATAATGTATGTAAACTGCTTATAGTAAAATGGTCGGTACAGGATCAGTGTTCAGCTTAAGAACAACTTAAGCGAAGGACTAGAGATGAGATATAAGAAGGACTGCCAAAATATAATGATTAAATGAGTGCTGCTGCTGCTGCTGCTAAGTCGCTTTAGTCGTGTCCGACTCTGTGAGACTCCATAAATGGCAGCCCACCAAGCTCCTCTGTCCCTAGGATTCTCCAGGCAAGAACACTGGAGCGGATTGCCATTTCCTTCTCCAATGCATGAAAATGAAAAGTGAAAGTGAAGTCGCTCAGTCGTGTCCAACTCTTTGCGACCCCATGGACTGACTGTAGTCTACCAGGCTCCTCCGTCCATGGGATTTTCTAGGCAAGAGTACTGGAGTGGGGTGCCATTGCCTTAAATGAGTGAGGTTTGAGCAAAACTTTGTGGAAAAGAGTAATGAGAAACTAACTTATCAGGGCCCCTGAATGCAAATAACAGTTTTGCTCAGTGGCTTTCTTTCTCTCCCCCTCCACTCTTTTTTTTTTTTTTTTTTTTTTACAATTCAGAATCCTTTCTTGGAACTAAAATCTTATTTTCAATATACATAAAAAATATTAATAGAGCTGCTCTGGTTGGAGCTGATGTAGAGAATCCAGAGCCCCATCTGTTCAGTATCTCCAACATCTTTTGGAAGGAAACCCAAATTGGAAACCATGTCTTCTGACAACAAGGAGTCTTGAAGTCTTCCTCCAGGAAAGTGATATGATGAGCATTTACCTGGCAGCCGGTAGACGGAACGCAATAGAGGACAGAGACACGAATGATCACTTAGCATCCTGTGGTGGTTGTCAAGTGATAATGCTTTGGAATGGAATGGTGCGGTGGCAGTGGGAACAGAGAGGGACAAGTGCCAGAGTCTTTACCCAGGACAACGAGAGAGGTCTTTGCAAGAAGGGGAGGGATGAACTAAAAGGGATCAAACATGATTCACAGGATATAGACCTGGGCAATCATTGGTGGAATCCTTAGTGCCGCTCCTCAATTTCCAAAAACCTTGTTAAATTCTGTTATGCAGGAATGATGGCTAAGGTCATTATTTGTGATTTAAAGAAGTGCTGGGTAGTTAGGATAATAATAACACAAAAATAATAGCAATAATGAAATTTATTTAGGGAAATGATAATGAAGGTTAATTGGTAGGGGTACAGTGTGGAGTGAGGTTCCTGGTCAGATAAAACACTGAGTCAAATTAAACAGTCTTCTTTACCCAGAATTCTAATTCTTTAACATGTTGCTGTTTATCTTGAGCTCTTGAAAGAGGAATAGAATAAGAAGTTTTCCACAAACTTATTTGACCAAAACCCTCTTTTTAGAAACATTTGTATGGGATTAATGCTTTTTGGGATTAATGCTTTTTGGAATCCATTTTGGGTTATGCTGCTCTCTGAAAACCACCAAAGAATCCTTGAGGAAGTCTCGTTCCACTCACTCACTCATTGGAAATATATTATGTGTCAGACATATGACTTCCTCCCCAGGAACTGAATATCTATCAAGGGAAGCCCACACATAACCCATGTTATATATATATCTACAATGCTTACAAAATGCTTGTAGTGCTTTGGAAAGAGCAAATGAGTCATGTGGCTACAAATAAGAATGCTGGTTTGGTAGTTCAAGTGGCATGTGATGAGGCTAGAATGGTGGTTAATAGTCATCATTATCAATATCATTGGCTGCCACCTCTTGAAAGCATGCTATATGCTAAGCATCATGCTAAGTATATTAAAGGTATATCAAAGTATATAAAGTATATTAATGTATATCAATAAATCTTTCCTACTAACCATAAGGTAGGTACTGTTATCATCTACATTTTACATATACAAAAAACTGGAGACTTAGAGAATATTATTTCCCCAATTCTCATGCAACCTAAATGGCAAAATATGAACATAATTCCAACCAATCAGAACCCAAGGTCTGTGTGCTTAACTATTGGGATACATAGACTTCTTAAATCTTGTGAACTGTCTTAAGAAGTGTGGACTTCATCATGGAGATTTTGAAGAGCCACAGAAGGTTCTACACTTCTTCTATCCTTTGACAAATCTCTGAAAACACATTTAGTCAGAGCCCAAATCATAAGAAAAAGACACTTGCTAAACTACCAAACCACATCTGCCTTGCAGGGAAGCTCATGAGTCAGAGCGTCCAAACTGCCTGGGGCTTTTCAAATGAAAGGCCCTTCTGTGTCTGTCTGCAAGTTACTATCCTGCTGGGTTATCTTCTTCAATAATTGTTTCTTAGCACTGCATTGCTGCACCATGAAAATCTTGCTTTATTGTACCTTCTTCAGAGAATCCACAGCTCCACATTCTGTCTGTCGTGTGGCTTTACTGAGAGCTAACTTTCAAAGTCATGCATTCTATGTTAAGTGTATTTTAAACCATGCAGCATCACATTAAAAAGAAATGGCAGTCATTCTGCCCTGGAAACTGTTCCCTAGCATGACATTACTTTAATTCACTGGCTCCTTGTAATCAAGATCTAATAAACAGCACCTTTAAATAAGTCCTACACACAGCCTGCATTGTTACAATCAATTGAACTACTTAAAAAAGAAAACCTCTGAGGCTATCTGGAGGCATTCTGTGCTTCCCTCTGTTTTATGGCACAACCTTAGACACGACGTGTAAAAAGGTCAAGACAGCATGTAGCGTTTGCATTAAACAGCAGAACACTAATTAGTTTTGGTGACAATGGGGTTCTGTTAGCATGTTCTAATATTTTGATGCCTAGTTTTGTTTGAAACCTCTAGCCATATTACACAAAAGCTGTTCTATCTTCCAGTTTTCCTTTCCTTGATTTTTCAACTCTATTATCTGTTTGAACAAAGCACATAGATTTTCTATTACTATATTTGCATTAAAAGTCTGTTCTAAAATCTAATTTCAAAATGGGGCATTTCAGAAAAGTCAAAAGAGAATTTAATGTGGATCCCAATATTTCTCCATTAGTTCCATCCACTTTTTCAAATTTCAAATGTAAATTGTGTTAAAACATACCATCAATGAATTTTAATCTATATAATTAACTATCCAGAGCAAGTGTACCATGTTATAAAAGGTTAAACATTAACTTCCGAATGTTAAATTTGTAATGGATTTCCACATTCGTGAATTCCATATTAAGCTAATAGAAGAAATAATACAGATTTTCAAAACCAAAATGATTATTTTTCCATCACTGTGTTTGTATCTATATTCTCACTCTTTTTAGAATATAGGTAAATTTCTAAAACATTCTTCAAGAGAAAGAACTGCAAATGGAAGAAAATAACATTGAGACTTTATCAACAAACTGATAGAATATCAATTACTATAAGTAATTAAAACATAGTATAATATGACTTTCTATATAATATAACACACTGAATGAATTTTCCTCAGCTGATTTAGGAATTGCCAATTCTCGTACAAGACAGATTTGTCACTTTTTGGTCTCATTTGCTGTTTTTTGACCAGTTAGAGATTATAAGCTTACATTGGTCACCATCTTTCCAAAAGGTTATTGGGCTAATGCTTTAATAATACCTTCTGACTCTGTTCTCCCTTGGGATTAAAAGCAATCAAATCTGTAGGTGGGGGAAAAAAAACCCACATTCTTCTTTGTTCCTTCTAGCTGACTTGGCTATGGTCTACAGAAGCTGAACTTTCATTAAAAGAAAATAAAGTTTCTAGCCCTTCATCTTGTAAAGGTAGCGTCTTTATACCGTAAATCAATACACTGCTGTTTGGTTTGCTCTCCGGCTAGACAGACCAAAACAATATAGCATCAAGGGAAGTGGGAGCATCCCTTCCGAGCCATTTGTCTTAATGGAGTGCCCACTTCAAAACTGACTTCTTACTGCTTCCATGATGCCCATTTTATTGTTATCAAGGCAGACCCAATAAACAAATCCAATTATGCAGCCAATTCTTTATAACCAAAATGGGATATATGTAGGTGTGCTATAGACTGCTTGCGTAAACATGTAAATACATTACTTTATTTCATTCTATGAAAGAAGTGATTTTTTTGAATCTCCATGTTATAAAGGAGAAACTCGAGACTCGGAGAAGTTAAGTAACTTGCTGAAAACCACAGTTTGTTAAGTGGAGCAGTTGGGACTCTAACCTGAAGCCATCCAATACCATATTTTAGTCTCTTAACCACAATATTAGGTTGTCTAGCAAAAGCAGTAACCCAATTCTGCTTTCATTTATATTCTGTACTATCTCTGAACATTTCCAAGAATTTGCCTCACAGTGACTCTTACTGGAACAGAATAAAATGATATTTTCTGGCTCATCTATTTACTGCACCCAACGGAAATGACTCTCAAATCTTAAAGCATCATTATCTCTACAAATGGGGAAAAGCACACAAGCTATGGTGTCAGAGTAGCTGGATACTTTGGGAAAGTTTCCTACCCTCTCTGAGCCTCACATTCTTGTCTATAAAATGAAGATGATATAGCTACTGTCTAGGGTCATTGTTAGTACTAGAGCTAATTGTTTATCAAACACTAGCTCCATGCCAGGCCCTATGCAAGAACTTTGCTTATGTTGTCTTATTTCATTCTTACAATGATCCTCTGTAGATATACTTACCTTTACATATATTCATCCATTCATTTCTTAAAAATGAGCACTTGCTGGGTGCTAAGGATACAGCACTAGTCTTGGGAAGCCTGATGCTGCCAACTTGAGTGACAGATTCATGTCACTTTTTGGTCTATCATTAATAATGATGATGCTAGAACTTTGATGTTTTTGCTTTTATTAGGTTTTTTACATAGGTGAGGATCTTCACAAACTAAAGTTGAGAATTCTGTATTGGCCTGACAGCAAGATCTGTGATAAAGACTGTGTTGTGAAAGTACTGCACTTAAGTTATGATTATTGCTTGAGGCCTCTTACAGGTAATAAGCAGTCAGTTCAGTTCAGTTGCTCAGTTGTGTCCAACCCTTTGTGACCTCATGGACTGAAGCATGCCAGGCTTCTCTGTCCATCACCCACTCCCAGAGTTGTTCAAACTCATGTCCATCGATTTGGTGATGCCATCCAATCATCTCATCCTTTGTTGTCCCCTTCTCCTCCTGCCCCCAATCCGTCCTAACATCAGGGTCTTTTCCAATGAGTCTGCTCTTTGCATCAGGTGGCCAAAGTATTGGAGTCTCAGCTTCAGCATCAGTCCTTCCAATGAATATTCAGGACTGATTTCCTTTAGGATTGCTTAGTTTGGTTGCCTTGCAATCCAAGGGATGCTCAAGAGTCTTCTCCAACACCACAACTCAAAAGCATAAATTTTTCAGCACTCAGCTTGTTTTATAGTCCAAATCTCACGTCCGTACACGACTACTGGAAAAACCATAGCTTTGACTAGATGGACCTTTGTTAGCAAAGTAGTGTCTCTGCTTTTTAATACACTGTCTATGTTTGTCATAGCTTTTCTTCCAAGGTGCAAGCATCTTAACTTAATGGCTGCAGTCACCACCTGCAGTGATTTTGGAGCCCCCAAAAATAAAGTCTGTCACTGTTTCCTCATCTATTTGCCATGAAGTGATGGGACCAGATGCCATGATCTTAGTTTTCTGAATGTTGAGCTTTAAGCCAACTTTTTCACTCTCCACTTTCACTTTCATCAAGAGGCTCTTTAGTTCTTTGATTTCTGCCATAATGGTGGCCTCATCTGCATATCTGAGGTTATTGATATTTTTCCTGGCATTCTTGATTTCAGCTTGTGCTTCATCCAGCCTGGCATTTCCCATGATACACTCTGCATATAAGTTAAATAAGCTGGGTGACAATGTACAGCCTTGACATACTCCTTTTCTTATTTGGAACCAGTCTGTTGTTCCATATCTTGTTCTAACTGCTGCCTCTTGACTGCATACAGATTTTTCAAGAGGCAGGTACAGTGGTCTGGTATTCCCATCTCTTGAAGAATTTTGCACAGTTTGTGATGATCCACACAGTCAAGGGCTTTGGCATAGTCAATCAAGCAGAAGTAGATGTTCTTCTGGAATTCCCTTGCTTTTTCAGTGATCCAGCAGATGTTGACAATTTGATCTCTAGTTCCTCTGCCTGTTCTATATCCAGTTTGAACATCTGGAAGTTGATGGTTCATGTACTGCTGAAGCCTGGCTTGGAGAATTTTGTACATTACTTTGCTGAGGTGCGCTGCTGCTGCTGCTAAGTCGCTTCAGTCGTCCGACTTTGTGTGACCCCATAGACGGCAGCCCACCAGGCTCCCCCATCCCTGGGATTCTCCAGGCAAGAACACTGGAGTGGGTTGCCATTTCCTCCTCCAATGCATGAAAGTGAAAAGTGGAAGTGAAGTCGCTCAGTCATGTCTAACTCTGTGCGACCCCAGGGACTGCAGCCTACCGGGCTCCTCTGTCCATGGGATTTTCTAGGCAAGAGTACTGGAGTGGGGTGCCATTGCCTTCTCCTGCTAAGGTGTGAGATGAGTGCAATTATGTGGTAGTTTGAGCATTCTTTGGCATTGCTTTTCTTTGAGATTAGAATGAAAATTGATCTTTTCCAGTCCTGTGACCACTGCTGAGTTTTCCAAATTTGCTGGCATATTTGAGTGCAGCACTTTCACAGCATCATCTTTTAGGATTTGAAATAGCTCACCTTGAATTCCATCACCTCCACTTGCTTTGTTCGTAGTGATGCTTCTTAAGGCTCAGTTGACTTCGCATTCTAGGAATCTGGCTTTAGGTGAGTGATTACACCATCGTGATTATCTGGGTTGAAGGTCGTTTTTATATAGCTTTTTTGTGTATTCTTGCCACCTGTTCTTAATATCTTCTGCTTCTGTTAGATCCATACCATTTCTGTACTTTATTGCACCCGTCTCTGCATGAAATGTTCCCTTGGTAGCTCTAATTTTCTTGAAGAGACCTCTAGTCTTTCCCATTGTATTGTTTTCCTTTATTACTTTGCATTGATAATAAGCAATACTTCCTTATAAAAGTCTCTGCTAGCTAGACTACATTCCTTACTGTCCTTCAAACATTCATTTCCCCTTCCCAGAATTTGTTAATTGTGTATCTGCCTGAATTTCCTTCCTCTCCTCAATTTTTTCAGATGTCTTGTTATTCATTCATTCATTTATTTAGCAAATATGTATAGAGTGCCTATGGTGTCCCTGGAACTGTTCTGTGTACTTAGGATTCAACAATGAAAAATCAGATTAAAAATATCTTAACCCCATGGAGCTTCTATTTTAGTGCAACAATTAACCATTCATTACACCTGTAGCACAGAGTGGAGTGCTCTGAGTGTGGATGGAGAGTGGAAATGGTCAGTGGCTACAAGGTTTCTAAAGAGCCCTAATGGGTATTCCATGTGAAACCCCATTTCTCTAGGGAGGCCTTATACATAGCTCTGGGTTCTGAATAACAATAACTCTACTTTGTAAAGTAGGTAAACAGAACTAAATCACCCCACTTTTGGCTAAGTCAAAATAGAACTAAAGACCCTGCAACGTTTCTGCCTTTCCCTCTTCAAAGGAGCCACCCTGTCTTGCCAGCTTAATGATTCGACCTGTTTACCTTTCAGTCCTGTTTCATAATCACCTGCTGCTCAGTGCCTCATCTGTGCTCTCTCCAGCTATAAAGGGGCCAGGTATGGGGCATGCTGAAGGGTACCTGGCTCTGAAAATCTGGATTAGTTTTTGGAAAAGTCCAAATTACCAACTTTAAAAAAAAACAAAAATAAATAAACAAACTTTATTTTAATAGGCAGTAAATTATTTTTCAAGAAGGTATCTAATAGAGCATAACAATATATCACATCACAAGAACGTACATTATAAGAATGTAGCTAATAGAGCATCACAATACCCAGTATGTCTTGAATCCTGACTCAATATTTTTAATTACTTGCCTTTATTGGTCAGACAAAATATAGAGACAAGTTTCAAGTAATACCTTTTATTGGACTAGTGGTGCAATATTGACAGATAAGCTTTGGGGATATAGAAAACTCCCCTCTAGGTCAGTAAGGGATTGACTATGAGGAAAGGATTCCCATAGGCAGAGAAGCCTTTCTGTCAATATTGTACAGTTTATCTGATAAAAGGTATTCCTCAAAACATGCTGGGTGTTTTGCTTCGGCATAAAAAAAAATGAGTCTTGTGAACCAAAGATGTTGTTACATAGGATGAATCTCATGTATCAATAAGTCAGCCATTTGACCTTTTAAGCCCCTGTTTCCTCATCTGAGAAATAAAGATAATAAAATCTGTTCTGCCTACTTCATAGGGTTATTGTATACCATCAGCTAATGGTTGTAAAAACATTTTTATAACTGGAAAGCATGATAATATATGTGATATTTTTATTGACCATTAATATGCTTAAGCTGGGGCTTCCCTGGTGGCTCAGATGGTAAAGAATCTGCCTATAAGGCAGGACACCCAGTTTCGATCCCTGGGTCAGGAAAATCCCCTGGAGAAGGGAATGGCTATCTACTTTAGTATTTTTGCCTAGAGAATCACATACACAGAGGAGTCTGGTGGGCTACAGGCCATAGAGGTCGCAAACAGCTGGACATGACTGAATGACTAAGCATACGCACACATGCTTAAGCTACTGTGAAAGTTTTTTAGAATTACCATTTCAACATTCAAGTCAACAAATACTCTTGAGACCCTACTACGGGCCAGGCACTGCAATTTTACCCATCAACATTTTCATGCAGAGATACAAACTCCTTAAAAATTAAACAAATGTGATGGGCATGATGTCAGGCATGGGGAAAATTAGCTCTTGTCCTGGTGGTCATGGTGGTTCAGTTACTAAATCATGTCCAACTCTTGTGACCCCATGGGCTGTAGTCTGCCAGGCTCCTCTGTCCATGGAATTTCCCAGGCAAGAATACTAGAGTGGGTTGCCATTTCCTTCTGGATCTTCCTGACCCAGGGATCAAACTCGAGTCTCCTGCATGGCAGGAAAGGAAACAGTCCTGGAAGGACAGAGGGAATCATACGTAAAGTTGAATGAATATTCTTCAGGCTTATCATAGTGGATCTGAAATGTATCCTCACATGAGAAGTCATGTCCCGTCTTCTCGTAGAAAAGAGAACTTGGCTCCCTTTTTCGTTTTTGATGTCACTTGAAGCTGTTGTCCAAGAAATTTCCATTCCTGAACAGCAAGTGCATTCAAATGACAAAAGGAAATGAAGGTAGGTGAAGACAAAACTGGGAGCAGACACTTGAACTTGGCTTTAACAGAGAGAAGAGTTTCCAAGAGATATCAAGAAGTCAATAATTCCACACACATTACTAAATAGCACTATTTTATATTCAGGCTTTTCAAACCCTCTGGCTACTTTTTTTTTTTGATGCTAAAAAAAAAAAAAAAGTAGTAATAACTAGAAGCAATTGTTTTCCTTTTCCATTTTCAGTTTGCCCAGTGGTTGGACTGAAGTTTGTTTGTTTCCACAGGCAAAGACCATGAGTGCCAAAAGGGATTTTTAATGGAGTTATACACCTCTAGAAATAGGATTTTGTTATAAAAAAATCCAAATGCAACCTTAATTATAGACACACAAACACAGCATTAAAGACATTGAGATCTTGGGCTAGCTAGATGAATTGAAACACCCAAATGTGGTATTAATACTTTCTGTTCTCCATCAACTCAGATTACACATCACTGGCCAGATTTAAGTCAATTAATATTGGCTTCAAGAATGCAAAATTATTCACTGTTTTCTAGTAATCTGGTACATCCATATTTCTAAAATTGTTTCAGAGAGATGTATAATTTCAAAAACCACTGCCATTCCTTAATAAAAACTAGTACATTTACTTGTTTTTTAAAAACACTTTGCTTTTTATAAGAAAAATCATAAGGACATGACCTATAGCCACAGACTCTGAAGAACAATCATCAATGATTAAAGAAAAAAGAAAGAAATAGTTCACTGCTGAATATACTCTTTCTCCTTTATAAGAAATGTCACAGGGCTATTTTTTGTACTTAAGAGAAATGGCATTGTGATGACTTTGTCCCTTCATATAGTCACATGCTCTATTCCATGCTCGCACCCTGCACAAAGCACCCCCAACCCCAAACACTTGAAATGAAAGAAGATCTCCTTGGGATCTCTTCATATTAGCTACCAAAAGAATCTTTCCTTGTCACTAATCATTTATTTATTCCATAAATACTTGCTAATGCCTACTCTGTGCCTGGCAATGTGCTAGATTCTGGGGTCACAGGTGGGGATGATGGGCTTGCTCCTGCCCTGACACAGTCCATCATCCAGGAGTTACAGATGCAGATAAGGGAAAGGACAATTACCTAGACATATGGGCATGTATGAGATGAACTGGGGTGCCCTGGCTACTCTAAACAGAGCCACCTAATCCAATCTGAAGAGTCAGAGACACTTTCCTGGAGGATGGACTTTCTTAGTTGAGTAATGAGCCAAGGAAAGAGTGGAGATGTAGGTTTAAGACAAAAAACCAATATCATGGCTAAGAAATGGTTTTGGATGGATTTCAACAGCAATCTAAAAAAGAGAAAACAAAATTCATAAATAACAGAGCTGACCTTTGAACCTAGATGTTTAGGGCCTTTCTAGAGATACATGGTGTGGAACAGTAGGAAACAAACAAGATTTGGACTGAGAAAGCTGGGTTCAACTTCAAGGCTCTAATTCCTGTAAACTGATGGACCCAAGAAAAATTACTTTAACTCCATGAGGTGTGGTTGTTTCTTCTCATCTGTGAAACAGGAATAATAATGTACCATCTCTGCCATTCATATAGAATTGTTAGGCTCAAATGAAAGAGTGGATGTGAAAATACTTTTTACACTGTAAAGCATTACATAAATGTTAGTTATTATTATTAAAACAAAAATGGAAGTGGGCTAGTAGAATTAATAGGATTTAGATACAAGGAAAAACAGAGATTATGAATATAAAGTGAAAGATAGTTCCCTTTCTTTCTAGGGTAATGGCCAAAATTAATTTCCCAAAGTCCGGGAAATTTGCCAGAAATATATGAAGGAGGTGCAAATCTCTATTTTTTTTTTTTTTTTAAAGGAAGAAATTTAATATCTGATAAAAAGCAGTGTTCAAAGGGAGAGAAGCTCTGTTCTCTATTTAAAATGCCAGAGAGGGAAGCAATAGAGTAAAATATACTGTTGAAAAAGTTCCTAAAATTTCTAATGACCATATAGATATTTCCAGCAGCTAAAGTATTTAACCAAGTCCATAGATTTTAAAAAAGAAAATGTAAACCTAATGGAGTAAACATAGAGGGGAAAAATCAAGCTGAGGTGGAATATCTGTACAAAGCTCAGATGATACAAATAGGAGTAAGTAGAGCAGGATGATGGAAGAGGAGAGAAATTTTCAGCAAGAACACAAACACCCACTGCAAGCGTTTTCTCCCTCCAGGCACTGGGCTTTGTGCTGGGGATGGATGAAGCATGGTTCCTGTCTTCTAGGGCCTCACTGTACACCATAGACCCCGTAGAGCATTTTAGAGGCAAATGGACAGAAAGTGATAATGGGCTTAAGGCCTAACAACAGATGGTATAAGGTGGTGCTAAAAGAGAAAGATCAAAGATTCTGGAGTTGTTTACAGAGCTGTTTGAAGAGAAGAAGAAAATACCCACAGCTCAGAGCATGACCTGTATGAGCACAGATTGAAGCGGGGCGGGGGGTGAGGGTGGGGAGGGCATGCTTTTCTGAGTCTGAGGATTACATTCCCGGCTCCAAGAATTGCCAGCAGAAACTTCCTGTGCAGCTTCTAGTGGAATAAGGGAGAAGAGGAAGAAGTAGAAAGGTGTTAATTAGAACATAATTCAAAGGACAGAGGAAGGATATCAGGAGTGTAGTTTCCCAATATTACTTAAGACAGCAGCAGCATCTTCATCACCAGTCTCTTTATCACCACAAAATGATAATAATTTCAATGTGCATGACAATGTATTTCAACATAATTTTGAAGAATATACAGTATGCCGTCTCTAACTCCTTCTGTTACTACAATAATAAAAACATTATTATTCTCATGTTATATATAGGGGAACCTGTGGTTTAGAGAGCTGAAGCGACTCACTCAAGGACATATCATCAAACCTGCCAGTAGAGAAAAATGGGATGTATATTTCTCTGGATTAAACAAAAGTGTTTAGCGAAATAAGCCATAAGTTTTCTTGAAGACCTCACACAGATGCAATCTGCCAAAAGGCTGATAAAATACCTGTGGATGCTATAAATAGGAGTTCAGGATTCCTCTGCGTTCAGGTTAGCGGTCAGAGCAAACCAGGTGCTTGCAACTCCCCACAGGTAACAGGTGCCAAGGGCTGGAAAAGCACAGGGTTTGTCCAAAGTGCCAGAGACAGCAGCACTGATGGATGAAGATGGTTCAAGGAATTATAATGCTAATAATAATGATAATCATATGTTGAGACCAAGGGCCAGCTATAGGCCTAAGTGCTTCACATGGAATAAGAAGCTGATTTGAACATGTAGCTGTGAACAAGTGAGAGCACCCCAAGTCCCCTTCTTATGCCAAGTTTCATATCTGAGTCACAGGTGTAAATGCCAGGAGCCACTGCACACTGAATAGATAGACAGGAAAAAAGGATTATTATGTAAGCAAGTTGGTTAGTTATCCTTTTGGTAACATGTGATTCATCATTCCTGTAATAATAAGATTTGTTCCTAAGTGGAATAAAAAATGTTAAAAAGGAATGGTGATGTGAAAGCTATAAGTAGGCAACATCATTTCAACAGCAGCAGAAAACTCTAGATACAAGTTCTACTTATTTTTTGAAGCTCAATTCCATTATCACATCCTGCCTCCCACCTGCCCCCAGAAGGACGCAAGTTCTAGTCTTGGTTCTGCCCTGCGCTATGTATTCTTGGGACAGTTACTTGACCAGTCTGAGGTTCAGTTTCTTCATTCATTCCTTCATTCAGTGAATATAATCAATGTCTACTATGTGTCAGGCACAGTTCTGAGCATAGGAATCAGTGGAGGAAAAAGAATAGACAAAGGCTAGTTCTCAAATAATTCTGTAAATTCTCAAGGTGCTTACACTCTAACGGGCAATGAAAGACAATAACAAGGTTAGTGGTGACAAGCACTATTAAAAAGAAAAAAGCAAAGTAAGGAGACAGAGTGTTAAGGTCTGCTAGTTCTTTTGTGATTATCAGGGAAGGCTTTACTGATGAGGTGAAGTTGGAGCAGGGATCCAAATTAAGTAAGGGATAAACCATTGAGATATCTGGGGAAGAACATTCTAGGTTGAGGGAGCAATAAGTATGAAGTCCCTGAAGTGGGAGTGCATATGTTATATGTGAGGAATAAGGAGGCCAGCATGGCTGGGATGGTTTATGTAAGAGGAGAGAAGTGGGGAAAGAGAGCAGAGGGGTCACTGGGGCCAAAATTATATGGGGCCCTTTCAGCCACAGTAAGCATTTGACTTAATTGTGAAGCTGTTTTGATGATTAAATGGGATACTAAAAAGGTAGTGCCTGACACATATTACGTGCTCAGTAAGAGGTAACTATTATTATTATTATTCCTTTCCCAACAATTACAAGAGTGAGATAAGAAAGAGCATTAGGATTTTTAAATCTTTCTTAGAAATGATTTCCAAAGTGACAAACGGAATAAAATCCTAGATCCAGTGATATTTCTTATCCAGTATTCCACCAGTCCATTCTGAAGGAGATCAGTCCTGGACTTTCTTTGGAAGGAATGATGCTAAAGCTGAAACTCCAGTATTTTGGCCACCTCATGCGAAGAGTTGACTCATTGGAGAAGACTCGACTCATTGGAGAAGACTCTGATGCTGGGAGGGATTGAGGGCAGGAGGAGAAGGGGACGACAGAGGATGAGATGGCTGGATGGCATCACTGACTTGATGGATGTGAGTCTGAGTGACCTCCAGGAGCTGGTGATGGACAGGGAGGCCTGGCGTGCTGCGGTTCATGGGGTCGCAAAGAATCGGACACGACTGAGCGACTGATCTGATCTGATCTGATTCCACCTCTCTGTCACCTTGGCTCACTCTGCCCAGTTATATATGTGTTAGGAATAGTTTGCATTCATGCCAAGCTTAGGAGACATAAAGATACAGAATAGTACCTCCTGGGAAACCAATGGAGGCACAAATGATTTTAACCGTACCTTTTCAATTGTGGCTACAGTCCTCAATTATTTGAAATTCATGTTTTAGATATCTAAAACTATACTGATATTTTTGCTTTTCCTTATACACATGGGTATGTTCTTTCATCACACCACTCCATTTCTCAGAGGCTTAAGAACAGTACCAGTTTGAGAACTTAAAAATATGAGGTAATTGCTAACTTTCAACTAATTCTGTTTCATGTGTTCATTATTCAAAAATAATATGTGAAGCCCACAGAATACAGTGGGCAGACTTAGAGAAAGGATTTTTTATATATAATTTCTAAAAGATTTGCAATTGCACTTTGTGATCCAAGGCTTAGTAGGCACGAAATTTTGAATAACTCTGTCTATCTGTGCAAACTTTCCTTAGCCTGTTGCAACTCCCAAGTCCAACTCTTACATATGGGTGTTGGGTAGAATATATTGAACCAAAAGTGTACAAAGGCTTAATTTTTCTCCTGCCTACAAAGATCTCCAAACCTTTACTATTCTGCACAGCTGCCTAGAATAGACAACAGTAGAGCGATTGTCCATGTTTCAAACTGAGGAGGAGTGAAAATACCATTAACCCTTAAAAACAGAATTATTCTTTTGATTTTGCTGCACACTATAATGTGTTTGTGGCCATATTTGGATCATATCCGGTTGGAACACAGGAATAATAGATATCATTCAGATAATAATTAGCCATGTACTTGCAATAGCGGGATGTGAAGTCAAAGGAAAACACTAAAAATGTTGTTTTTTTGGACCATGACAAAGAGCTTTTTAAATGAGTTTGAGCATTTTTTGTGGCTGACTCATGTCTGGAGGCCTTGCTGTGGTCACCAATGCTTCAACTTTTGTACTTTTAATTTCTATCTTTGACGATTTTAAATGCTAAGTAACACAAGGCTTTCTTATGGCCTGCAAGTCCATATAGTTTCTCTTTGTTTCTTCTTTTTTCTGTTTGTAAGCAAATGCTACAATTTTAGATCACATGTTTTAGCAATTGTTGCTGATTAAAGGGAATTATAACATGTCTTAGGACAAGAGAGCTTACCATTTCACCATTGATGCTTTAAAATTACAAAATCAATTCTATAAATTCTAGCCTACATTTTAATTTTTTACCTGACCTAAATTATGTATTATTTCTTTTATACGTGATATATTAAAGCTCCAATGACAAGAAAATAAATAGCTAAATTATGCAAGCATGATTGTTTATTTATTAAAAAAAGACTGAAAAAATATATCAAGATGCTATCAATGGTTATTTTGGGAAAGTAGACATATAGGTGATTAGTTTCTTCTTTGTGCTTTCACCTATTTCCCAATTTTTCCTCAATGGTCACATATTACTTTTATAACCTTAGTAAGTTTAAAAAAATTAATTGTGAAAAATTAAAACAAGTTCAAAGCACTTAGTAGATTATTAATACATTAAAATCACTTAAATGTACTCCTATAAAAATAGACCCTATCAAGAGAAAGTAATTAGTTTCAAAGCCTCCTTTTCTCAAAGGAATACTCAAGCTTTGATTTAATAGCACAACACAAAGTTCCATTGAAACAGATACTTCTTGGCAGTTCAGTACAGGAATTTTATTTCTTGTGTATAGAGAAAGGAGAACTGGGAAATTCATACTTAGCGTTGCCATCCCTACCTTAGTTAAGATGTCTTAAAATATCCACCCATTCTTCACTGTTCATGCACCATCTGGACGCCTAAGTCAGAGAAAGGAAGAAAAAAGGAACATTGGACCATTTTGTGGCAAAATCTATCTGCATGATTGATGCTGGCTGCACAGAATCAATCTGCTGGGCTTCGTTTTGGCATTTTAAGCATGGACCCTTTTCCTCCTCCTATCTGCCTCTTCAGAGATAAATTTCTAGGTCTAGAACTTTACTGATTTTTAAAAAGAACTACTCCAGCTTCCTCCCCTCTTCTCTCTCTCCTTTTTTTTCCCCTCTAACTACCCCTCCTGCCCTCCTGACAGTGTTGCTACCCCTTGACTCTGGGAGAATGAAGTGACCTCTTAAAGATACTCCTAAAGACATAGCTCACCCTCTGGTATCCAGCAGTCCATGCTCAGCTGTATTCATTTCCCTCAAGTTCTCTTCCGTGGATCAGGCACAACTGAACTTCAAAGACAAATACTGGGCACAGGGGCGTGAGAACTGGGCCTTGAGCACCTAAGTGCTGAAACAGATTTTCTTTGTTCTTAACTGATGCCTAGCTAATTGTTGGTGCTTAGTGAATGTGAAATAACAAAAATGTTACTATTAACAAAAATAATAGGATTTTAAGCAGAAAGATGTTTGGGAACCATTGTTCATAAAAAGCTAATGGACGGATTCTGGTATCTTCTTTGATCTTTTAAATGTCCTAGCTTGAAGAAATTTGTTAAAATGCCTCCATTGGGGGGAAGGGTGGAGGGGTATAGCAGATCAAACAGGGAAACAAGTCCAATGAGAATTTTACTAAAAAGCCAGTTATTTAACATCAAATGTGACTCTGATGAGCTAATCTCACAAAACTAATTCTAATTCCTACTCCAAGTACCTCTTCCCTCTGCCTCACGTGGCTCTGAAGGGGGAATTATCTTGGACATGGAAAGTTGGGAAATCCTGCCCCTGGAGAAGGGAATGGCAAATCACTCCAGTATTCTTGCCTACAGAATTTCATGGACAGAGGAGCCTAGCGGACTACAGTCCACGGGGTCTCAGAGTTGGAGACAACTGAGCATCTAAGAACCACAATGGAATATTAGTTGGGAGCAACATAAATGTTCTCATCCTGGTACTTTCTTTAAAGCTGAAACTAAATAGAAAGAATTCATGATTATTTCTACTACTACTACTAAGTCACTGCAGTCGTGTCCGACTCTGTGCGACCCCATAGACGGAAGCTCACCAGGCTCCCCTATCCCTGGGATTCTCCAGGCAAGAATACTGGAGTGGGTTGCCATTTCTTTCTCCAGTGCATAAAAGTGAAAAGTGAAAGTGAAGTCGCTCAGTCGTGTCTGACTCTTAGCGACCCCATGGACTGGACCTACCAGGATCCTCCGTCCATGGGATTTTCCAGGCAAAAGTACTGGGGTGGGGTGCCATTGCCTTCTAGTCACTTTTAAATTTCCCTTCTCACTGAGGAGTGAAAACAGATGTCATATGGCAACTTGGATGGGAGGAGAGTTTGGGGGAAAATAGATACATGTATACATATAGCTGAGTCCCTTTGCTGTTCACCTGAAACCACCACAGCATTGTTAATCATGTATATGCCAATACAAAATTTAAAAAAAAAAAAAAAAAAAAAAAGAGTCAATCTAAAGTAAAAAGCTAAATAAGGCAGATTTAACAGAATCAATTCTCTTTCTGTATCTATGCTTACATGCACATATTATTGTACATAATTCTCAAATTACTCACCACAACATTAAAGCTGTAACTGAAAAAAAGAAAAAAGCTAAAGAGAGCTATCAAAAGAAAAAAGGTCATCAAAAATGGTAAAATATGGGTAACTGTAAAACTGAATGATAGAAGGCTCTTTACTTTTGTGTGTGGCTAAAAATTTTGATATTAATAATATAAGATTTTTGAAAGCTTAATACAAATGATAGCAATTTGTATCTTCACTTGGCCACAGAGTAGGTTGTGTGATCTCTGAAAAGTTGCATCTCTGCCCCTCAGTTCCCACAACAATATAGAGAAAGTCTGGCTAGTCTGGATAATCTACAAGGTGTTTTTTCCTGCTTTTGATTTCTATGACAATTTCTTACTGTAGTCACATTTTTCATGCTACCTGCTAGATGTTAAAAATTCCATACTCATATATCTAGGGTAGACCCAAGCAATCAAATCTGTAAGACGTGGCCTTAAATTCCAGATCTCATACACACTTGCTTTGCACAAGTCACTTCAACAGTCCAAGGCTCAGTTTTGTCCTCTGTAGAAGGGGAAGGCAATGGCACCCCACTCCAGTACTCTTGCCTGGAAAATCCCATGGATGGAGGAGCCTGGTGGGCTGCAGTCCATGGGGTCGCTAAGAGTCGGACACGACGGAGCGACTTCACTTTCACTTTTTCGCTTTCATGCATTGGAGAAGGAAATGGCAACCCACTCCAGTTTTCTTGCCTGGAGAATCTCAGGGGCAGGAGAGCCTGGTGGGCTGACGTCTATGGGGTCACGCGGAGTCGGACACGACTGAAGTGACTTAGCAGTAGGAGCAGCAGAAGGGGAATAACAGTAGTACTTGCTCCACTGGTTATTATAAAGATAACTTATGAAAAGTGCTTAAGCACAAGGCTTGGCATCTTAAAGGCCCTCAATAAATGGAAGCTTTTGCTTCATCTTGATGTATTTCTTTCCAGTCTTTTTTTTTTAAAACTGTCTTTTCTTATCATCATGGCCATTCTCTTGCATTCTGAAATATCTATCCTCCTTTCTGGCTGAAAAGGTAGGGAGTAAAACAAACTCACACACACAGAAAGAAAAAGTTAGGGGTGTCTTGTACGTAGATCACTGGTTTTTCTTAAAAGTATGTACTTGTTTTACATAAAGTACCAAGAAGTCAAAGTTGGGTGCTATGACCCAGACATGCTTCAGAACTAGAACTCCACAGATTTTCTTTCTTAAGCTGTGGGGTTTTCATTTTCTAACAGGTGTTTATGAGTACTGTTCTATTAAAGTACTACAAGCACAATTCTGAGAGAAGCATTCCTGAGTTAATTTGTGCTTTCTCTTTGGAGGTATGAGCAGTGGCCCCCAGGATATTAAAAGTCTGGATATTTAGTCTATAGTCTAATTAGCAGCCCCTCCAATTTTAAAACCACAGATCAACTAACATCTAGTCTGAACAAATATGGCTTTAGGAAAAAAAAATTTAATCTTAATGATTCCTATGTAAAAGCAATAAAAATTCAATCAGGCAATGAACCATGACTTGAGTACTCGCAGTAAGAATTCACACATCTTATTTCTATTTTTAAAAATCCCTGAGTCATAGGTAATATTATCCCCATTTTAAAGATGAGAAAATAGAGAGGTGGCAAGATTTCATAGCTTGTCCAAGGTCACAAAGCTACTATGTGTAAGAAAGTAAATTCGGAGCACAGAACCCATTATTGAGAACATAATAAATTAACATCATCTTCCTGATAAAGTTGAGGTTTGTTGTTTTTTTTTTTCCTGAAAAGAACTCATGGAGCTACTCTTCCACAGACTCTTTGCTGTCCAAAGCAGCAAATGTCAGGCTAAGGATGCAATTCAAATACCTGCAACCATTTCATCTTATAATTACACTTTAGTTTTTACAAATCTACCCAATTTAGCTGGACTTTGCCAAATAAAGGCCCTAATTGTCCACATGATAACAGAAGCATAATCCTTAATGTCAAGACTCCTCTGGTGAGATTAAAGTGCAGCTGACCATTATTCTATGGTCTTTCCTGTGGTCATGTATGGATGTGAGAGCTGGACTGTGAAGAAGGCTGAGTGCCAAAGAACTGATGCTTTTGAACTGTGGTGTTGGAGAAGACTCTTGAGAGTCCCTTGGACTGCAAGGAGATCCAACCAGTCCATTCTGAAGGATATCAGCCCTGGAATTTCTTTGGAAGGAATGATGCTAAAGCTGAAACTCCAGTATTTTGGCCACCTCATTTGAAGAGTTGACTCATTGGAGAAGACTCTGATGCTGGGAGGGATTGGGTGCAGGAGGAGAAGGGGACGACAGAGGATGAGATGGCTGGATGACATCACTGACTCAATGGATGTGAGTCTGAGTGACCTCCGGGAGTTGGTGATGGACAGGGAGGCCTGGTGTGCTGCGGTTCATGGGGTCGCAAAGAGTCGGACACGACTGAGCGACTGATCTGATCTGATCTGACCATTATTTGGTAGCTCAAGATGAAGCTGGCGGGAAGGGTTAGGCCAGTGCAAGCTGGCTGACAGTATAGAAAAGACTACCCATTCTTTGAGGCAGCTAGAATGAAAGACTCCGCATTACAGGGTTTGCAACCTTTGTTTTTTGCTCTTTACAGGATGACTTTGACCTAGGAAGAGGGCAGTAAAACAGACCCGCTCATGCTAATGGGAGCGTAAATGTATACAACCTTTTGGAAAACAAGTGCAGCAATAGTCAGAAAAAGCCTTAAAGAGTATTTTTGTTCTTGGACTCTAATTCCTCTTCCTGAATCTGTGACAAAAAAATGATCAGAAATAGAAAAGAACTTCATGTCCAATAATGGAAATGTAAATTTATACAAGCTTTTGGAAAACAAGTGTTTAAGAATAGGCTGCAGAAGCTTAAAAAAGTGTTTTTGCTCTTGGATTCTAATTCGCCTTGAATCTGTGACAAAGAAATCATTGGAATTACGGAAGAACCTTATGTCCAAATATGTTCATCACAATATTATTTAGAATAGAGAAGAAACCAAAACAATCCAAATATTTAATTAGCCAATATCTAAGGCAATGGCACCCCACTCCAGTACTCTGGCTTGGAAAATCCCATGGATGGAGGAGCCTGGTAGGCTGCAGTCCATGGGATCGCTAAGAGTCGGACACAACTGAGCGACTTCACTTTCACTTTTCACTTTCATGCACTGGAAAAGGAAATGGCAACCCACTCCAGTGTTCTTGCCTGGAGAATCCCAGGGATGGGGGAGCCTGGTGGGCTGCCGTCTATGGGGTTGCACAGAGTCGGACACGACTGAAGCAACTCAGCAGCAAGTAAATAAAGGAATAACTACACAGTTAACTAATATGTCACCATTAAAACATATATTTGCTAAGCAATTAAAAGTTATGTCCACATGAAAAATGCTTGTGCTATAGCGTTAAATTTCAATTTTTTCAAAAATTCAAATTTATAAACACTACCTTTATGATTATTGTATTCACCTCTCTGTGTCTCAGTTTCTTTGTTTGTACAATGTGACTTCTCTCTTCATAGGGTCACTATGAAGATTAAATGTTATTATAAAACTACTTAGAGTAAGTAAGTATTAGCTTTTAGCCATACAGTACAGTACTGTCATCCTCATTTTATAGATGAGCCAATTAAAGCACAGAGAGAGAGCACAAGTTACAGTAGGGTCCAGGAGCAACTGGCAGGCACTGAATTTGAACTTGCATGTGTCTGACACCAAGTCCATGTTTGTAACCACTACGGAATACCACCTGACAGAAAGGGGAGAGTCAGGAGGGGAAGTTAATGCAGACTGAAAGTTTTCAGATTGCAAAAAACAAAGGTAATGCAGTTTTACAAATATTGTTTGAGATAAGTTGTTCAAAAACTATGTCAAAGATATCATGATTTTGAACTTCATATTATTTGATACTTCTATTTAGTATTTTTAAGAGAAAGGATTGCTCAAAATTATGAAGAATAATCACATTGCAACATTGTTATCCAGAATTAAACTACAACTGACATCATTTTGAGTGGAAGAGCAGCAAGGAATCTAAGGGGAGGAACTCAAAACATTTGTGAAAAAATAAAACTTACATTTAGAGAAAAAGGATGAAAAAGACAAGAGATGAGGCGAGTTGGAAAATCATTACCTAAAGAAAATAGGTGTAGAAAGTTGCTGCAATCTTGTTCCATAAATTCCCAAGGGAAGCTTACACACAAAGAGGGAACGGAGGGAAGCTACTGGGGGCTGGCTGAGGAAATGAAAGGAAGATAAACACCCTCAGGACAGGAAGATATTGGCAAAATAACTGGATTAGTGGAATTTTCATGGTAATAGTTAAGGTTTCAAGGGCAACTGTGCAGTGGAAAAGAATAAAACTGATCAATGAGAAGTGGTCAATCATCTATCAGGCTTAAAAAAAGTGTGTGACTTAGGATCTCAGAACTGCCATCCGTATATCTTTTAGATTTTATATGTGTAAACACAAATGTGAAATATATAAACACACATACACGTTAGAAATAGGCATAAAGTAAGTGGGCTAAGAAATAGCTCTTTGGAGGATTTAGTAAGGAGACAGATCACACTTCCCTTTATTATTTTTAAAATATTAATATCTAACCAGTTATTCATTTTAAGGATGACACTTTATCTAATTTTGCATAATGTGCAATAGGTCATCCCAGGCTTTAAAGATTCTGGAGGATTTTTAGTACATTGGCTTACAGCATAATCTCTGACCATGCTTTGCATCCCCACTCCAATACTTACTAGCAATGGGATTGTGAACCATTTAACTTCTTTGAGCTTGAATTTCCTCACCTGTAAAATGAGAATGAAATAGTACCCAACTTACCAAACTGAAGATTTTTACACATAAAAGCACAATATAGTGCTTAACCAAATACCTGACCCAAAGAAAAAACTCTGTAAATGTTAGCTGGTATCAGTTGTAACAACACATCAAAAAAGCTCCAAGCTCCTTGAGGGCAGGAACTCTGTCAGTTTTTTATACTTACCTACCAGTGTCTTTCACAATTTCTGATACAGATTAAGCAAACCTTGCCCAAATAATTATGAAATGACAGAAAAGGAGAGGAGGAGACAGGGAGAAGTTTAGCACATGGGAGAACATAAACTCTTGAGAGTCCCTTGGACTACAAGGAGTCCCAATCCATCCTTGTATAGAACAGTCTTTTGGACTCTGTGGGAGAGGGAGAGGGTAGGATGATTTGGGAGAATGGCATTGAAATATGTATAATATCATATATGAAACAAGTCGCCAGTCCAGGTTCAATGCACGATACTGGATGCTTGGGGCTGGTGCATGGGGACGACCTGGAGGGATGGTATAGGGAGGCAGGAGGGAGGAGGGTTCGGGGTAGGGAGCACATGTATGCCTGTGGCGGATTTATTTTGATGTATGGCAAAACAAATACAATATTGTAAAGTTAAATAAAATAAAATAAATAAATAAAAATAAAGGAGATCAGACCTGGGTGTTCTTTGAAAGGAATGATGCTAAAGCTGAAATTCCAGTACGATGGCCACCTCATGCAAAGAGTTGACTCATTGGAAAAGACTCTGATGCTGGGAGGGATTGGGGGCAGGAGGAGAAGGGGACAACAGAGGACAAGATGGCTGGATGGCATCACTGACTCGATGGACGTGAGTTTGAGTGAACTCTGGGAGTTGGTGATGGACAGGGAGGCCTGGCGTGCTGCGATTCATGGGGTTGCAAAGAGTCAGACACACTGAGCGACTGAACTGAACTGAAACTAACACATGAATTTTAATCCTAACAAGAGATTTTAAGTGGGAAGCCTTTCAGTCTTCATCACTCCTTCGGTTATTAATGCATTCAAAAAATATGGAAGGATGGTGCTGAAGAGACAGAAATAGACAAATGGGGAAGATTCTCTAACCTCACATTAGCTACAATATGGCAGGGAACACAGACATTAAACTAATAATTAAGGCAATGGCATCCCACTCCAGTACTCTTGCCTGGAAAATCCCATGGATGGAGGAGCCTGGTTGGCTGCAGTCCATGGGGTCTCTAAGAGTCGGACACGACTGAGTGACTTCACTTTCACTTTTCACTTTTCACTTTCATGCATTGGAGAAGGAAATGGCAACCCACTCCAGTGTTCTTGCCTGGAGAATCCCAGGGGCGGTGGAGCCTGGTGGGCTGCCGTCTATGGGGTTGCACAGAGTTGGACACAACTGAAGTGACTTAGCAGCAGCAGCAGAGTTGGGAAGAATCCGCCTGCCAATGCAGGAGACACAGGGGTTGCAGGTTCAATCCCTGGGTCAAGAAGATCCTTTGGAGGAAGAATTGGCAACCCCACTCCAGTATTCTTGCCTGGAAAATTCCATGGACAGAGGATCCTGGTGGGTTACAGTCCATAGGGTCACACAGAGCTGGACACAACTTACCAACTGAGCACACACATGGGGCAGAGTTGCCTAAATCTAGGTTCTTCTCTTTTGTTTCTTAATGTAGGTTCTTTAGAGTCAAGGAGCTGTGGTGATTATTCAAATCTGAGTCCAGAAGGAAGAGGTTAATTGATTGGCCCAAGATTACAAAGAGTCAGACATGACTGGGCCACTTAACACATACACACACACACACATAAGATCACACAATTAGTTCATTGCAAACCTAATGGGGAAAACAATATAGAGAAATTGAATTTTTTTCCCCCTGAGCCAAACCCAGTCCCAGAAATAGTTTGGATGTGTAGCTATTTGGATTGGCACTTGGCCCAGCCTGGCATTTTTGCTTCTTCATTTGTTTTTGTTGTAAGTATAATATTAATATTCACTTATGCTTTTCCTATTAGAGTACAGGCTATGTGTGAGGACTGTTTCTGTCTTGCTCATCATAAGACTCTCCAGCAAAAGTCTCTGGAATTGTGCTGTCTAATAAGGTAGCCACAGCCACATGCGGTTACTGAATACTTGAAATGGGGTTGATTCAAATTAAGATATGCTGCGAATATAAAATAAACACTGATTTTGAAGACACGAGAAACAGTTTTGATAATTTTTATATTTATTATCTATACAGAATATTTTTGGGCTTCCCTGGTGGCTCAGACTTTAAAGAATGCACCTCCAATGCAGGAGACCTGGTTTTGATCCCTGGATTGGGAAGATCCCCTGGAGGAGGGCATGACAATCCACTCCAGTATTCTTGCCTGGAGAATCCCCATGGATAGAGGAGCCTGGCAGGCTACAGTCCATGGGGTCGCAAAGAGTTGGACACAGCTAAGCACACAGAATACTTGGAGTCTATCAAGTTAAACAGAATTGTTGTTCAGCCGCTCAGTCATGTCTGATTCTTTGCAACCCGATGGACTGCAGCATGCCAGGCTTCCTTGTCCTTCACTATCTTCTGGAATTTGCTCAAATTCATGTCCCTTGAGTCGATGATGCTATCTAACCATTTCCTCCTCTGCTACCCTATTCTCCTTTTGCCTTCAATCTTTCCCAGGATCAGGGTCTTTTCCAATGAGTTGTCTCTTTGCGTCAGTTAAATATATAATTGAAATTAGTTTTACTGGTTTATTTTTCCTTCTTTAATGTGGCTACTAGAAAAAAATAAATTACATATGTGGTTCACATTTGTGGCTTATATTATATTTCTATTAGACAAAGAAGATGCACCATAAATTTTTGCTGGGTAAATGAGTGAATGAATGAATGATCGAGAAGCCTCTTAAGGTTTCAAAAAGACTGAAACTAGTGCATAACTTGTAGAATTATGCCTAACTTCTGGATGACATATATGGGTCTCTTTTATAATTGGGAAGTCTAGAAGGGTAATCTTGGTATTATACCCTATGTTCTTTGGCAGCTAAACCACCAGTAATAGAGTTTGTAAGGCATAAAAGCTTGAAATACCCTATATTTTTCCCAGACCAAAAAAAAAAAAAAGTGCCAGTCATGTGTGAAAAAGCAAAGAAAATTACAATCTTATTACAAGATTAAAACTTCACAACAGAGTACATCCAAGCAGGCCAAACCGAAAAGTCTATGGAGAACATGTATTATATTAAACCATGAGTTATTTTATGTGGGCCTTAAACTGTGGGAAGGAAATGAGAAGGAAAATTACAGAGGCAATAGAAGAAAACGGAATTTTATAGCATTTGGAGATAATCTTTGAAGAAAAATGCTCAAAGTAATGCTTTTGATGATGAAAAAAAAAAATGCTCAAGAAGCCAATAATTTTCTAAGCTATCCAAAACAGCCCCAAAACACATGAGAAGGAAAGAAAATAAGGAAACAAGGAAGGAAAATAGTGGGGGAAAAGCGTCTAGAAACTCATATTCTAAAATGGCAACAGTGATGCTCTCTAGATGGTGAGATTGTAGATGTTTTGGTTTTTCACTGTGCTTTTCTTCATTTTTCCAAAATTCCCATAACAAAGTATGACTATGCAATCAGAAAAAAACACAATAAACCATTCCTTAATTAAAAGAATAAAGAAAAGATTGAAGCTTAACCTAGTGACAGAATGACAAGTCAGAAAGAGAATGGACAATATGTGGCAAGCCTGGAACCAAAAACCATCAGGTGGCTGAGCAGAGTCTGACACAGAGAAAACCAAGAAGATCAAATAGCTGCAAGAATGATGGAGTGGGTACCAGCAGGGAGTGGGCCAATGAAAGACCACAATCAAGAAACTGGGACTCAACCTTCGAAGCTTGAGGTGACAGAACTGAGGGAACAAGACAAATGAACCAACTTTCAAAGCTAAAATGATGATGGATAGACCTGGGAGCAGCCAAAGCCTAAAAAGGAAAGAAAGATCCCAGGAAAAGTCCTCATCTGTATCAGGTTATTTTCCTGAGATTGAATGAGAAGGTAGAGCGTGATCAGTTAATTGTATAGTGTTTGTTATTATATAATTTAGTGAAGAATTCAACTAGAAAGTGTTAAGCTGTTCACATACCAAAACTTGCTAAATGCAAAGGAAATGTATCAAGACTTAGATCTCTTTCTGATAACACTGCCTGTAAATTAGTTTGAGGAATCATTCATTCCACACATATTTATTGGAAACTTACTCTTTTCTAGGGGCTAGAAGGGAGAGATCTAAAACAGGAACCCAAAAATGTGGCAACAGCCCCTGGTTGCTCTGATTTCCTGTATCTATGAATTGAATGGATGACATATTATGTCATCATGACGCATCATGTCTATTAGGAACCAGATTCTCAAAGCATAGTGTGCTGCCTTGATATGATTAAAGGCTTCTTAAAATCCCTAGTATTTAGACTATATTAGATGTTCAATGAAGGTTTAATACAGAAAGATTTCGGACCATTGGGAAGCCATGAATGATGGTATGTTCTCTATAGCATCTGCATTATCATCTGATAGTCTCGGTTTTTAACGACAAAGAAGAAAAATCAGAGTATCAAAGGATCAATAGAGTACCCAGTTTTCAGTCCTGGTCATGTAAACTAAATTAGCCAGACAAAAGGTAAAAAGTACATCAAAATGAATATATTCAGACCTAAAAACTAAACTTTCTAAATGGTACTGTCAAATTGAATCACATAACTTGGAATATATACCTTTAATCCATTTTTTAAAACAAGTACCCTTATTATAAATAAGGATATTAATAAGTATCCTTCAAACACAATCTCCTTCCTGGAAATTGTTCTGTTGACATCCTTGGCAAATCTTCATTCTGTTTACATGATAGGAAATGTATAAGATAAAAGTTTAACAGTAGCATACAGATCTCTATCCTACCACCATCCACAGCTTTAATCACAAAGCTTCCCAAGGATGGGAATCCAGAAAAACCTAGGAATGAGGATGGATATATTTTAAGAAAAAATAGGAGTCTACTACTGGACAGCATGACTATCAAACCTTTGGGGCATAATCTCAAGACACAATTTTAAATACCAGAATAGCCACATCTTCCTCTTTTATTTTATTTTTGGTTGAAGAAGTGTTTTGTCCATTAAGTGGTTAAAACTTAAGGTTACCCATCCAAGGAGTAGGAAATGAAGGTTCTTAGTTTGATGGACAACAGCTCAGAGATCCCTGATGTCCCAAAATATTAGGTTTCTCTTCTAATAATGTTGGAAATATTGCCTACTGTCATGATTAATCTGAGCCACAGCACAAGCTGATTGTAGGTGACACAGTCACAGAGCAGCGCCCGTGTTGGTTTCCACACACCGTCAAATCTGCTACAAATGCAAGGGTGAATGGGAGAGAACTGTGATACCAGGTTTCCCACTGGCTAATAGATTGTGACATGAAAGAAGGAAACCTTTATTTTAATTCAAAAAACAAAAGCCAAATAGCAAAACTTATGTACGTGCTGAACTTTTTTTTTCTTCCTCAAGTGGAAAACATTGACTTGCTAACAACTCTTGGCTGGCATCAAGGGAAAGTGGAGGTATTTGCAGATGTGGAGGAAGACATACAAAACATTTTTCGAATCAAAGGCTTGAATTATTGCACTGGGTTCATGAAGTTTCACAGGCATCTAGACACACTATTGTCTTCGCCCTGAAACAAGCTGCCCTTTCTGTTCAAGAAAGAAAACAACCCAATGTTTCTTACAATCAGATCTGTATGTATCAGAGAGCTATCTATATTTTGAAATTCTTTGCATTGTCTGTGGAAGGGTGTGCTGTTTGGATCCAACAATGGCAACATTGATTTTAGGATTTTTGAATTTTGGTTGTACAGAGCAAACAGTGAAAGAAAACTGCCGGCTTTCAGAACTACAACAGTGCTCTTACACAAACTCACTTCTCTCCTGGCTGTTTTACATAGCCAAAGATCAATACTGCTCATTCAGCCAATGTTATTAACCCCATTTATCAGCTTCTCTCTTAAGGGGAAAAAAAAAAAAAAATTGAAAGGATCTTGCCGACAAAGTTATGTCATCTTCCGCTCCTTCAGTCGTGGAGTGGATAATTCACTTTGTTGTGCACACCCAACAATTGAGCCTTGTTTATGAAGTTACATTTATTAAGTGAAAGTATTTGGAAACTGATGGTACATTCAAGCTTGGTTGCCATGGGCAGTAATCACAGCAGAAAGTCATGACCTCCCCGTTATGCAGCAAGTAACTAATTGAAATGATACAAATTACTCCGATTCTCCGTCTGCCAATTTAGAGCCTGGTTCTGGTCAAGGGTCAAATGAGCTTCTATTCATGAAACTATGTTTGAAGTAGCTGCTACCATAGCAAGGGGGTTCAGTGTGGGCATCGCTGCTCCTTTGGACTTTACCACATACTGTGGCGAGTCAGTAAAGCAAGGAGATTCAAACCCTACCTTCTCCAGCATCAAAAGCATACTGTTGTCATTCAGTTTGTGCTACTTGCCAAGAGCACCGGACATGGCTTGCTAAACTTTACTGGCTAGAAATAAATGTTGTATTCAGAAGCCACTTAGGGAATCCGTCCTCCTTAGCCTGCATATTTTGTCGGCTTTCTGATATGCCCACGGCAGAGGAAACCAAATGCCATAAACTCAATATTGAATGATTCTCAACTTATCCATTCCCGTCAAGTGTCGTCCCTTTCAGCTTCTCTCTGCCCCGGCACATATACCCATCCCTGCCAAATAAATAAGATAAATTAAAAGCCTAAAAGGTAGATAGTGTGCAAGTGCTTTCTCCAAAGCAAAATCAGGATGATTATCCCTATTTGAGAAATGACACTAAATGTTAATCTAATTGAATCTAGGAAATGTGGCAGTAAAAAGTTAATAATTTACAGAGAAATTGTTCTTCAGAAAATTCTAAGTGAATGCCCACTAAATGAATTTCAGGAATTGTGCTCAAAGGCACATAAGATATGTGACAAAAGCAACGGCTTACTTTGAACGTGTTTTTCACCACACCCAAACTATTTGTTTTAAGGAGGCATTCTGGTACTTATATGTGTATGAAGGCACACGCAGTTTGTTCAAAAAATATGTAGAAAAAATGAGAAAATAGCTCCTTAAGTCAACTGAAAATAATAGGAAACCACTTGAGTGTTTAAATTTTATAACCTAAAGGTTGGTTTCAAGTGTACTCAATGCTGTTTCTAAAATCAGATTTACCTACAATTAATACATGTAGAAAATGCATAAATTTACATTGAATTTTTTCTTCTTAAAAAAAAAATTCCCTATTTATTTATTCATGGCTGCACTGGGTCTTTCCTGCTGTGCCTGGGCTTTCCCTAGCTGTGGTGAGTGGAGACAACTCTCCAGCTGCAATGTGCCAGCCTCTCATTGCAGTGGCCTATTTTGCTGCAGAGCACTGGCTCCAGGACACATGGGTTCAGTAGTTGTGGCACATGGGCTTCGTTACTCCATGGCATGTGAGATCTCCATGGCATGTGAGATCTTCCTGGACCAGGGATTAAACCCATGTCTCTTGCATTGGCAGGCAGATTCTTAACCACTGAACCAGCAGAGAAGTCCCTCTTCTTTTTTTTAACAGCAGAGATTTTTCAGGTGATACAAAATTTACCAAGCAAAGAGATACAAGGCTACGTTGGACATCCTCTGTAGCCAGTTCCCCTTAGCACCTTAGCAGACACTACCTAACTTATAGTATTTCCCAAATTTCAGCAGTTTCAAAGAAAGGCAAAACATAGGGGAATCCTTTTCAAATGACATGAATAGGATATCTCCAAATTTGCACTAGAACAGCAAGGTAGTAAAATTAAAGTGCAAAATAGCTTCAACACTCTGCAAGCCCGCAGTCACTGTACTTCACGTTTCTGGTCAGCAGGCACTAGTCTAGGTTGAAGGTAGAACCTGGGTGCTCAAATTCACACTTTTGGTCAAATCAAGAGCATCACCCGGAAGCTTCTGTAGGAATAATGGGTTCAAGTTGAAGAACTCTGTTTAAAGAATCAGTGATGTAACACCAGTCCAATATCCCAGTAGAATAGAGTGGTTAAAAACACTAACTTTATCCACAACCAGAGTTGAATTCAAATCCCAACTCGGCCACTTACTATGAATCATGGGCAAATAATTCAACTTCTTTTGACATCAAATTTCTCATTTTGTATAAGGAACATTTTAATACAATGTCTGGTGTAGAGTAAGTGCCTTTTTCCATTATAGCTCTTATTACAAAAAGTAAAAATCCCTGCTAAAACAGATAATGCTGGAATAAAACCCAGAATCTTAAAAAAAATCTTCTAGTTAAACTTTCCAGTCAATTAGGTAGTTTACTATTATAATAGCTGTAAAAATTCACAACTATTTATTCTATTGCAAAGATTCTAAATCTCAAATAAATTTTATTTTTCATTAATTTGCTCATTGAATAAACAGGCCCTGAAATAATACAATAGTAAAACCAACATGATTCCTGCCCTCATACAACTTCAACCCAGCAAGCCAGATAAATCAACAAGCATAGTGAACCTTGAAATGAGAGTGTTATGGGAATTCAGAGTATGGGACCTAGTCTATCTAGGTATATCCTGAATAGAGTCTTACCACTTACAATCGACTAGAAAAAGTAAGAATTTGTGACATGTGTTTTTCTCTAAGAAGCCCTTTTTCCATTCCAGGGCAACTGTCCCCAAGTGAGAGACAAGTGTGTTGAACTTTCTTGCCACAGTGCTGCTCCCTACTCTCTGGTCCTTTTTTTTTTTTTAATTGGAATATAGTTGTGTTCCAGTGTTGCATCAGTTTCTACTGTACAGCAAAGTAAGCCACTTATTCATACACATGTATCCCATCTATTATGGATTTCCTTCCCGCTTCAGATCAGATCAGTCGCTCAGTCATGTCCGACTCTTTTCGACCCCATGAACTGCAGCACGCCAGGCCTCCCTATCCATCACCAGCCCTTGGAGGTCACTCAGACTCATATTCATCGAGTCAGTGATGCCATCCAGCCATCTCATCCTCTGTCATCCCCTTCTCCTGCCCCCAATCCCTCCCAGCATCAGAGTCTTCTCCAATGAGTCAACTCTTCGCATGAGGTGGCCAAAATACTGGAGTTTCAGCTTTAGCATCATTCCTTCCAAAGAAATCCCAGGGCTGATCTCCTTCAGAATGGACTGGTTGGATCTCCTTGCAGTCCAAGGGACTCTCAAGAGTCTTCTCCAACACCACAGTTCAAAAGCATCAATTCTTCAGTGCTCAGCCTTCTTCACAGTCCAGCTCTCACATCCATACATGACCACAGGAAAGACCATAGCCTTGACTAGGCGAACCTTTGTTGGCAAAGTGATGTCTCTGCTTTTGAATATGCTATCTAGGTTGGTCATAACTTTCCTTCCAAGGAGTAAGCGTCTTTTAATTTCATGGCTGCAGTCACCATCTGCAGTGATTTTGGACCCCAGAAAAACAAAGTCTGACACTGTTTCCACTGTTTCTCCATCTATTTCCCACGTAGTGATGGGACCAGATGCCATGATCTTCGTTTTCTGAATGTTGAGCTTTAAGCCAACCTTTTCACTCTCTACTTTCAAGCTTACCACAAAACATCATCTAAAGTTCCTTGAGCTGTACTATAGGCTCTAATCTGTTATCTGTTTCCTACATAGTTATCAATAGTGTATATATGCCCGTTCCAATCTCCCAATTCCATCCAATCCTCCCCCTTCTCCCTTGGTATCCATACATATGTTCTCTATGTCTATGGCTCTACTTCTGGTTTGCAAATTGCAAATAAGGTCATCTATATCATTTTTCTAGATTTCACATATGTGCATTAATACACATTATTTATTTTTCTCTTTCTGATTTCACTCTGTAGGTCTATCCATGTCTCTAGGTCTATCCATGTCTCTACAAATGACCCAATTTCGTTCCTTTTATGGCTGAGTAATATTCCATCATATACATGTTTCACATCTTCTTTAGCCATTCTTCTGTTGATGGACATTTAGGTTACTTCCATGTCCTGGCTACTTTAGATAGTGCTGCAATGAACATTGGGATGCATGTTCTATTTTGAATTATGGTTCTCTCTGGGTATATGCTCAATAATGGGATTGCTGGGTCATATGCCTACTCACCAGTTTTATTTCAAGCTCGTCTATGGACCATTACCTCAGCCTTTCCACCTCTGGGCTTTTCCTCATGCTTCCTAGTCCTTCAGCTGACCTGCAGTACCTTTCCCTATCCTTCCATCCTCAAACATCCTAATCATTTTCAGCTTCCAGACTCACCTCTAATGTCAACTTCTCCATGAAGCTTTTCCCAATTCCCCAAGTAAATTGTTATCTTTCCTTCTTTGGATTTCCCAGATAACCACAATGATGTAATCACTCACCGAGAGCCAGACATCCTGGAGTGAGAAGTCAAGTGGGCCTTAGGAAGCATCACCGAACAAAGTTAGTGGAGGTGATGGAATTCCAGCTGAGCTATTTCAAATCCTAAAAGATGATACTGTGAAGGTGCTGCACTCAATATGCCAGTAAATTTGGAAAACTCAGCAGTGACCCCAGAACTGGAAAAGGTCAGTTTTCATTCCAATCCCAAAGAAAGGCAATGCCATAGATTGTTCAAAATACCAGACAATTGCACTCCTTTCACATGCTAGCAAAGTAATACTCAAAATTCTCCAAGCTAGGCTTCAACAGTATGCAAACTGAGAACTTTCAGATGTTCAAGCTGGATTTAGAAAAGGCAGAGAAACCAGAGATCAAATTGCCAACATTATTGCATCATATAAAAAGCAACAGAATTCCAGAAAAACATCTACTTCTGCTTCATTGACTATGTTAAAATCTTTTGATCACAACTATAGGAAATTCTTAAAGAGATGGAAATACCAGACCACCGTATCTGCCTCCTGTGAAACCTGTATGCAGGTCAAGAAGCAACAGTTAGAACTGGACATGGAACAATGGACTGGTTCCATATTGGGAAAGGAGTACATCAGGGCTGTATATTGTTATTCTGCTTATTTAACTTATATGCAGAGTACATCATGTGAAATGCCAGGCTGGACAAAGCACAAGCTGGAATCAAGATTTCTGGGAAAAATATCAATAACTTCAGATATGTAGATGATATCACCCTATGACAGAAAGCAAAGAGGAATTAAAGAGCCTTTTGATGAAGGTGAAAGAGGAGTGAAAAAGCTGGCTTAAAACTCAACATTCAAAAAATGAAGACTATGGCCTAAGTCCCATCACTTAATGGCAAATAGATGGGGAAACAATGAAAACAGGAACAGACTTTATTTTCTTGGGCTCCAAAATCACTGCAGATGGTGACTGCTGCCATGAAATTAAAAGATTCTTGCTCCTTGGAAAAAAAGCAATGACAAACCTAGACAGCACATTTAAAAGCAGAGACATTACCTTGTCAACAAATGCCCGTATAGTCAAAGCTATGGTTTTTACCAATAGTCATGTATGGATGTGAGAGTTGGACCATAAAGAAGACTGAATGCCAAAGAATTGATACTTTTGAATTGTAGTGTTAGAGAAGATTCCTGAGAGTCCCTTGGACAGCAAAGAGATCCAACAAGTCAATTCTAAAGGAAATCAGTCCTGAATATTCATTGGAAGGACTGATGCTGAAGCTGAAACTCCAATACTTTGGCCACCTGATGCAAAGAGCCAATTCATTAGAAAAGACGCTGTGCGGGGAAAGATTGAAAGCAGGAGAAGGGGACAACAGAGGATGAGATGGTTGGATGGCATCACAGACTCAATGGACATGAATTTGAGCAAACTTCGGGAGTTGGTGAATGACAGGGAAGCCTGGAGTGCTGCAGTCCATGGGGTCGCAAAGAGTCAGACACAACTGAGCTACTGAACAACAATTACAAGACAGACATTTAAAAAATGATTAAAACTACCAGTGCCCAAATTCTTAAATGGACAAAAGAATTGAACAGATATTTTACAAAAGAAAGTATACAAATGGCCAATAAGCCCCAAATCATTAGTTATCAGAAAAATATAAATTAGAAATCACAGTGAGGTATTGTGATTTCTCACCAAACATCCGCTAAAATTAAAATGACTGACAATACTTAGTTTTGATGAGGATGTAGGAAACTGGAACTCTCATGTACTACTGTTGAGAATGCAAAATGGAGCAACCACACTGGGAAATTTTGGCAGTTTCTTATTAAGTTAGATATACTTTATGACACAGCAATTCTACTCCTTGGTATTTACCTCCCCAAAATGAAAACATACATTTACCAAAGGGTGTATTCAATTGTTTACTGAAGTTTTATTCATAGCAGCTAAAAACTGGAAACAATTCAAATTTCTTCCAGCATGGATAAATAAATTGCAATATATCCATACAATGGAATACCACTTAACAATAAAATGGAATGCACTACTAAAATGCAACAATACGGGTAAATCTGAAAAACATTGTGAACAAAAGAAGCCAAGCACAAGGGAATATATATTGTAGCACAAGGGAATATATATTGTATAATTCCATTTATACCATATTCTAGAAAGAGCAAACTAACCAATAGTCACAGAAAACACAGTATAACCTGTGGCCAGGATTGAAAGGAGGATAGAAAACATAAGGGAACTTTTGAGAATTAAGGAAACGTTCAGTATCCTGATGCTGGTGGTTACACCGTGTATACATATTTCAAAACTCATTGAATTATATACTTTAAATGGATGTACTCTGTTATATCGGAGAAGGCAATGGCACCCCACTCCAGTACTCTTGCCTGGAAAATCCCACGGACAGAGGAGCCTGGTGGGCTGCAGTCCATGGGGTCGCTAAGAGTTGGACATGACTGAGCGACTTCACTTTCTCTTTTCACTTTCATGCATTGGAGAAGGAAGTGGCGACCCACTCCAGTGTTCTTGCCTGGAGAATCCCAGGGACGGGGGAGCCTGGTGGGCTGCCGTCTATGGGGTCGCACAGAGTCAGACACGACTGACGTGACTTAGCATAGCATACTCTGTTATATGTAAATTGTACCATATTAAGATTGATTTTAAAAACTGCCAAAAGTATTGCCAAGAGAAATACAGGCTGCATTAATTGATAAACTAGATCTTAAAATAAATAAAAATGTCTGATTAATTGTATAATTTGATTTTAACATACCACTATATATACTGAAACTCTAGTATTTTGGCCACCTCATGCAAAGAGTTGACTCATTGGAAAAAACTCTGATGCTGAGAGGGATTAGGGGCAGGAGGAGAAGGGGATGACAGAGGATGAGATGGCTGGATGGCATCACCGACTCAATGGACGTGAGTTTGAGTGAACTCTGGGAGTTGGTGATGGACAGGGAGGCCTGGCATGCTGCGATTCATGGGGTCGCAAAGAGTCGGACACGACTGAGCGACTGAACTGAAATGATATATAAAGTAGATAACTAATAAGGACCTACTGTACAGCACCAAGACCTCTACCCAATACTCTGTAATGACCTATATGGCAAAAGAACCTAAAAATGAGTGGATATATGTATATGTATAAATTATTCACTTTGCTGTACAGCAGAAACTAACACAACATTGCAAACCAACTATACTCCAATAAAAATTAAAATAAAATTTTTCTTAAATTTGGTTTTAATCTGATATTATCTTTCTAAAAAATTATTCCTAGTATGTGCTTCTCCATAACCAAATTATCACCTTTTTGAGGGCATAGAAGGAAAGGAAATTCATGTTTATTAAATACCTTCTATAAGCCTGGCATCATGCTAAGAGATTTATGTAGGATATCTCACTTAATACTAACATTAATCCTGAGAGATAGGTATTATTTCCACCTCTTTATAGTTAATGCAATTAGGTCTCAGAAACTGTTACTTGCTCAAGGTCACACAGTTTGCCAAGGTGGTGCCAGAGTCTGAACTCAAATCTGTCTCCCTTCAAAGCCCAAACTCTTTTCAGCTCTCTGAGTGATCATGGTTGACATTTCTCTGTGACTGTTTATCCGTCTTTTCCTTTCTGGAACATCCCTCTGCCTCTTCTCTTCCACCTGATTTCTTCATGCTTCAAAATCCAGATTAGGGCCCCTTTTCTGACACAGAAATTTTACTTTTTTCTGAAGTCGCAGACCAACAACTATCTTTGTGACTCAACTTGGAATTTAATCTTAAAATGGCTTATTTAAGCATTATTGCTTAATGCATAGGTCTTGTCTCCCCAACCAGCTTGCAATTTCCTTGCAGGCAGGGATGTATATTAACTATAGTAGCACATAGACACTGAAATCATAATGATTTTAATTAATGTCTCACTCATGAGAAGTCCAACAAATCATAGTGGAGGAAGAGTTCTCTGAAAAGCTGGCCAACATAGTTCTATAATTGTGATGCTCTTAATTATACATTGGGGCTTTTTTATCTAAAATTTCTGTGTGTTAATTTTGTAACCTGCAACTTTACCAGATTCACTGATGACCTCCAGTAGTTTTCTGGTAGCGTCTTTAGGATTTTCCATGTATAGGGTCGTGTCATCTGCAAGCAATGACAGTGTATCTTCTTTTCCAATTTGGATTCCTTTTATTTCTTTTTCTTCTCTGATTGTCATAGCTAGAACTTCCAAAACTTTGCTGAATAAAAGTGGCGAGAGTGGCCTTAGAGTGTCTTGTTCCTGGCCTTAGAGGAAATGCTTTCAGCTTTTTACCACTGAGTATAATGTTAGCTGTAGGTTTGTCAAATACGGTCTTTATTACGTAGAGGTATGTTCCCTTTATAACCACTTTCTGGAGAGTTTTTATCATAAATGTGTACGGAATTTTGTCAGAACCTTTTTCTGCACCTATTGATCATTGGGCTTCCCTGGTGGCTCAGATGGTAAGAAATCTGCCTGCAATGCAGGAGACCTGAGTTTGATCCCTGGGTTGGGAAGATCCCCTGGAGAAGATAATGGCAACCCACTCTAGTATTCTTGACTGGAAAATTCCAAGGACAGAGGAGCCTGGTGGGCTATAGTCCATGAGTCAGACACAACTGATCAACTTCCACTTTAATTACACATACCATATACCAACAATAGGCTAGGTGCTTCACAGATGTTAGTTTATTTTTTTCTTTTTTCTTTTAAAATTAATTTTTAAACAGCTGTGTGTATGTGTGTGTGTGTGCAGATGTACACTCAATTGTGTCTAACTCTTTGCAATCCTATGAACTATAGCCCACGAGGCTCCTCTGTCCATGATATTTTCCAGGCAATAATACTGGAGTAGGTTGCCATTTCCTACTCCCAGGAGATCTTCCCGACGTAGGGATCAAACCCACGTCTCTTGCATCTCCTGCATTGGCAGGTGGATTCTTTACTACTGTGCCACCTGGGAAGCCCTTAAACAGCTTTACTGAGGTATTATTTCATACCAAAGAAGTTCACCCACTTTAGGTATATAACTCAATAATTTTTTGTAAACATGCAGTTGTACAGGCATCACCATGGTCCTGTTTTAGAATATTTCTGTTACTCAAAACGGATGCGTCATATCCAGTTGCAGTTAATCCCTGTTCACCCCCTGCCTTAGGGAACTATGAATCTACTTTCTGTCTCTATAGATTTGTCTTTTCTGGATGTTTAGTGTAAGTGGAATAATACAATTTGTAGTCTTGGGTATTTAGCTCCTTTCACTTAATGTGTTTTAGGGGTTTATCCATGTTATTGCATGGATCAGTAGTTCATTCCTGTTTATTGCTGAATAGTATTCCATCCATAGGTATATCATTGTTTGTTTATCTAGTCACCAGTTGGTGAACATTTGCATTCATTAAATTGGACCATTTCCAATGTTTTACGAATGTTGCTAGCTTACAATATCTCTCTGAGATAGATACTTTGGTCTTCATTTTACAAATGAGAAAAATCAAAGCTCAGAAAAGTAATTATCTTGCTCAAGATCAAATATCTGGTAAGTCATGAAGTGTAGTATTTCTAACTCTAAAGCCCTTGCTGTGACAGTAGTTTTCAGATTTGGGGATTTTGTTGACCTGAAAATTAAAAGACAGCTTTTTTATGTGAGAATAAACCTAAGTTTGTCATCTTTTGTATTTTGTAAAGAGCATTTGAAAAAACAACTACCATCTACCACCAGCATCACTTCGTAAAAGAAAGGATATTTTTGATGCCTAAAGTTGAAAAATTAAGTAGGCGTTATAGAAAAGCTACATTGCCCTTATTTTTCTCATTTCTCTGCAAAAAGTTAGTGAAGACAAGCCCTCATTTAAGAAGAACCCTGTCTAGTCACTAAGCTAATTAGTAGGGCTATAAACTATGCTAAACTGAATTAGTTGAAATACTTTGAGATGCTTTTTAAAATGATGTTAGATAAACTGCTTTATCTGTTTATAACAAATAACAACTGTTAGATAAACAGTTAACAACAGTTGCTGCTGCTGCTGCTGCTGAGTCGCTTCAGTCGTGTCCGACTCTGTGCGATCCCATAGACGGAAGCTCACCAGGCTCCCCTGTCCCTGGGATTCTCCAGGCAAGAACAATGGAGCGGGTTGCCATTTCCTTCTCCAATGCATGAAAATGAAAAGTGAAAGTGAAGCCGCTCAGTCGTGTCCGACTCTTAGCGACCCCATGGACTGGAGCCTACCAGGCTCCTCCGTCCATGGGATTTTCCAGGCAAAAGTACTGGGGTGGGGTGCCATTGTTGTCTACAACAGATCCCCCCAAAAGGCTTGTTCTTTGTATAACAGCTACCACAGTGAAGTGGCCTCTCTTTTCCAGGAATAGAGGGTTTAATACCATCATACATCTATCAACAGTTCCTATGTCCTCGAGGAACTATATTCCAAAACTCCCAAAACCAATTCTTCTGTAACCACACAAGAGCCACATTAGCTTATAGGACTCCTTCCCTAAGAACCGAGAAGTATATATAAAGGCCTTGGATGGTAATTCCATGGCAACAGATTTAAAAGATTTCCTTCAAATCCAGCTTTCATGGAGGCTGAAAGAAACACTGAAGTCTTGCTGACATTCGTTTCGTGGTTCCCATCCAGGTCCCAGTGGAACAAATGCCATAATTAGCCCTCAGAAGAGAGGCCAGAGATTGAAGATGAGGTCCCCCCAGTCATGCCTCGAGGCCTTGCTAGACTGGGACGCTCACATTGTCGCTCTCTGCTTTGTAGCTGTTTGTGCAAGAACAAAAGGACTTCAGTCTGCCTTGCTATTAATCCAACTTCACAAGCATGAAATTTACAGACACACACCAGAATTCATCACTGAAACCTTTTCCCCTTGTCATGTTCAGCTGCTGAAAAGTGGGCACACTCTTGGATATGAATGTTAATAAAAAGAAAAGATTAAAAAAAAGAATGAACAAGCTTTCTGAATCAGCTCTGGGTTCCCTCCCCTCTGCCCTCAGCTACAAGTTGACATCTTCCGAGTCTGACTTCTTGGGGGAGAACGTAAATCTCTCCATAGCATCTAGGGTGGCAATATTTTTGTTAAATTTTATCATCACCTGAAAGTCAACTACTTTCTCTTAATAAATAAAGTACATCTATAATGGAAGACCAATAACTCAATCTGTAAAGTGAATTAAAAAAAAAAAAAAAAAATAGCACTCAAGAGTCATAAAGTGAACATTATTTGATTAGAACCAAACCAGTGGTATCAACCGGTTTTGCTCATTTAACCTGTCTCCTCATCACCATACACCCATCATTTAGCTGCAGGGTGGATGTGTTCACACTGAACTATTAATCTGTTTCAAAATGCCATAACATTTCCATGAAGAACTTCCTAATTTTTTTTTTCAGAAATTAAATGTCTGTTTAAAGTTCATTCCCTCCTGCTGTAACTAATTGAAATGAGATTTGGTTTATCTTTATGACATGGAAATGGGATTGAGTTTCATAATAATAACAATAAGGATAACTCCATAGATTTTAGGAGTAGTAGTTAATAATTACAGTAATATGGGGGAGATTAGACCTGTCTATTGCCACCTAAACAGACCCCCATTATTTATGGAGAAGTGTGAATGAATGTCATATGATCTAACTACCAGTTCCCAACTTTGTATTTGTTTTCAGCTTAGACTGAATTTTAAGGCAGCACCATAAATGCACTGGCGCCTCAGAAGAGTATTCCTTAATAACCAAAGAAGGCATCAGCACACAGGCTGGGAAATATGTTGAAATACATCACAATGGTGACGGAAAGAACCTGGTCTTCGGAAAATTACAAAGACGAGGCTTTTTCTTAGGATCATTTTCCCCATTGATATAATGAAGAGTAAGTCAAACCAAACTGTCACATTACAGAAGTTGCAATAAAATTTCCCCAATATTCCATTTGATCTTCAATCAGCCCTTTGAGAGTGAACAGTATTACTTTCTCCATTTTACAGGTAAAATCACTGAGATCCAGAGAGGTTAAAAAAAAATTGTTCAAGGTCATGGTCTCAGTTAGTGGCAGACTTAACCCTGGGAACCAGATCTACCTGTTTCCAATTTCAAACTCTTTTATCACCTGCCAAGAAAATCAGGAAACGTGCACATTGGGCTCAGAAGTCAATGGAGAATTTCATTTTCACTTAAATTAAGTCAGTTTTCACTCCCAAGTCAGCCTCCTGCCTCTAACATGAAGCTTACCTTACCCAGAAGATACACCAAAGATACCAGCTTTCAACTGGCTTAGGCTTATGCACTGCCGAATGTCATTATTACTATTGTCATCATTTACATGGTTAACAGCCATCATTTATTGCATACCTACTCAATGCCAGATGCTCTGCATCATTTTTCATCTCTATTTTGCAGATAATTTACATGGCTACAGGTCCTGTGTGATTTGACCCCTACTTACCTCTCCAGACATCTCCCACCTCATCCTCTTTGCTCCAGCCATACTGTCTTGACAGCATGTCTTGACAGCCACATTTCTGTCAAGTCATCAAAGTCCCCAGATTCTCATCACACAGGCTGTTTCCTCCACCCAGAACACCCTCTACTGTTCTAGCCCACCCTACTTTCCCAGTTATTCTTCAGGCCTCAGCATAAATGAAATTTCTCAGAGGTCTTCCCAGACTCCTACACTAGGTTATACATACTTTATGGCTTGCTCTCACAGCACTCTAAGCTTTCATTTTCAAAGCATTTTACTTTCTGAAAATTTATTTAAACTCCACCTTCCTACTAGATTAGATGAGAGCAGTGATTGTGTCAGTTTGTTATTGATATTTTCCAAAATGTGAATGGGAACCAGCATCACTAATACAATAATGTGTTGTCTGATTGAGTGAATGAATGGGAACCTGGGGCTCAGAAAGATTGAGCAATTTAAGTGGCTTCTGCATTCAAATATAACAGGGTGGAGCTAAGGAGAAAAACGTCTTTTAATAAGCATACCATAATCTCCCTATTTAAGATTACAAACCATTCCCTCAGATCCACCAGCCTGATTCATTCAGCTTTCCTTTTCCTATAAAACATCTCACCTTCTAATGCAGTATTGATTTTAAATGCTACTTTTAGCACACATGTAATTATAGTTATAATTTCTTTATTATCATTATTGTTTATTATTTCCCCTTACTAGAATGTGAGCTTCGTGAGGACAAGTATTTTTGTTGTTATTACTCTCTCATTGTGAATAGCGCTTGCTACATGTTAAATAAATCATTGTTGAATGGAATTGAAGGGATTCTTCATGTCAAGATTTTCCTAAACATGCATTAAACAAAATATATTTGTTTCAGATACCAAAGATGACAAGTCCATTAGTTACATGAGAGGAATGTGTGATCTGAATTTCCCCCTGGTGTCCCCACTGACCAGCTGTTAAGCCCTTATCCCACCCTCAGCTTAGTTTCCCATTCTGCAATATAAGGGTCAGCAGGAAGGAGTCAGGGCTCCCCACGTGGCACTAGTGGTAAAGAACCGACCTGCCAATGCAGGAGACTAAGAGACATAGGTTCGATCCCCAGATTGAGAAGATTCCCTCGGGGAGGGCATGGCAACCCACTTCTGGGTTTCTTGCCTGGGAAATCCCATGGACAGAGGAACCTGGTGGGCTGCAGTCCATAGGGTCGCAAAGAGTCAGACATGAAGTGACTTAGCACACAAGCACGCAGGAAGGAATCAAGAATCTGTCCTCATCCTAAAAGTGATCAGCCCTTTGATAATTTTCTGGTGAAAAGAAAAAAAAATAGAAGAATTTCATTCACCTCAAACTCTGCAAAAGGCCTAGAAACCTGGGAATTCAACTGGCTCTACTTGCAAAAAATGTGCAGAGGTGATATTTATTAAGTACTTGACACTCCAGAGAGAACACTCCTGTACAAATATGTCATGCTGCTTTGAACACAAGCAAAGCAGGAATCAGATTCTGTCTCCTTGCTGTATTCCAAGCCAAGGTGACTGTCGTGGTTTCATCTCAATGTATTTATATCTCATCACCAACACTCATCACCAAGGGAGCCGGTTCAGAGCTGAGCTGTAAAGATTGTATAGGGAGTAGTGCTCAGATGCACTGTACACCATGACTGACTCATGCCGATGAGTTTCAACACTCATGCATTCCAGATGAACATCAATCTCTGTGATGAATAGTAAGAACAGGAATTCAGATTGCAATGAATGCAAAAATAAGTAAACAAGTAAAGCAATGCTACCATTATTGAATGAGACTCTGATGTGGCAAACTGTCCTCTCTTCTCCATTCTCAATGCAGAGGCCACAATTCATTCTCATCATCTCTCATCTGAATTATTATAGCAGTCCTTTATTGCTCTCCAGACCCCCAGTCTATGCCTATACTACACACACAATAAGAATCTTTCTAAAATGCCTCCCAGAACTTGTGGTACTTCTCAGTGTGTCCTCATATCTTCCAGAAAAACTGCATAGCATAACCCACAAGTCCCTCTGTGACCTGGCCACCCTCTATGTCTCCATACTCACCACCTTCCATTTTTCCATACACACTCTATGCTCTAGCTACACTGAACTACCTAGAGTTTCCCTAAAGCATCCAGTTTTTCCCACATTTCTATGCCTCTGCATATGCTGTTTCCTTTGCCCAACACTTTTTCCTATACTTTCACTGTTCAATTTGCTCATCATTTAAGATATGTCTCTGCCAAATAGTTTTTCTTGATTTCATTCCATCCTAGGCTGAATTAGCTTAATAGACAGATATTTCTTTAGTTCAACAAATATTTATTGCAGGCCTACTAGAGATAAAACAATGTAGTAGTTTTTTTAAAAAAAAAAAAAAACAAACAGTAGCTACAGATTTTTTGCTATTCCTCTCATGAAGTGGGAGGGTCTATATTTTTTGGAATCTATAAAGTTTTATGACACAGAAGTGATGCTATGTGACTTCTATGTCTAGGTCTTAAAAAAAAAATACAGCTTCCACTTGATTTCTTGAAATACTTTCGGACAATCCCTTTTGGGATGCTTCCTCTCAGAACCAGCCCCCAAGCTAAGAGTACAGTCCACAAGGAAAGCCCACATATGTCTCTGGTCTTTAATCCCAGCTGAGATTTTTTCTTTTCTTTCTTTTTTTTTGAGTTCTTTCTGACTAGAGGTCAGAGAGTTGGGTACAGGTACCCACAAATGGTTCCAGCCTTCAGCCATTCCCAGCAGAGGCCACTCCCCACAGCTGTTCAAGTCTTCCCAGCAGAGAAGGCAATGGCAACCCACTCCAGTACTCTTGCCTGGAGAATCCCATGGACGGAGGAGCCTGGTGGGCTGCAGTCCATGGGGTCATTAAGAGTCGGACACGACTAAGCGACTTCACTTTCACTTTCCATTTTCATGCATTGGAGAAGGAAATGGCAACCCACTCCAGTGTTCTTGCCTGGAGAATCCCAGGGATGGGGGAGCCTGGTGGGCTGCCGTCTATGGGGTCGCACAGTCGAATACGACTGAAGCGACTTAGCAGCAGCAGTAGCAGAGATCTCCCTTAACCCTCAACATCATGATGATTCTGTTACAAGACACTTCTGCTACAGTAGGCAGAATTCTCAGATGTCCCCCAAGATTCCCCCTGCGCCCACTCTTGTGTATACATCCTGTATAAGCCCCTTCAGTGTGTGTTGAGGGGAAAGGGGAAGGACTGTGAATATGATAGAATATCATTCTTTTAAATGTGTCATATGGCTGCTGCTGCAGCTGCTGCTAAGTCGCCTCAATCGTGTCTGACTCTGTGCGACCTCATAGATGGCAGCCCACCAGGCTCCCCTGTCCCTGGGATTCTCCAGGCAAGAACAATGGAGTGGGTTGCCATTTCCTTCTCCAATGCATGAAAATGAAAAGTGAAAGTGAAGTCTCTCAGTCACATCCGACTCTTCGCGACCCCATGGACTGCAGCCTACCAGGCTCCTCAGTCCATGGGATTTTCCAGGCAAGGGTACTGGAGTGGGGTGCCATTGCCTTCTCTGGTCACATGGCTAAGTGAAGAGATTTTGCAAATGTAATTAAGGTCCCAAATGAGATGATTTTGAGTTAATAAAAAGTGAGATTATCCAGGGTGAGCCAGATATAATAAAGTAAAAGCTACTGAAAGAGGGATTGTGCCCTTTTTGCCAGCCTTGAAGAGGAAAGCTGCCATGTTGTGAGAGGGCCATGTGCAAAGCGACTGCCTTTGGAAGCTGACAGCAGTCCCTGGCTAACAGCCAATAAGAAAATGTGAACAACAGTCCTACAACCATAAGGGACTGGATTCTGCCAACAACCAGTGAACTTGAGAAAGGCCCTAATTCCAGAAAGAAACACAACCCAGCCAACATTTTGAGTTCTAGATGCAATCTTGCGAGTCTCTGAGCAGAGGGCCCAACTAAGCTATACCCAGGCTCCTGACCCACTGAGAGAATAGATGTGTGTTATTTTAAGCTGCTAAATTTCTGGCAATTTGTCACACAGCAGTAGAAAACTAATGCACCTACTGTGTATCCTGTTTGCATTTCTAACCCATGAAATCTTTGCCAATAATGAATGACTGTTATTTTATGCCACTAAGTTTGGGGTTGTTTGTTTGTGCAGCTGCTGTTTAGTAATCGAAACAAGCAGTCACTCAACAAGACGAAAATCCTGTCTTCACTGCATTCTTCCCTCTTGCTGAGGGGGATGATAGATAATAAAATAAATAAATAAAATAAAATACGGAGTGTTTTGGATAGGCCAAGTGCTAGGAGATGAATAAAACAAGAAATGGGATAATGACTTCTAGAGGTGATTTAGACAGAGTTTTGCACAGAAATGTTCAATCTACATGCTCAAAATACTTATCAACTACAGATGTTTGAGGAACACTGACCAGGCAGAACATATACTAACCACAATGCTAGAACAGGATCCTGGAGGACCTTTACTATGTTAGGCATGAACTGTTTAATTTTGAGATCCTGTATATATTTGTAGGTTCTTCAATCCAATAGGAACCAGTTAAGTTCAGTTCAGTTCAGTCACTCAGTCGTGTCCAACTTTTTGTGACCCCGTGGACTGCAACATGCCAGGCTTCCCTGTCCATCACCAACTCCTAGAGCTTGCTCAAATTCATGACCATAGAGTCAGTGATGCCATCCAACCATCTTATCCTCTGTCGTCTCCTTCTCCTCCCACCTTCAATCTTTCCCAGCATCAGGGTCTTTTCAAATGAGTCAGTTCTTCGCATCAGGTGGCCAAAGTATTGGAGTTTCAGCTTCAGCGTCAGTCCTTCCAATGAATATTCAGGAATGATTTCTTTTAGGATTTACTGGATGGATCTCCTTGCAGTCCAAGGGACTCTCAAGAGTCTTCTCCAACACCACAATTCAAAAGCATCAATTCTTCAGTGCTCAGCTTTCTTTATAGTCCAATTCTCACATCCATACATGACCACTGGAAAAACCATAGCCTTGACTAGACAGACCTTTGTTGGCAAAGTAATATCATTGCTTTTTAATATGCTGTCTAGGTTGGTCATAATTTTTCTCCCAAGGGGCAAGCAATAGGAATAAGTATGCAGTATCCCATCTCATTCATTCATTTAACTCTCTTCTCAGCAAACATTCACTGAGTGACTATTACATTCAGCCATGTGAGAGACAAGGAGCTCCAGGAGCACTGCCCACTGAGCTCCAGTTCCTTGCTTCTAGCTGAGGAAGTGAGATACATACAGGGGGAGTACTCAGCTGCAGCAGTGCTAATTTCATGAGTATTGTTCTATTTCCCTGTCTCACCTATGAGCCCTTGACTATAGGATTAGAAGAGAGAGAAGCTGGAGTGGTCAGGAAAGCTTCTGGAGGTAATAATGGGAATGGAGCTGAATCTTGAAGGTTGGCTATTTCCGTAGAAGCCCTTATTCACCTTTGGCCCTTACTGCTTCAGTGTAAATGTGTGGAACATGTGCAAACCACCTGACACAGCAGTAGATGGCTAACTGATGATGGCTCTGTTCTACATTCAGCCTTCTCAACACACTTATAGCCAATGATCAATGGTCAGAGACGACACATAAAATAAAACCTATAAGCCCTCTCTGGTAGCTTCACATTTTTGGACACAGTAGGTGCTAGTATTAGTTAATTAATCAATAGTCCACCTGGAGAGAAAGAGAAGACCATTTTTTTAGGAGCAAAAACCACCCTAGTGAGAAAAGAAATGGTCCAGGAAGGAAGTTTTATACTGCGTGAAATATAGGTTTATCTTGTCACCCACAAGCTCTTTCAAAGCCTGGTTTGGGGTTTTGAAGTCAGACTGAGCTAGGATCAAATCCTGTCTTTTTCATTTCTAATCTGTATGATCTGAAGTGAGTTAATTCATATCTCTGAATCTCAGTTTTCTCATCTATAAAATGGCAATAGTAATGCCCACTGTGTTGCATGGTTGACTAAGAATTTTTTAATTAAATAATGTACAAAATGTATAAATTTTACTCTACAGATTTATATATACAAAAAAAAATGGCATATTATTTTAGCCAACTTCAAAACTCTAGCCTAGTAGGTTGAAAAAAAGACTTAAATCTTTGGCACTATGAGGACTCTACACTCCTCTCTCCACAAGGCCACAGAAAGACCCTCCAGAATATATGTCAGTGACTCACCCTTCACAAAGGCAAGTAGAGGACCCTTCTTCTGCCACCTCTCAGCCCTGTCACAGACTCTGAGGACAGGAAATGCCCAACTGTGACCTTTTTGGAAACGGAGACAGGAAAAATCCAGTGAGAACCAAAACAAATTAATATCTCAGTGGATGATCTTGATACACCTATGAAGCCTCTAATGTAGTCCCTAACACATATTATATGTCAGTTATCTTTTCATTTACTCCACAAATACTTGTAAGTCTTGCTACTTGCTGGACACCACTTTTCAACTGTGGGTTCCTCCGCTTCAGGCCTATTGACATTTTGACTGCCTTCTTTATTGTTGGTGGGGGGCAGGGGGGTGGGGGGTTGTCCTGTGTACTATAGGGTATTTAGCAGCTTCCTGGGCCTCTATCCCTACCAATGACAGTAGTAGCACCCATCTTAGTTGACAGACAGACATTGCTAAGTGTTCCCTGGATGAAAAACTGCCTCTGGTTTTGAATCCCTGAATGAAATAAACAAGAGAAAAACTCTACTTTCACATAGCTTATATTCTAATGGGAGGACAGACAATAAACAAATAAATATATTTATAACATACGTACAGGTATGGAGAGGTGGGGGGTGGCTGATAGTTCCTTTCCCTTTCTCTGGATAAATAAGAACCAAGAACTATTCTGAAGATGGTAGCAGACTCTGATGAAAAGATATTTCATCAATAAGCAAAAAATCACAGGAATAGAAATTGAATGATCAGGACTAAAGAAATAGGAAAGAAATAGGATTATCATTTAAATAACTATATTGAAGGTTCAGCATTTATCTCCTTTAGACATATTCCTGTGCAAGGAAAAATAACCTCATCAACACAAGCACACGACAACCACACAAAAATGTGTGTAAAATTTCTCCTGCCTTTTCTCCAGCTCTAGGCTATTCTTTTGAACACTTTAGAAAGAATTTAGAGAGTGCCCTCATTCAGTGAAGCTTCAAATTGTAAAATAAAGCAAAATCACATAATAATAAAGAGTTATTTGGAACATCACTGGAACCATTTTTTATCAAATGTCATTTAAATGAGTTAAAATTTGGTTTTAAACAACTAGATTTTAAAATGTTGTATGCATGTAGCTTTTGTACAATGTATTAAACCAAAGCAAAATCACAAAACTAATAAAATCCAAGTTACACAGTGACTGTGGTTTTGCAAAAACTAGCTTGCCATTCTAATCATGTGCCAGTTTCGCACAGCAACCAACACCCCTGTGTGCTGTATAATGATTTGGTTCTCCCAACTCTTTTCTCACTTAGAATTACTGTGAAACCTCTGTCCTTAGAGTAAGCAGTAATATCATTTGACCTTCCTATGGTGTCAACACATTATTTTCTTATTAGATCTGCTGCCTCTGTTCTTTCCTTATTAGCCCACTAAAATTACCCGATGTAAACACAAGTGCAGACTTAGAGGAAGGAGCCACAGGGCAATACCAGGTTATAAAGGGTCATTCGAGTGTCCAGAATGTGCTTATATGATCTTTTTTCTCTTTTTCCTAAGATTCTCATGAAACTCTGAATTTAGAGGCTTTTGTGGAGCACTCTAGGAACCCTGATGACATATCCATGTAACTCTAGACCCTAGTTTGAGAGGCACTGGTGTAATGACTAATGGCAGCAGAATCAGAATGCCTAGGATTCGGAATTCTGGCCCCATCACATAGTAGAAGTATTCTGACCATTGAAAGTATTTTGATGTCAAAAGACCATCTGCCACCCAAGACTGGGTCCCACAGAAGTTTACATCTGTGGGAAGTTTACAAAGCAGGCCCAGACCCAAGCTATAAAGTCATTTGTTTGTGGTTCCCTGGCCTTGCCTTTTCAATGCCTCTCTTCCCCTCTGGGTCCACAGCACATCACCACTTGAGATACCAGGCTAAGTCCCAGTCAGCCATCAACTCACCATTTTGCCTCCTTTGTTGATGTTGTTCAGTCACTAAGTTGTGTCTGACTCTTTATGATCCCATGGACTGCAGCATGCCAGGCTTCCCTGTCCTTCACTATATCCCAGAGTTTGCTCAAGCTTGTGTCCATTGAGTCGGAGATACTATCTAATCATCTCATCCTCTGTTGCTCCCTTCTCCTCCTGTCCTGTCTTTCCCAGCATTAGTAAGCTTTAGTCGCTCAGCTGTGTCTGATTCTTTCCAACCCCATGAACTGTAGCCCGCCAGGTTCCTCTGTCCATGGAATTTTCCAGGCAAGAATACTGGAGTCAATTGCTGTTTTTTCCTCCAGGGGATTTTCCTGACCCAGGGATTGAACCTGGGTCTCCTACACTGCAGGCAGATTTTTCATCTCTGAACCTCCAGGGAAGCCCAGCATTACTCCACTTCTAAAGCCATCCCAAAATACTAGGGTGGAATGGTTATCTGTGAACTTTCAAAAATCATTTGTTGAGCTGCTTAATAGTTGAAGGAGTAAATACTCTAAATAAATTAAGTGGCTTCCCCACCTTTAACTCCTAATAAATGATAGAACAAGGGGTGGGAGGAAGCATTTATTGAACAACTTCTAGATGCCATGTACTTTGAATACTTACTTTCATTTAACGTTCTCAGTGAAACCAGCAAACTACGTATTGGTAACCCCAGTCCATTCTGAAGGAGATTGGCCCTGGGATTTCTTTGGAAGGAATGATGCTAAAGGTGAAACTCCAGTACTTTGGCCACCTCATGCAAAGAGTTGACTCATTGGAAAAGACTCTGATGCTGGGAGGGATTGGGTGCAGGAGGAGAAGGGGACAACAGAGGATGAGATGGCTGGATGGCATCACTGACTCGATGGACATGAGTCTGAGTGAACTCCGGGAGTTGGTGATGGACAGGGAGGCCTGGCATGCTGTGATTCATGGGGTTGCAAAGAGTCAGACACAACTAAGCGACTGAACTGAACTGAACTGAACCCTTCAGGTATGAAAACCACTGCATTTCAAATGCCAAGCAACATCTCTGAGAAACAGTAAGAGTTTAATAAATGTTTCTTCAATGAATGGTCACTTTGACTGAGTTTACAGGTCTAGTAACCAGAAGAGATGGGATTCAACCTAAGGCCGACTCCATGGGTTTTAATGCTCTTTCCCTCTATGTAGTGCTAAGTCTCTTCAGTCATGTCTGACTCTTTGTGACCCTAAGGACAGTAGCCCACCAGGCTCCTCTGTCCATGGGCTTCTCCAAGCAAGAATATTGGAGTGGGTTTCCATGCCCTTCTCCAGGGGATCTTCGCAACCCAGGATCAAACCTGTATCTCTTACATCTCCCACATTGACAGGTGGGTTCTTTACTACTAGCACCATCTCTACACCAGTGGTCAGCAAACTTCTTCTGTACAGAGCCAGACAATAAATTTTCAGGATTTCAGGGTCACCCAGTCTCTACTGTGACAGTTCAAGTCTCCCACTGAAGCACAGAAACAACCATGGACAATACGGAAACTGATGAATGTGACTGTTCCAATAAAACTTTATGGATGGACACTGAAATTTGAATGTTATGTAATGTTCACATGTCATGAAATATTATTCTTCTTTGGGTTTTTTCCCCAACCTGTTTAAAGTGTAAAATTGTTCTTATCTTCTGGGCTATATAATCATAGATAGTGAACTGGATCCAGCCTGTAGACCATAGATTGCCAATCCATTTTCTGCAGTAGGCTACCTTCCAAGCTCTCCACTGTCGTAGGTCCTCCCTTCAAACAACTGGAATGAATGGAATTTAGATGGTACAATTTCAGACCTTGTGTGTGGGTGCTCAGTCCACTTCAGGTGGATTCTTTACCCACTGAGACACCTAGGAAGCCCTTCACACATTAATCAACAGTTAAATGAGATCAAATCTTTCAACTTCCTGTGAAGTTGTGTCATGCAGGCAGTGGCTTATCTCCCCAAGCACATGGAAACCCATGACTTCTCAGGCCTAGTATACACGATGCCTTTCAGACTTAAATTGAAGAAAGTAGGGAAAATCACTAGAGCATTCAGGTATGACCTAAATCAAATTCCTTATGATTATACAGTAGAAGTGACAAATAGATTCAAGGGACTAGATATGATAATCAGAGTGACTGAAGAACTACGGATGGAGGTTCCTGACATTGTACAGCAGGCCATGATCAGAATCATTCCCAAGAAAAAGAAGTGCAAAAAAGCAAAATGGTTGTCTGAGTAGGCCTTACAAATAGCTGAGAAAACAAGAGAAGTGAAAGGTAAAGTAGACAAGGAAAGATGTACCCATTTGAATGCAGAGTTCCAAAAAATAGCAAGAGAGAGTTAAGAAAGCCTTCCTCAGTGATCAATGCAAAAAAAATAGAGGAAAACAATAGAATGGAAAAGACTAGATATCTCTTCAAGAAAATTAGAGGTACCAAGGGAACATTTCATAAAAGATGGGCACGATAAAGGACAGAAATGGTATGGACCTAACAGAAGCAGAAGATATTAAGAAGAGCTGGCAAAAATGCATAGAACTATACAAAAAAGATCTTAATGATCCAGATAATCATGATGGTGTGATCAAGCACCAGAGCCAGACATCCTGGAATGCAAAGTCAAGTGGGCCTTAGGAAGCATCACTACGAACAAAGCTAGTGGAGGTTATGGAATTCCAGCTGAGCTATTTCAATTCTAAAAGATGATGCTGTGAAAGTGCTGCACTCAACATGCCAGCAAATTTGAAAAACTCAGTAGTGGCCACAGGACTGGAAAAGGTCAGTCTGCATTCCAATCCCAAAGAAAGGCAATGCCAAAGAATGCTCACACTACCATGCAATTGCACTCATCTCACACATTAGAAAAGTAATCCTCAAAATTCTCCAAGCTAGGCTTTAACAGTACATGAACTGAGAACTTTCAGATGTTCAAGCTGATTTTCGAAAAGGCAGAGGAACCAGAGATCAAATTTGTCAACATGCGTGGGATCATTGAAAAAGCTAGAGAATTCCAGAAAAACATCTACTTCTGCTTTACTGGCTATGCCAAAGCCTTTGACTGTGTGGATCACAACAAACTGGAAAATTCTGAAAGAGATGGGAAAACCAGACCACCTGACCTGCCTCCTGAGAAATCTGTATGCAGGTCAAGAAGCAACAGTTAGAACCAGACATGGAAAAATGGACTGGTTCCAAATTGAGAAAGGAGTACATCAGGGCTATCACTCCGCTTATTTAAGTTATTTAACACCCTGCATGTTGCCACCCTGCTTATTTAACTTCTGTGCATAGTACATCATGTAAAATCTGGGCTGCATGAAGCACAAGCTGGGATCAAGACTGTTGGGAAAAATATCAATAACCTCAGATATACAGATGACACCACCCTTATGGCAGAAAGTGAAGAGGAACTAAAGAGCCTCTTGATGAAGGTGAAAGAGGAGAGTGAAAAAGTTGGCTTAAAACTCAACATTCAAAAATCTAAGATCATGGCATCCAGTTCCATCATTTCACAGCAAATAGATGGGGGAAAAAATGGAAACAGGGACAGACTTTATTTTGGGGGACTCCAAAATTACTGCAGATGGTGACTGCAGCCATGAAATTAAAAGACGCTTACTCCTTGGAAGGAAAGCTATGACAACAGGCAGCATATTAAAAAGCAGAGACATTACTTTGCCAACAAAGATCCGTATAGTCAAAGCTATGGTTTTTCCAGTAGTCATGTATGGATGTGAGAGTTGGACCATAAAGAAAACTGAGCACCAAAGAATTGATGCTTTTGAACTGTGGTATTGGAGAAGACTCTTGAGAGTCCCTTGGACTGCAGGGCGATCCAACCAGTCCATCCTAAAGGAAATCATTCCTGAATATTCATTGGAAGGACTGATGCTGAAGCTGAAACTCCAGTACTCTGGCCACCTGATGGGAAAAACAGACTCATTGGAAAAGACCCTGATCCTGTGAAAGATTTAAGGCAGGAGGATAAAGAGATGACAGAGGATGAGATGGTTGGATGGCATCACCGATTCAGTGAACATGAGTTGAGCAAGCTCTGGGAGTTGGTGAAGGACAGGGAAGCCTGGCCTGCTGCAGTCCATCGATTGCAGAGTCGAACACAACTGAGCGATTGAAGTGAACTTCCTCTAACCATAGCTCTGCACACTGACTTTCAAAAAAAGTTCTGGATTATTTCAGGATTTAGTCAGGTGCTAAATAATAAAGTTGGTCCATTCCAAGAGGGCAATTATCCAATCTGTTAATGAAAGAGCAGTCACATATCATAGCAAAATCTCATCTAGTATATTCATTACAAGCAAAATTAAGATAAGTGAAACTTGCTTTATCTCCTTATTAAGTCAGGAAAATGACTACATATATTTTCCAGATAAAAGGCTGTTTAGAAGATGAACCTCTATGATATTTAACAAATGTAGCTTTCATTTTCTTTTTACCAAGGAAATTCAGAATAATTTGCCTTGCAGTAAATCACAGTAACTCTAGTTGTTTTTTCCTCTCTCCAAATGAGACATTGCCTGACATCTAACATGTGGCAAGATCTGAGAAGTTTCCACAAATTGGTAAAATTCTTTCTACATGAATATGTAATGTAATCTTCTTGTTAAACAAGAATAGATAATTTCTCCTAAAATGAATGCAATAAAGGGGCATAGAAAGAATAAATAATTCCAATACTGTTCTTTAATTCTGCTTGTAATTTTCCAAATTCCAGACTGATGGCAACATAGTGGGCCTATTCTACTAGCACTATTTCAAAATGTTCAGGCTAAGGGAAATCCGCAGGGACAGTAGTTACTAAAAAGCTCAAAAATGCAGTCAACTTGCATCATTTTGTAGCAAAAGAAAAAGTCATTGTTTGTCTATATTGTCTATATTATTTATGCCTGCATTCAACAAACATTTACTGAGCACCAACTATGGAGGCAGGCATTGTTCTAAGTACAGTAGGGGAGTCCTATAAAAACATCTTCATCCCCAAGGAACTCAGAGTTTAATTACGGAGAAGGTGCTGCTGAGGATGATAATGTTAATTATGTCAATCACATAATCACTGGTTTTATGTGTGATACTGTGCTACTTTCATAATCTCATTTAATGTGACCCTCACCTGCATAACTGATGAGATGGTTGTTATTGCTATGTTAAGTCACTTCAGTCGTGTCCGACTCTGTGTGACCCCATAGACAGCAGCCCACCAGGCTCCCCCGTCCCTGGGATTCTCCAGGCAAGAACACTGGAGTGGGTTGCCATTTCCTTCTCCATGGTTGTTATTATTCCCACTTTATTGGCTAAAAAAATCGAGGCGTAGATAAATTGACTAACTAGGCCATGGTTTTTTTTTTTTATTCAACTTTTATTTTATATTAGAGCATAGGTGATTTACAGTGTTTTATAAGTTTTAAGTGCACAGCAAATTCAGCTATATATATGCATTCTTTTTCAGATTCTTTTCCCATTTAGGCTATTACAAAATACTAAGTACAGTTCCCTGTACAAAACAGTAGGTCCTTGTTGATTATCTATTTTACATGTAGCAGTGTGTAAATGTTGATCCCAAACTCCTAATTTATCTCTGCCTCCTCACCCCAACTTTTCTCTTTGGTAACAATAAATTTGTTTTCAAAGTCTTTGAGTCCGTTTCTGTTTTGTAAATAAATTCATTTATATCATTGTTTTTAGACTCCACACATAAGTGATATCATATAATATTTATCTTTCTCTGTCTGACTTACTTCACTTAGTATAGGGGCCTAGAGATTATTATACTAAGTGAAATAAGTACGAGATAGGCAACAGTTATATAGTTAGTAGGCAGGTATGGGATATGAATCCAGGAAGACTGACTCTAGAGCCTGCTAAACTGAAAGATGTACATCAATAACTATTTCGTAATGTTGAATGTGAAAAATGTTCTAGAAGAAGGGCAGATAACTTGTAGCAAAAGTTGAAGGGAGGAGTAACTTGACTAAGACAAATCAAGGGAGACTTCACGGAGCTAAGATGGAGGTTTTGAAATCAGAAGAAGGGAAGAAGGAAGTTCTAGGAAGAAAGAACAGCATTTGTCCCATTTGTCCCATTGGGACAATGGGGGGACAATGTTCAGGAAAAAGCTGAGAAGTCCATTTTGGTGCCATTAATGGGTGAAGCAGAACATAAGGTAAAAAGACAAGTGAGGATTTACTCATGGAAGGCCAGTAATATTAGAAAAATAGACATTAATATGCTATTTTAGAGATACTTTAGAGTGTACTAGGCTTCCCTGTTGGCTCAGACAATAAAGAATCTGCCTGCAATGCAGGAGACCAAGGTTCAATCCCTAGGTCAGGAAGATCTCCTGGAGAAGAGAATGGCTACCCACTCCAGTATTCTTGCCTGGAGAATCCCATGGACAGAGGAGCCTGGTGGGCTATAGTCTATGGGGTCACAAAGAGTCGGACACAACTGAGCGACTAACACACTTTAGAGCAGACTCTGCTGCTGCTGCTGCTGAGTCGCTTCAGTCATGTTGGACTCTGTGCGACCCCATAGATGGCAACCCACCAGGCTCCATGAGGTAGCTATGATCTTCATTTTATAAAAGAAAAAACTGAGATTCAGAGTTGCAGAGTTATCAATCCAGGGTATGCAGCCAGTAAATTTTAGATCTCATTAACTTATTCAAAAGATATTCATGACCCCACAACAGACTGACGCAAGCTTGCCCGTGAGGGTCCAGGAGTCTCTGGCAGAGGCATAGATGTTGGCAGTGGCCCACTGCAGGGTTGTGGGTACTGAGTGTAGCAGTGCGTACATGGGGCCTTTTGAAGGAAGTCGCCATTATCTTCATTACCTCCACCATAGTTTGGCCTGGGGTCAAAGAACAGACAGGGAACACAGCCCCGCCCATCAACAGAAAATTGTATTAAAGATTTACTCAGCAGATGGTCCATACTGAAATCAGATTGATTATATTCTTTGCAGCCAAAGATAGAGAAGCTCCATACAGTCAGCAAAAACAAGACTGGGAGCTGACTATGGCTCAGATCATGAACTCCTTATTGCCAAATTCAGACTTAAATTGAAGAAAGTAGGGAAAGCCACTAGACCATTCAAGTGTGACCTAAATCAAATCCCTTAAAATTACACAGTGGAAGTGACAAATAGATTCAAGGAATTAGATCTGATAGACAGTGCCTGAAGAACTATGGACGGAGGTTTATGACATTGTGCAGGAGGCAGTGATCAAGACCATCCACATGAAAAAGAAATGGAAAAAGGCAAAATGGTTGTCTGAGGAAGCCTTATAAATTGCTGAGAAAACAAGAGAAGCAAAAGGCAAGGAGAAAAAGAAAGATATACCCATTTGAATGCAGAGTTCAAAAGAATAGCAAGGAGAGATATGAAAGCCTTCCTCAGTGATCAGTGCAAAGAAATAGAGGAAAACAATAGAATGGGAAAGACTAGAGATCTCTTAAAAAAAATTAGAGATATCAAGGGAAAATTTCATGCAAAGATGGGCACAATAAAGGATAGAAATGGTATGGACCTAACAGAAGCAGAAGATATTGAGAAGAGGTGGCAAGAATACACAGAAGAACTATACAAAAAAGATCTTAATGATCCAAATAATCATGATGGTGTGATCACTCACCTAGAGCCAGACATCCTGGAATGCAAAGTCAAATGGTCCCTAGGAAGCATCACTACAAACAAAGCTAGTGGAGGTGATGGAATTCCAGTTGAGCTATTTCAAATCCGGGAAGATGATGCTGTGAAAGTGCTGCATTCAATATGCCAGCAAATATGGGATAGGCATATTTGCAGTGGCCATAGGATTGAAAAAGGTCAGTTTTCATTCCAATCCCAAAGAAAAGCAATGCCAAAGAATGCTCAAACTACTGTACAACCGAGTTCATCTCACACCTTAGCAAAGTAATGTACAAAATTCTCCAAGCCAGGGTTCATCAGTATGTGAACCGTGAACTTCCAGATGTTCATCTGGATTTAGAAAAGGCAGAGGAACCAGAGATCAAATAGCCAACATCCGCTGGATCATCAAAAAAGCAAGAGAGTTCCAGAAAAACATCTATTTCTGCTTTATTGACTATGCCAAAGCCTTTGACTGTGTGGATCACAACAAACTGTGGAAAATTCTTCAAGAGATGGGAATACCAGACCACCTGACCTGCCTCCTGAGAAACCTGTATGCAGGCCAGGAAACAATAGTTAGAACTGGACATGGAACAACAGACTGGTTCCAAATTGGGAAAGGAGTACATCAAGGCTGTATATTGTCACCCTACTTATTTAACTTATATGCAAAGTACATCAGGAGAAATGCTGGATTGGATGAAGCACAAGCTGGAATCAAGATTGCTGGGAGAAATATCAATAACCTCAGATATGCAGATGACACCACCCTTATGGCAGAAAGTAAAGAAGAACTAAAGAGCCTCTTGATGAAAGTGAAAGAGGAGAGTGAAAAATTTGCCTTAAAACTCAAGTCAGAAAACAAAGGTCATGGTATCAGGTTCCAACACTTCATGGCAAATAGATGGGAAACAATGGAAACAGTGACAGACTTTATTTTGGGGGGCTCCAAAATCACTGCAGATGGTGACTGCAGCCATGAAATTAAAAGACACTTGCTCCTTGGAAGGAAAGTTATGACCAACTTAGACAGCATATTAAAAAGCAGAGACATTACTTTGCCAACAAAGGTCCATCTAGTCAAGGCTATGGTTTTTCTGGTAGTCATGTATGGATATGAGAGTGGGACTATAAAGAAAGCTGAGTGCTGAATAATTGATGCTTTTGATCTGTATTATTGGAGAAGACTCTTGAGAGTCCCTTGGACTGCAAGCAGATCCAACCAGTAAATCCTAAAGGAAATCAGTCCTGAATATTCATTGAAAGGACTGACGCTGAAGCTGAAACTCCAATACTTTGGCCACCTGATACGAAGAACTAACTCATTGGAAAAGACCCTAATGCTGGGAAAGGTTGAAGACAGGAGGAGAAAGGGATGACAGATGATGAGATGGTTGGATGGAATCACCGACTCAATGGACATGAGTTTGAGCAAGCTCGAGGAGTTGGTGATGGACAGGGGTGCCTGGTATGTCGCAGTCCATGGGGTCACAAAGAGTTGGACACAACTGAGTGACTGAACTGAACTGAACTGAACTTATTCAAAAGATATTCATTGGCCCAGTTGCTATGCCAGGTACTAAAGACAATTTTGAATGGGACATAGTCACTGCCTTCACAGCACCTCCAGTCCAGGTAGGAAAGACAACCATCATAAAGCAGATCACCACAATCAACTGTGGTGTGTTTTACGGTGGAGTAAGCGTAGGTGCTCTGCAAGCCTCAAAGCCCAAGACCCACTTGGGGGCCTGGCCTCAAGTGTCATTTAAGCCTTGACTTGAAAGATGCACAGGAGTTAGCTTAATACTCAGGGTGGCTGGGTTGGGGAAGGTGGCATATGGTAGAGAGGAGTAGTCCAAGTAAAGCATTCTAAATATGCATAAAGGCCCAAAGGAGAGAGAAAATGTGACACCTTCCAGACAGTGAAAAGTTTAAAGAGTGCAGAAAGCAGAAGCCAGAGAAGATGCTAGACACCAGATTCTGCAGACAGAGGAGCAGCCACATAAACTTTTGAAGGGAGAGGTGGGAGGTAGGAGAGATAATATGGTTAGATTTAGGTATCAAAAGGACAGAAAGGTGTGAAAGAGAGCTAAGAACACATAGGATAGGACGGAGGCCGGTCTGAAGGCATTTGGAACTCAAACCCAAAACTGTTTGACACAAAGATCATTTTCTACTCTTTCTCTAGAGACTGCAGGGCATCTGTGAAGCTTTAGAGGAGGTGAATGACATCAACAGATCTATGTATTAAAAAGATCAGACTGAAGAGGCATAAAAGAGGCAAGGATGACTCACTTGTTCTTTTCTTCCTTTTTCTTTTTTAAATTCAGTAAATATTTGACAAGCTCCTATTACATGTTCCCTGGTGGCTCAGATGGTAAAGAATCCTCCTGCAATGCAGGAGACCTGGGTTCAATCTTTGGGTCAGGAAGATCCCCTGGAGAAGGGACTGGCTACCCACTCCAGCATTCTTGCCTGGAAAATTCCATAGACAGAGAAACCCATGGGGGTACAGTTCATGGGGTAGGAGAGTCAGACACGACTGAGCAGCTAACACTTAACCTGAAGTCTATCTATTACACTTTAGGAACTGTGCAGTAATTTTGGTCTGGAATTAAGAAAGAAATGTGTCATTAGCAGAACTACAAACACATTTAAGTCTATTGTCTAATATTCCTTTAAGATCCAATTTGAAAGTCCTCATCCAAAAAGCTTTCCCTGTCTCTGCCCTTCCAATTCAACTTAAAACTTTCTGTTCAATGTAAAACTAGTCTGTTCCACAAAATCACACAACCCTGCTGCTATTATTTCAGAATCACTCACTAATTGCTGTACCTACATCTTATCTCAAGTGTTCCTCAGGACTTTCCCCTGCATTGTTTTTAGGCTCTGGACACAAACAAATGTTGATCTAAGAGGATTGAGACATTGGATGAAGGAATGGACAGGATCACATGAAGACAATCTTTGAATGTTTGCTACTACATCTTATCACCAGTTGCTCACTCTTCCTGAAGACAGTAGTTACATACATATACATACATACATTAACTTATAGTGGTGGAGTTTAAAAGATTTTAAAAAATCAACCCTGAACATACCATAATATCATCCCCCTGTCATTATAAATTCTTACTTTTTATCAGGTGCATGGAGGAATTGGCTTGGATTATAAACACCATGGTAGTTGGTGTTGAAATAAACAAGGAAATTCAACAGAGAAAAAGATCTGTATTCCTTCTATTTACAAAACACCTACTGTGTGTAAAACATGCTCTGTATTCGTGGGTATGTGTTATGAATACCTGTTTTCTACAGGGAAAGGACAACATTCATTAAACTCTTCTTGTTGCTGCTGCTGCTAAGTCACTTCAGTCGTGTCTGACTCTGTGCGACCCCATAGACAGCAGCCCACCAGGCTCTCCCGTCCCTGGGATTCTCCAGGCAAGAACACTGGAGTGAGTTGCCATTTCCTTCTCCTATGCATGAAAGTGAAAAGTGAAAGTGAAATCACTCAGTCGTGTCCAACTTTTGTGACCCCGTAGACTGCAGCCTACCAGGCTCTGCCATCCATGAGAGTTTCCAGGCAAGAGTACTGGAGTGGGTGCCATTGCTCTTCTTAGGTGCCAGTAAATATGCAAGGAGTAGTATTTGCATTATTTCATTTCTAAGCTTCATAATAAAGTAATGGAGCATATGCAGGGATTTTTTCCACTGCTCAAATTTTTACATGACTATTGGATATTATTTGATTGATTAAATGAGGAATAGATTTTGCATCATGTAGACTTTAATTGATCATTGCACAACTATAATAGGGAATTAGTATCTCACCTTAAAAAGCTGGTATCCCAAGAGTAGAACAACATTCAGCATCTTTGAGCAGCTGACATAACTTATTTGGCTTTATGTTCTCTTATTAACTGTTTGTAGTTATGCGCTATGCTGCTGTTTGTTTTACAAGTCTAGAAATCTACTGCTTTTGATTGATTTTATGTTTTGATCATAATTTAGTGGTGACTTTTAGGTTTGTTTCTGTTCTGTCTTGATCTCCCAATATAGGATTTTTAGCTTGCAATAACAAAATATACTAGTTTCCAAGGGTTGCCATAAAAAATTACTACAAATTTGGTGGCTTAAAACAATACAAGTTCATTATCTCACAGATTTGGAGACGGAAATGTCCAAAATCAAGGGTTCAGCAGGACAGGTTCCTCCTGGAGGCTGTGAGGAGAAATCCATGTCTCACCTTTCTCCCAGCTTCTAGTGGCTGTCAGGAATCCTGGGGTGTTTCTTGGCTTGTAGAGGTATCACCCCAATCTGTCCCTGTCTCCTACTCCCCCTGTGTCTGGGTATCTTTTCCTCTTCTTACAGAAATCTGTGTCATCAGATTTAGGGCTCACCCCATTCATCAAGGATGATCTCATCTTCAGATCCTTAATTAAGTCTGCAAAAATCCTGTTTCCAAATAAGGTCACATCATGGGCATATCTTTTGGGGGTAGTTGGGGGATTGGTATTATTCACTCATAACACTACTTATAGCTATTCTTTTTTAATACAAACTTCAAAGTTGAAAATCCCATAAGAAAAAATAAAATAATTGTTATTACAAATTAAATATTCTAGCTCCCAGACTGTTTTTTCCTACATTGAAACAATTCTAATGAAATGTTTGTTATAGGTTAATAAATAATTCATATAAATGAATAAATAATCCAAACTTTCTAAGGCTTTATACTAGCTGTTAATCTCTGAAAACTCCTCAAAAAAAAAAAAACAACACCCTCCCCATAGCATATGTTATCTGAGTTAGAGAAATAATAAAAATTAACAGTACAGACTGTATTATTGTCCCATTTTTCAGATGACGTAATAAGGGCCTCAGTGAAGTTCATTACTAGCCCAGATGGCCAGAGATCATGATTCAAACTCACATTGTCTGACTCCAGAGCCCATGTGTCCTGGTTTGGGCTGCACGAAGGTGTTCTTAGGGAAGCTGGGAGGAAGCAGAATGAAGATGATCAGGACTCTGTTCACAAGGACCCTCAGGGTTGACCCATCAGAGAAGGGGCATTCACCAGAGAAAGTTCTAGGGCCAAGTCAGAGTTCCCTTACCATGAGACTGAAGTTCACTGACATGTAAGAGATCTGAAGATATCTGAGGGGACGTGATGCAAACTGGGGGCTGGTGGAACAAATAAGGGATTCACTGCAAAAGAGAAAGCCTGGTGAAGCATGGGTTGTCACAGAGGAAGTGGAGTTCGGTGAAAATCGAGAATGCGATTAATCTTTGGAGTGGCAAGTGCCCCAAGCCAACCAGTAGCGAGGGTCTTCACAGGCCAGGCCTGCCTGCAGGACAAACCTGATAACATCTTCTTCATACAGGCTGAGTGAAGACACACCCCAACCGTGTCTGAGGTACAGGAGAGGTGCCTCACTTCCCCCACAGTACAGCACACAAGAAAGAGAGGAGAAAATCAGATAGGTTATGTTTCAGAAAAAAGTGCAAAAGTTCGGCCCTGAAACACACACCATCAGCACTCATTTAGAAAGATGTGCTCTCTTTTACTTTTCTAAATTTTCCAAAATTTCTAGACATAACACATTCTCATTTTATAGCAAAAAAAAAAAACACCAGTAACTGTTTTAAAGGTGCTCTGTCTTCAAATGAACATTCCTGCATGTCCCTGGTGGTCCAATGGATGAGTCTGCCTACCAATGCAGGAGGCACAGGTTCACTCCCTGGTCCAGGGGAAGATTCCACATCTGCCGCAGGGCAGCTGAGCCCACGTGCCTCAACTACTGAAGCCTGCATCCTATAGAGCCGTGGTCTGCATCAGGAGAAGCCACTGCAGTGGGAAGCCTGTGCACCGCAGCTAGAGAGCAGCTCCCACCTGCTACACCTAGAGAAAGACTGCACGCAGCAACAAAGACCCAGCGGAGTCAAAAATGCTAAAAAAAAATTTTTTTAATGACCATTCTTTGTAAGCCACATACTCTGATGGGAACTCAAACTGTATCAGCTGAGAAGAAACAGAGGTTAAAGAGCGAATGGGCAAAACATACAGAAACATCAAGATAAATAATAATAGTGATAAAGAGTTCATGGCATTTCAGTAAGGTGACTATATCTGTTATGTTAAGAGCTTTCATTAGGAGAAGGAGGATATTAAATGGAATGATGAAGGAGAGGAGCAGCTAAATGAATATTTTGAATCAGTATTTATTGGAGAAGACAATGGGGAAATTCCTGTTCCAAGGACACATTTTATGGCAAAGCAGAGAATGGCCTTGACAGAGATTCTTCAGTCTCTGAGGATAAAGGTATGGAGCACCTTGAGGGACTCTGTGCAGTAAATCACCAGGGCCAGATGGTATTCATCCATGGGTTCTGAATGAGATAAAGTGGGAAATCATGAGTTCAGTGACAAGGATATATAATAGATGCTTAAAAACAGCCTATATCCCTGAAGATTGGAAAGTCATTAATATGGTATCTCATATGTGTGGTGTGTGTAGGGTTTGTGTATGAGTGTGTGTATGTGTGTTCCTTGTATGTTGTGGGGCACTTAGGGGAAGGGGATGAGGGAGATTTTCCTTTTTTTAAGAACCAGGAAAGATTTCTTGATGAAACAAAGGACAGAGGAGATTTAGGTAGTGGAAAGAGCGTCAAAAGTTATGAGACCAAATATTAGAGATAGTTAACGACATTGAGCAGTTATTTTCCAGGTACTCTGAGATTGTTAATAGCATGTAAACAGTTATTTTTCAGGTACTCTATAACGATGAATAAACAAGCCTTCTGTCTAACAGGAAGGCGTGCAAACTGGTAACTTGATTATTTTTCATGTTCTTGCTATTGGCTTTGGATGGGAATTGACAATGTACCATTTCCCAGCACTACCAGAAGACACAAGAAACATTTGGTAATTTTTTTTTTCTCCCTTAAAAAATCTTAAAGTTGCTGGTCATTTGGCAATATCTGTGCTAAGTGCTTATTTGCTCAGTTGTGTCCAGCTCTTTGCAACCCCATGGACTGTAGCCCACCAAGCTCCTCTGTCCATGGGGATTCTCCAGGCAAGAATACTGGAGTGGGTTGCCATGCCCTCCTCCAGGGGATCTTCCCAACCCAGGGATTGAACCCAGGTCTCCTACATTGCAGGTGGATTCTTTACTATCAGAGCCACCAGGAAGCCCTGGCAAAATCTTGGGGCCTGATAAGTCCTAAGAATTATCATGTAGTAATAATAACAGAGTGGCTAAAATGTATTGAGTGCTTAGTCTGTGCCAGTATCTTGCCCAGCTCTGTACCTATATTATCTCATTTAATTCTCATAACAGTTAATAAGTAGTAACCTTAGAATTTTAATCTTTGTAGTCCAGTTCCAAAGTTCATGTTTATAGATATTACTCTATACTGTCTCTCTCACTCTGTATGTTTTATTTATAAAAGTGAAGCAAAAGTTTCACAAAGCAACTCTTTCCCTTTTTACATGTGATTCTCTTCTCTTTCATTAAACAGATTATAGTCCCAAGTCCCCAAATTGATTTGTCATAATGTATGGTTTGTTCAGAGAATAGGAGTAAAACAATAAATAGTCACATTCTCTTTGACTTTGCTGCTGCTGCTAAGTCACGTCAGTCGTGTCCGACTCTGTGTGACCCCATAGACAGCAGCCCACCAGGCTCTGCCGTCCCTGGGATTCTCCAGGCAAGAACACTGGAGTGGGTTGCCATTGCCTTCTCCATTGTGTGAAAGTGAAAAATGAAAGTGAAGTCGCCCAGTCACGTCCGACTAGTAGCGACCCCATGGACTGCAGCCCACCAGGCTCCTCCATCCATGGGATTTTCTAGGCAAGAGTACTGGAGTGGCTTGCCATTGCCTTCTCCGATGGTTTGAGGAATTATAAAACTAAATGACAGTTCTGGTATTAAAATCTCATACACTGATAAAGGTGACTCAGACCACTTTTAAATTGTCTTGAACCATTTTAAGATGTTTTTAACAGGGGAGGGCAGGCATGTTTATTCTACTCTCTCATGTTTTCCCCCAACTACATGTTGAATCAAAGCCTCTAGCTGCTTTTATTGGGTAGAGCCCCCAAAGTTAAAAAAGTTATTACTTATACTGATCTGAAATCTGACCATCTAACACATCTCCCCACTGATTAAGGTTCCATCCCTTGGAGACACACAAGAATATTCAAAGAATCCTCTTACTCAACATCCTTCCAATATTTGGAGTGCATTCATGTTCCCTCTTGGGTGTTTTCCTCTTCAGAATAAAGAAAGACAGAAAATCCAATCCAAATTGGCCTAAGCAAAAAGGGGCTTCATCTGCTGATATCGTAGAAGTGGCCAAGGATTGTTCTGGCTCCTGGCATGGCTTAAACTATGCCCTAAGGTATGTCCCAAGAATAGTCTATCTCTCCCAGCATTGCCCTCCTCCATGTCGGTTCCAGACCACCTGGGAATATGGCTGAAGCAGCCCCAGACCTGACATCTTTTCATAAATTAAGTCCAGGAGGAAAAAAGAAAGTTTCTTCCCCAGAAGTTTCAGCAAAACTTCTCTTCCATCTCATTGGCTCTGACTGGGCAACATGCTCAAAATTCCAGATATTACTGTACCCCGTGGCATTAATTGTTTTGATCAGCTAAGCTTAAGTCACATGCCTACCTCTGGAGACGTGTGGATGAGAGAGTAGAGGGATGGTCTTCAACAGGGAGATTTCAGGGGCTGAGTGTTTGTTAAATAGAAGCTGGGTAATAAAAGGGCAATGTGATGTGCTTAGTTGCTCAGTTATGTCTGGCTATTTGCAACCCCATGAACTACAGCTTGCCAGGCTCCTCTGTCCATGGGGATTCTCCAGGCAAGAATACAGGAGTGAGTTGCCATGCCCTCCTCCAGGGGATCTTCCCAACCCAGGAATCAAACCAGGGTCTCCTGCATTGCAGGCAGACTCTTTACCAGCTGAGTTACCAGGGAAGCCCTTATCTAACAGCAGAATGAAACCTTTCATTTAGTCTTGGCACTTTTCACTTGCTGGGGGAAGATGCCTTGAGTCTGGGCCAGAATGCCCCAGTTATGTCCACTCATACTCCAAGGAGATGTCCCAGTGGAACAGTAAGACCTTCTTATTCCTCAGCTGTCACCTTCGCTGCTTAGTTTTTTCTCTGTCTTTTGGGCAGTATTAGTTACTCCCTTCATAGAGCTCCTGCTGGTACTTCTACTGTATTGCAATTATTTGTACTGCAGGCTTGTGTTTCTCTTGACTGACTTCCCTGAAGATAGGGATTTCTTTTTTAAAAAAGTCTTTGTTGAATTTGTTACAATATTGTTTTATGTTTTGACTTTTTGACTGAAAGGCATGTGGGATCCTAGCTTCCTTGATCAGGGTTTGAACCTGTACCCCCTGCATTGGAAGGCTGAATCTCAACCCCTAGAACACCAGGGAAATTTCAAAAAAATCAAAGACAGGGATTTTTTTCAATATGTTTCTGTATCCCTCAGAAAAATGCTTGATAAAAGAGACATATAATGTTATTTCAATGAATTATCCTGAGAGCATGGTAGAGGACACTCCACACAACTGTCACAGAGTTGTGACATAAGATCAACCTGCATCTTTCTCAGGCTGTGTGGGTCTCAGGTTCCACACCCATAAAATCGCTGAAAAATGCTTCAGATTCCCTGACACCCTGAGGCTTGGATGGTAACAAAGCAAAGCTAAGCATTAGGTATAGATGATCCTGTGGCGCAGTGGTAAAGAATCTGCCTGCCAGTGCAGGAGACGTAAGAGATGTGGTTTCTATCCCTGGGTCAGGAAGATCCCTTGGAGCAGGAAATGGCAACCCACTAATTCCATGGACAGAGGAGCCTGGTGACTACAGTACATGGGGTCGCTAAAGAGTCAGTCACGATTGAGTGACTGAGCATGCACACAGTCCAGGAAGGCAGGGAATTATCAGACAGATGGACTAGGAATTGCGCACAGTGATTACAGATTTAGAGAGCTAAGTCCAAAAGGGGATATGACAAATGTCAGAGGTTGCAGTCAGGGAGAACTCAAATCACTTTCAGAATTGGTAGGAACTGAGCTAAGGACTGATTCTCTTCACTCTGCTTCTTTTTAAACTGCCAGGGATGCCAGGAAAGGGAAGAAGGGTAGGGACGAGCTGGGGAAAACTGACCATGACTACGACCAGTGCAAGATTTAACTTCCCACCATCAGTTGAGCTGGGAAGAAGAGACTCAACAGTAGGTATTTAATGGCAGCCCACTCGAGCACTCTTGCCTGGAAAATTCTATGGATGGAGGAGCCTGGTAGGCTGCAGTCCCTGGGGTCGCTAGGAATTGGACACGACTGAGGGACTTCACTTTCACTTTTCACTTTCATGCATTGGAGAAGGAAATGGCAACCCACTCCAGTGTTCTTGCCTGGAGAATCCCAGGGACAGCAGAGCCTGGTGGGCTGCCATCTATGGGGTCACACAGAGTCAGACACGACTGAAGCAACTTAGCAGCAGCAGCGTGCTAGTTACTAAGGCTACAACAATGAATAACACAAATACAATCCCCCATCACTGGACTTGTATGCTCTTGGCCAAAGCTGCAAGAATTATTTTATCCTGCTTCACATGTAAGACTGAGGAAATACTCACAAAATGCATTAAGCTGCTCAGATGAAAGAAGTTATCCAAATGAAGACACACTTACCTAAGAAAATCATTGTGTTCATTAATCTTTCAAGCACCAGTGTTATGCTAGCAGGATGCAGCTGATATCAGTGTTATGGTCCCTTTACCTCAAAGAAAAGGTCAAGCCAGAGAAACAAATATGAAAACAGAAGCTAACCTTAAACCAAGCCCCGAGCTCATATCAGTGTTACCATATGCCCATGGGTCATGGGTCACCCACCAATAGGAATGAAATCTGAGCCCTGCCACCCATCCTAGGCAGTGAGTGAGCATTCTTGCAGGGAGATGAGATGGCAAAGAATGATGCTGATGCTTTCCTTTCTGCCTCTTAAAGACAATCATTATTCCTGGAATAACAATTTGTAAGCTCAACCTAATTATGGCCAAATTGATTAAGAAATGCATAATCTAAGGATTAGCATTCAGGCAAATGCTGCTTAACTCAGCCACCAAGGCTCAGGAGGAAACAGCTGTTTTGTTCAGGAAGTTGTTTGGAATAAAAGACTGATTTTTGCCAGTAAAATTCTGCCTAAGTAAATTATTTAGCCTCATCCCTTTCTTATTTGAGTTCCCAAGTTAGGAATTTTCTGGGGTCAAATAGTCCAAAGACAGGGCTCCTGAGATTGTGATGAAGCCAGCAGCTTTATACACACTACCGACAATCTTGGGCTCCACCCATTCCTATCAAGGAAGCTACCTGGATGCCCTTCGCTTCAGAATGCTATCCAAAAAATAAGGATGATAATCAATACCTGTCAGGGCTGTTGTGAGGAATAAATGACAATCACAAATGAAGTTCCTAGCACAGTACTTGGGAATTTAAGATTTCAAGTCGCTCTTCACTTGAAACTATCACAACATTGTTTGTTAATTGTTTATACCCCAATACAAAATTTAAAAGTTTAAAAAAGAAAAAAAAAGAAGATTTGAATAAATGTTAGTTCCTTTTTCTCCTTCTCTTTTCTTCTACGACTGTTTATAGCTGCATGTTTTTTAGCCACTAAACCATTTAAGGTAAATAAAGAATGAAGTTGGCTTCCCAGGTGGCTCAGTGGTCAACAATCCACCCGCAAATGCAGGAGCCACAGGTAATATGGGTTCAATCTCTGGGTTGGGAAGATCCCTTAGAAAGGAGAATAGCAACCCACTCCAGTCTTCTTGCCAGGATAATCCCATAGACAGAGGAGCCTAACAGGCTACAGTCCATGGAGTCACAAAGAGTTGGACACAACCGAGCAATTGAGCATGCACACACACAGACAGCAGAAACAGCTCAAGGTTACCGTGTTCAATTCAGTTCAGTCGCTCAGTCGTGTCCAACTCTTTGCCACACACAAAGAATAAAGTATTTATTCTCTTTAGAAAAGGAAATCTTTTTTCATTATGTTTCATGGCATGTAAGCATCTATACCCCAAAGCCTAAAAACGATGATGAGAAAAACTGAAAGCAAGGTGAAATTTGTTTGGTTTCCCCTTGTAAGTTAAAAACTCATTCTTTTATAGAAAGTTGATGAGGGGAAAAGGAAGAAGGTGAGGAAAGCAAAACGTACCTACTGTGTGATAGACACTTAGCATATTACACACATTACCTCCTTTAGTTATTACAGCAGCATCTTGATACATCAATGACATCAACTCTCAGCTCTGTTCCTTACTAGCTGTGTGTAGTTGGACAAATTATTTAACTTTTCTGTGGCTTCATTTCAACAGCTGTAAAATGAAGAAAATAATTCCTTACATCATAGGGTTGTTAGAATTAAATATGTCAATACATGTAAAACTCTTCGAATAGTGCCTGAGAAAAACTAAATATTATATAAATGTTAGTTGTTATTAACAATCATAGGTAGAATGAGTAACAACAATAATATTTAAAAGCCTTTAACATCAAGGGTGGATGTTAGCAAATAATGTTACCAGTTACTATTTAGTAATAAAGTAAAATACAATTTATAAAACGTACTCTCTTCATCAAGTTTATTCCATACAGAAGCTGCCTCTATATCAAGCAGAAGAATGTGAACCTCCATTCTGACTTTGTTTTATAGAGAGTTTCTTGTCCCCTTTATACTGAATCGCTTTCAGAGCCTACAGTGAGCTGCATAAATGCTCTGCTGCTGCTGCGGCTAAGTCGCTTCAGTCGTGTCCGACTCTGTGCGACCCCATAGATGGCAGCCCACCAGGCTCCCCCGTCCCTGGGATTCTCCAGGCAAGAGTACTGGAGTGGGATGCCATTGTCTTCTCCGATATAAATGCTCTAGTATCGGCCATTAGACAGAATTTCCAATGATAGAAATTCCTCAGTTCCCTCTCCTCCCTTATCCTCATTTAGTGTCATAAAATACCAAATCAACACCTAACTGCCTCAGAGAAGGAGAGGCAGATGGGGGTGTCTTCTCTCTATTTCTCATGACTATTATTTTCACTGTCCCTTTCCTATTTTCCTAGTTCCTTACATCACTCCTTTTGGTGCACACTAAGATTCATCATGAGAAATGCTGTACTGGAAGAAACACAAGTTGGAATCAAGATTGCTGGGAGAAATATCAATAACCTCAGATATGCAGATGACACGACTCTTATGGCAGAAAGTGAAGAGGGGCTAAAAAGCCTCTTGATGAAAGTGAAAGTGGAGAGTGAAAAGGTTGGCTTAAAGCTCAACATTCAGAAAATGAAGATCATGGCATCTGGTCCCATCACTACATGGGAAATAGATGGAGAAACAGTGGAAACAGTGTCAGGCTTTCTTTTTCTGGGCTCCAAAATCACTGCAGATGGTGACTGCAGCCATGAAATTAAAAGACGCTTACTCCTTGGAAGGAAAGTTATGACCAACCTAGATAGCATATTCAAAAGCAGAGACATCACTTTGCCAACAAAGGTTCGCCTAGTCAAGGCTATGGTCTTTCCTGTGGTCATGTATGGATGTGAGAGCTGGACTGTGAAGAAGGCTGAGCGCCGAAGAATTGATGCTTTTGAACTGTGGTGTTGGAGAAGACTCTTGAGAGTCCCTTGGACTGCAAGGAGATCCAACCAGTCCATTCTGAAGGAGATCAATCCTGGAATTTCTTTAGAAGGAATGATGCTAAAGCTGAAACTCCAGTATTTTGGCCACCTCATGCGAAGAGTTGACTCATTGGAGAAGACTCTGATGCTGGGAGGGGTTGAGGGCAGGAGGAGAAAGGGACAACAGAGGATGAGATGGCTGGATGGCATCACTGGCTTGATGGGTGTGAGTCTGAGTGACCTCCGGGAGCTGGTGATGGACAGGGAGGCCTGGCGTGCTGCGGTTCATGGGGTCGCAAAGAGTCGGACACGACTGAGCGACTGATCTATCTATCTAAGATTCAACAACAACAACAAAAAATAATAACATTCAACAAAATAAACACCTTCCAATGCTCCATCCTCACCTTGGTTTCACTCTGTACTTGAACTGATCTATCCTAGCCCATAGGAGATATCCAGTACATGTTTACTGACTAAATGAAGGATTTTAAACTGCAGAAAATCTACATACTAAGGAAGTAGTATACTATTCAGAGTTGGGATCACTGCAAATATTTAATTGCTCTAATCACTTTTTGTAGCTTCAACTGGAGAGTATGCATCTCTTAAACAGTTCTCAGTATGTGACAGCAGAGACAGCCCAAGGTACCACGTTCAGTTCAGTTCATTTCAGTTGCTCAGTAGTGTTCAGCTCTTTGCCACCTCAATGACTGCAGTATGCAAGGCTTCCATGTTCATCACCAACTCCCAGAGCTTGCTCAAACTCATGTCAGTTGAGTTGGTGATGCCATCCAAGCATCTTATCCTCTGCCGTCCCTTTCTCCTCCTGCCTTCAATTTTTCCCAGCATCAGGGTCTTTTCCAATAAGTCAGTTCTTCACATCAGGTAGCCAAAGTATTGAACTTTGAGCATCAGAATCAGTCCTTCCAATGAATATTCAGGACTGATTTCTTTTAGGATTGACTACTTTGATCTCTTTGCAGTCCAAGGGACTCTCAAGAGTCTTCTCCAACACCACAGCTCAAAAGCATCAATTCTTCAGCACTCAGTTTTCTTTATAGTCCAACTCTCATATCCATACACAACTACTAGAAAAACCATAGCTTTGACTGGATGGACCTTTGTCGGCAAAGTAATGTCTCTGCTCTTTAATATGCTGTCAAGGTTGGTCATAACTTTTCTTCCAAGGAGCAACCATCTTTTAATTTCATGACTGCAGTCACCATCTGCATCTGTGATTTTGGAGCCCAAGAAACTAAAGTCTGTCACTGTTTCCTTTGTTTCCCCACCTATTTGCCATGAAATGATGGGACCTGATGACATGATCTTGCTTTTTTGAATGTTGTTGTTTAAACAAGCATTTTTACTCTCCTCCTTCACTTTCATCAAGAGCTCTTTAGTTCTTCTCTTTCTGCCATAACGATGGTGTCATCTATATATATGAGGTTATTGATATTTCTCCCATCAATCTTGATCCCAGCTTGTACTTCATCCAGTGCAACATTTAGCATGATGTACTCTGCATATATTTAAATAAGCCAGGGTGATAATATACAGCCTTGATATACTTCTTTCCCAATTTGGAGCCAGTCTGCTATTTCATGTCTGGTTCTAACTGTTGCTTCTTGACCTGCATACAGGTTTCTCGGGAGGCAGGTCAGGTGGTCTGGTATTCCCATCACTTTCAGAATTTTCCACAGTTTGTTGTGATCCACACAGTTAAAGGCTTTGGCATAGTCAATAAAGCAGAAGTAGATGTTTTTCTGGTATTCTCTTGCTTTTTCGATGACCAAGCAGATGTTGGCAACTTGATCTCTGGTTCCTCTGCCTTCTCTAAATACAGATGAACATCTGGAAATTCATGGTTCACATACCGTTGAAGCCTAGCTTGGACAATGTTGAACAATACTTTGCTCGTGTGTGAGATGAGTGCAACTGTGCTGTAGTTTGAGCATTCTTTGGCATTGCCTTTCTTTGGGATTGGAATGAAAACTGAACTTTTCCAGTCATGTGGCCACTGCTGAGTTTTCCACATTTGCTGGAATATTAAGTGCACCACTTTCACAGCATCATCTTTTAGGATTTGAAATAGCTCAACTGGAATTTCATCACCTCCACTAGCTTTGTTCGTAGTGATGCTTCTTAGGCCCACTTGACTTTGCATTCCAGGATGTCTGGCTCTAGGTAAGTGATCACACCATCGTGATTATCTGGGTCATGAACATCTTTTATGTATAGTTCTTCTGTGTATTCTTGCCACCTCTTCTTAATTTCTGCTTCTGTTAGTTACATATCATTTCTGTCCTTTATTGTGCCCATCTTTGCATGAAATTTTTCCTTGGTATCTCTAATTTTCTTGAAGAGATCTCTAGTCTTTCCCATTCTATTGTTTTCCTCTATTTCTTTGCACTGATCACTGAGGAAGGCTTTCTTATCTCTCCTTGCTATTCTTTGGAATTCTGCATTCAAATGGGTATATCTTTCCTTTTCTCCTTTGCCTTTTGCTTCTTATGTTTTCTCAGCTATTTGTAAAGCCTCCTCAGAAAACTATTTTTCCTTTTTGCATTTCTTTTTCTTGGGGATGGTCTTGATCACTGCCCTCTGTACAATGTCATGAACCTCCATCCATAGTTCTTCAGGTACTTTGTCTATCATCTCTAATCCCTTGAATCTATTTGTCCCTTCCACTGTATAAATGTAAGGGATTAGATTTAGGTCGTACCTGAATGGTCTAATGGTTTTCCCTATTTTCTTCAATTTAACTCTGAATTTGGCAATAAGGAGTTCACGATCTGAGCTACAGTCAGCTCCAGGTCTTGTTTTTGTGGGTCATCTGCTCGGCGGCTCTGTGGTGGGGTTAATGGTGACCTCCAGTCCTGTGGCCACTACTGAGTTTTCCACATTTGCTGTGGGCTTAGCTCACAGGCTATGTGACACAGAACTGCTGCACCCAGAATCCCTGCTCCTGTGACAGGCCACTGCTGACTCATACCTCCACAGGAGACAAACAATCAAAGGCAGATCTGACTCAGTCTCTGTGGGGTCTCTGGGTCCTTTTGCGCACAAGGTTTTGTTTGAGCCCTCCAAACATCTCTGGTGGGTATGGGGTTTGATTCTAAATGTGGTTTCACCCTTCTGACCTTTCTGGCAGCCGAGAGGAGCTACACCACACCTGAGGCCAGGAGTGGTGGCCGAGAAGAGCGACCCCATATCCAAGGAGCAGCGGCTGCGCAGGCACAGGAGGACCGAGAGGAGCTACTCCATGTTCAAGGTCAGGAGGGGCGGCCATGAGGAGAGACCCCTCGTCCAAGGTAAGGAGGAGTGGCTGCGCTTTGCTGGAGCAGCCGTGAAGAGATACCCCACGTCCAAGGTAAGAGAAACCGAGTAAGACCATAGGTGTTCTGAGAGGGCATCAGAGGGCAGACACATCTTAATCACAGAAAACTAGGCAATCTGATTACATGGACCACAGCCTTGTCTAACTCAGTGAAACTAAGCTATGCCATGTGGGGCCACCCAAGATGGACAGGTCATGGTGGAGAGGTCTAACAGAATGTGGTCCACTGGAGAAGGGAATGGCAAACCACTTCATATTCTTGCCTTGAGAACCCCATGAACAATATGAACAGACAAAATGATAGGATACTGAAAGAGGAACTCCCCAGGCGGGTAAGTGCCCAATATGCTACTGGAGATCAGTGGAGAAATAACTCCAGAAAGAATGAAGGGTTGGAGCCAAAACAAAAACAATACCCAGTTGTGGATGTGACTGTTGATAGAAGCAAGGTCCGATGCTCTAAAAAGCAATATTGCATAGGAACCTGGAATGCCAGGTCCATGAATCAAGGCAAATTGGAAGTGGTCAAACAGGAGATGGCAAGAGTCAACGTCGACATTCTAGGAATCAGTGAACTAAAATGGACTGGAATGGGTGAATTTAACTCTGATGATCATTATATCTACTACTGGGGGCAGGAATCCCTCAGAAGAAATGGAGTAGCCATCATGGTCAACGAAAGAGTCTGAAATGCAGTACTTGGGTGCAATCTCAAAAATGACAGAATGATCTCTGTTCGTTTCCAAGGCAAACCATTCAATATCACGGTAGTCCAAGCCTATACCCCAACCAGTAATGCTGAAGAAGCTGAAGTTGAACGGTTCTATGAAGACCTACAAGACCTTGTAGAACTAACACCCAAAAAAGATGTCCTTTTCATCATAGGGGACTGGAATGCAAAAGTAGGAAGTCAAGAAACACCTGGAGAAACAGGCAAATTTGGCCTTGGAGTAGGGAATGAAGCAGGGCAAAGACTAATAGAGTTTTGCCAAGAGAACACACTCTTCATAGCAAACACCCTCTTCCAGCAACACAAGAGAAGACTCTATACATGGACATCACCAGATGGTCAACACCGAAATCAGATCAATTATATTCTTTGCAGCCAAAGATGGAGAAGCTGTATACAGTCAGCAAAAACAAGACCAGGAGCTGACTGTGGCTCAGATCATGAATTCCTTATTGCCAAATTCTGACTGAAGTAGAAGAAAGTAGGGAAAACCACTAACCATTCAGGTATGACCTAAATCAAATCCCTTATGATTATACAGTGGAAGTGGGAAATAGATTAAAGGGACTAGATCTGATAGACAGACTGCCTGATGAACTATGGACAGAGGTTCATGACATTGTACATGAGACAGGGATCAAGACCATTCCCAAAAAAAAGAAATGCAAAAAGGCAAAATGGCTGTCTGAGGAGGCCTTACAAATACCTCTGAAAAGAAGAGAAGTGAAAAGCAAAGGAGAAAAGGAAAGATATAAGCATCTGAATGCAGAATTCCAAAGAATAGAAAGGAGAGATAAGAAAGCCTTCCTCAGCAATCAATGCAAAGAAATAAAGGAAAACAACAGAATGGGAAAGACTAGAGATCTCTTCAAGAAAATTAGAGATACCAAGGGAACTTTTCATGCAAAGATGGGCTTGATAAAGAACAGAAATGGTATGGACATAACAGAAGCAGAAGATATTAAGAAGAGGTGGCAAGAATACACAGAAGAACTGTACAAAAAAGATTTTCACGACCAAGATAATCACGATGGTGTGATCACTTACCTAGAGCCAGACATCCTGAAATGTGAAGTCAAGTGGGCCTTAGGAAGCATCACTACAAACAAAGCTAGTGGAGATGATGAAATTCCAGTTGAGCTATTTCAAATCCTGAAAGATGATGCTGTGAAAGTGCTGCACTCAATATGCCAGCAAATGTGGAAAACTCAGCAGTGGCCACATGACTGGAAAAGGTCAGTTTTCACTCCAATCCCAAAGAAAGGCAATGCCAAAGAATGCTCAAAGTACTGCACAATTGCACTCATCTCACACGCTAGTAAAGTTATGCTCAAAATTCTCCAAGCCAGGCTTCAGCAATACGTGAACCATGAACTTCCAGATGTTCAAGCTGGTTTTAGAAAAGGCAGAGGAACCAGAGATCAAATTGCCAACATTCTCTGGATCATGGAAAAAGCGAGAGAGCTTCAGAAAAACATCTATTTCTGCTTTATTGACTATGTCAAAGCCTTTGACTGTGTGGATCACAAGAAACTGTGGAAAATTCTGAGAGATGGGAATACCAGACCACCTGTCCTGCCTCTTGAGAAACCTACATGCACGTCAGGAAGCAACAGTTAAAACTGGACATGGAACAGATTGGTTCCAAATAGGAAAAGGAGTACGTCAAGGCTGTATATTGTCACCCTGCTATTTAACTTATATACAGAGGACATCATGAGAAACGCTGGGCTGGAAGAAGCACAAGCTGGAATCAAGATTGCCGGGAGAAATCTCAATAACCTCAGATATGCAGATGACACCACCCTTATGGCAGAAAGTGAAGAGGAACTCAAAAGCCTCTTGATGAAAGTGAAAGTGGAGAGTGAAAAAGTTGGCTTAAAGCTCAACATTCAGAAAATGAAGATCATGGCATCTGGTCCCATCACTACATGGGAAATAGATGGGGAAACAGTGGAAACAGTATCAGACTTTATTTTGGGGGCTCCAAAAATCACTGCAGATGGTGATTGCAGCCATGAAACTAAAAGACGTACTCCTTGGAAGGAAAGTTATGACCAATCTAGATAGCATATTAAAAAACAGAGACATTACTTTGCCAACAAAGGTCCGTCTAGTCAAGGCTATGGTTTTTCCAGTGGTCATGTATGGATGTGAGAGTTGGACTGTGAAGAGAGCTGAGCACCGAACAATTGATGCTTTTGAACTGTGGTATTGGAGAAGACTCATCTCACACGCTAGTAAAGTAATGCTCAAAATTCTCCAAGCCAGGCTTCAGCAATATGTGAACCATGAACTTCCTGATGTTCCAACATCTGCTGGATCATGGAAAAAGCAAGAGAGTCCCAGAAAAACATCTATTTCTGCTTTATTGACTATGCCAAAGCCTTTGACTGTGTGGATCACAATAAACTATGGAAAATTCTGAAAGAGATGGGAATACCAGACCACCTGACCTGCCTCTTAAGAAATCTGTATGCAGGTCAGGAAGCAACAGTTAGAACTGGTCATGGAACAACAGACTGGTTCCAAATAGGAAAAGGAGTACGTCAAGGCTGCATATTGTCACCATGTTTATTTAACTTATACGCAGAGTACATCATGAGAAATGCTGGACTGGAAGAAACACAAGCTGGAATCAAGATTGCTGGGAGAAATATCAATAACCTCAGATATGCAGATGACACTACTCTTATGGCAGAAAGTGAAGAGGGGCTAAAAAGCCTCTTGATGAAAGTGAAAGTGGAGAGTGAAAAGGTTGGCTTAAAGCTCAACATTCAGAAAACGAAGATCATGGCATCTGGTCCCATCACTTCGTGGCAAATAGATGGGGAAACAGTGGAAACAGTGTCAGACTTTGTTTTTCTGGGCTCCAAAATCACTGCAGATGGTGACTGCAGCCATGAAATTAAAAGACGCTTACTCCTTGGAAGGAAAGTTATGACCAACCTAGATAGCATATTCAAAAGCAGAGACATCACTTTGCCAACAAAGGTTCGCCTAGTCAAGGCTATGGTCTTTCCTGTGGTCATGTATGGATGTGAGAGCTGGACTGTGAAGAAGGCTGAGCGCCGAAGAATTGATGCTTTTGAACTGTGGTGTTGGAGAAGACTCTTGAGAGTCCCTTGGACTGCAAGGAGATCCAACCAGTCCATTCTGAAGGAGATCAATCCTGGAATTTCTTTAGAAGGAATGATGCTAAAGCTGAAACTCCAGTATTTTGGCCACCTCATGCGAAGAGTTGACTCATTGGAGAAGACTCTGATGCTGGGAGGGGTTGAGGGCAGGAGGAGAAAGGGACAACAGAGGATGAGATGGCTGGATGGCATCACTGGCTTGATGGGTGTGAGTCTGAGTGACCTCCGGGAGCTGGTGATGGACAGGGAGGCCTGGCGTGCTGCGGTTCATGGGGTCGCAAAGAGTCGGACACGACTGAGCGACTGATCTATCTATCTAAGATTCAACAACAACAACAAAAAATAATAACATTCAACAAAATAAACACCTTCCAATGCTCCATCCTCACCTTGGTTTCACTCTGTACTTGAACTGATCTATCCTAGCCCATAGGAGATATCCAGTACATGTTTACTGACTAAATGAAGGATTTTAAACTGCAGAAAATCTACATACTAAGGAAGTAGTATACTATTCAGAGTTGGGATCACTGCAAATATTTAATTGCTCTAATCACTTTTTGTAGCTTCAACTGGAGAGTATGCATCTCTTAAACAGTTCTCAGTATGTGACAGCAGAGACAGCCCAAGGTACCACGTTCAGTTCAGTTCATTTCAGTTGCTCAGTAGTGTTCAGCTCTTTGCCACCTCAATGACTGCAGTATGCAAGGCTTCCATGTTCATCACCAACTCCCAGAGCTTGCTCAAACTCATGTCAGTTGAGTTGGTGATGCCATCCAAGCATCTTATCCTCTGCCGTCCCTTTCTCCTCCTGCCTTCAATTTTTCCCAGCATCAGGGTCTTTTCCAATAAGTCAGTTCTTCACATCAGGTAGCCAAAGTATTGAACTTTGAGCATCAGAATCAGTCCTTCCAATGAATATTCAGGACTGATTTCTTTTAGGATTGACTACTTTGATCTCTTTGCAGTCCAAGGGACTCTCAAGAGTCTTCTCCAACACCACAGCTCAAAAGCATCAATTCTTCAGCACTCAGTTTTCTTTATAGTCCAACTCTCATATCCATACACAACTACTAGAAAAACCATAGCTTTGACTGGATGGACCTTTGTCGGCAAAGTAATGTCTCTGCTCTTTAATATGCTGTCAAGGTTGGTCATAACTTTTCTTCCAAGGAGCAACCATCTTTTAATTTCATGACTGCAGTCACCATCTGCATCTGTGATTTTGGAGCCCAAGAAACTAAAGTCTGTCACTGTTTCCTTTGTTTCCCCACCTATTTGCCATGAAATGATGGGACCTGATGACATGATCTTGCTTTTTTGAATGTTGTTGTTTAAACAAGCATTTTTACTCTCCTCCTTCACTTTCATCAAGAGCTCTTTAGTTCTTCTCTTTCTGCCATAACGATGGTGTCATCTATATATATGAGGTTATTGATATTTCTCCCATCAATCTTGATCCCAGCTTGTACTTCATCCAGTGCAACATTTAGCATGATGTACTCTGCATATATTTAAATAAGCCAGGGTGATAATATACAGCCTTGATATACTTCTTTCCCAATTTGGAGCCAGTCTGCTATTTCATGTCTGGTTCTAACTGTTGCTTCTTGACCTGCATACAGGTTTCTCGGGAGGCAGGTCAGGTGGTCTGGTATTCCCATCACTTTCAGAATTTTCCACAGTTTGTTGTGATCCACACAGTTAAAGGCTTTGGCATAGTCAATAAAGCAGAAGTAGATGTTTTTCTGGTATTCTCTTGCTTTTTCGATGACCAAGCAGATGTTGGCAACTTGATCTCTGGTTCCTCTGCCTTCTCTAAATACAGATGAACATCTGGAAATTCATGGTTCACATACCGTTGAAGCCTAGCTTGGACAATGTTGAACAATACTTTGCTCGTGTGTGAGATGAGTGCAACTGTGCTGTAGTTTGAGCATTCTTTGGCATTGCCTTTCTTTGGGATTGGAATGAAAACTGAACTTTTCCAGTCATGTGGCCACTGCTGAGTTTTCCACATTTGCTGGAATATTAAGTGCACCACTTTCACAGCATCATCTTTTAGGATTTGAAATAGCTCAACTGGAATTTCATCACCTCCACTAGCTTTGTTCGTAGTGATGCTTCTTAGGCCCACTTGACTTTGCATTCCAGGATGTCTGGCTCTAGGTAAGTGATCACACCATCGTGATTATCTGGGTCATGAACATCTTTTATGTATAGTTCTTCTGTGTATTCTTGCCACCTCTTCTTAATTTCTGCTTCTGTTAGTTACATATCATTTCTGTCCTTTATTGTGCCCATCTTTGCATGAAATTTTTCCTTGGTATCTCTAATTTTCTTGAAGAGATCTCTAGTCTTTCCCATTCTATTGTTTTCCTCTATTTCTTTGCACTGATCACTGAGGAAGGCTTTCTTATCTCTCCTTGCTATTCTTTGGAATTCTGCATTCAAATGGGTATATCTTTCCTTTTCTCCTTTGCCTTTTGCTTCTTATGTTTTCTCAGCTATTTGTAAAGCCTCCTCAGAAAACTATTTTTCCTTTTTGCATTTCTTTTTCTTGGGGATGGTCTTGATCACTGCCCTCTGTACAATGTCATGAACCTCCATCCATAGTTCTTCAGGTACTTTGTCTATCATCTCTAATCCCTTGAATCTATTTGTCCCTTCCACTGTATAAATGTAAGGGATTAGATTTAGGTCGTACCTGAATGGTCTAATGGTTTTCCCTATTTTCTTCAATTTAACTCTGAATTTGGCAATAAGGAGTTCACGATCTGAGCTACAGTCAGCTCCAGGTCTTGTTTTTGTGGGTCATCTGCTCGGCGGCTCTGTGGTGGGGTTAATGGTGACCTCCAGTCCTGTGGCCACTACTGAGTTTTCCACATTTGCTGTGGGCTTAGCTCACAGGCTATGTGACACAGAACTGCTGCACCCAGAATCCCTGCTCCTGTGACAGGCCACTGCTGACTCATACCTCCACAGGAGACAAACAATCAAAGGCAGATCTGACTCAGTCTCTGTGGGGTCTCTGGGTCCTTTTGCGCACAAGGTTTTGTTTGAGCCCTCCAAACATCTCTGGTGGGTATGGGGTTTGATTCTAAATGTGGTTTCACCCTTCTGACCTTTCTGGCAGCCGAGAGGAGCTACACCACACCTGAGGCCAGGAGTGGTGGCCGAGAAGAGCGACCCCATATCCAAGGAGCAGCGGCTGCGCAGGCACAGGAGGACCGAGAGGAGCTACTCCATGTTCAAGGTCAGGAGGGGCGGCCATGAGGAGAGACCCCTCGTCCAAGGTAAGGAGGAGTGGCTGCGCTTTGCTGGAGCAGCCGTGAAGAGATACCCCACGTCCAAGGTAAGAGAAACCGAGTAAGACCATAGGTGTTCTGAGAGGGCATCAGAGGGCAGACACATCTTAATCACAGAAAACTAGGCAATCTGATTACATGGACCACAGCCTTGTCTAACTCAGTGAAACTAAGCTATGCCATGTGGGGCCACCCAAGATGGACAGGTCATGGTGGAGAGGTCTAACAGAATGTGGTCCACTGGAGAAGGGAATGGCAAACCACTTCATATTCTTGCCTTGAGAACCCCATGAACAATATGAACAGACAAAATGATAGGATACTGAAAGAGGAACTCCCCAGGCGGGTAAGTGCCCAATATGCTACTGGAGATCAGTGGAGAAATAACTCCAGAAAGAATGAAGGGTTGGAGCCAAAACAAAAACAATACCCAGTTGTGGATGTGACTGTTGATAGAAGCAAGGTCCGATGCTCTAAAAAGCAATATTGCATAGGAACCTGGAATGCCAGGTCCATGAATCAAGGCAAATTGGAAGTGGTCAAACAGGAGATGGCAAGAGTCAACGTCGACATTCTAGGAATCAGTGAACTAAAATGGACTGGAATGGGTGAATTTAACTCTGATGATCATTATATCTACTACTGGGGGCAGGAATCCCTCAGAAGAAATGGAGTAGCCATCATGGTCAACGAAAGAGTCTGAAATGCAGTACTTGGGTGCAATCTCAAAAATGACAGAATGATCTCTGTTCGTTTCCAAGGCAAACCATTCAATATCACGGTAGTCCAAGCCTATACCCCAACCAGTAATGCTGAAGAAGCTGAAGTTGAACGGTTCTATGAAGACCTACAAGACCTTGTAGAACTAACACCCAAAAAAGATGTCCTTTTCATCATAGGGGACTGGAATGCAAAAGTAGGAAGTCAAGAAACACCTGGAGAAACAGGCAAATTTGGCCTTGGAGTAGGGAATGAAGCAGGGCAAAGACTAATAGAGTTTTGCCAAGAGAACACACTCTTCATAGCAAACACCCTCTTCCAGCAACACAAGAGAAGACTCTATACATGGACATCACCAGATGGTCAACACCGAAATCAGATCAATTATATTCTTTGCAGCCAAAGATGGAGAAGCTGTATACAGTCAGCAAAAACAAGACCAGGAGCTGACTGTGGCTCAGATCATGAATTCCTTATTGCCAAATTCTGACTGAAGTAGAAGAAAGTAGGGAAAACCACTAACCATTCAGGTATGACCTAAATCAAATCCCTTATGATTATACAGTGGAAGTGGGAAATAGATTAAAGGGACTAGATCTGATAGACAGACTGCCTGATGAACTATGGACAGAGGTTCATGACATTGTACATGAGACAGGGATCAAGACCATTCCCAAAAAAAAGAAATGCAAAAAGGCAAAATGGCTGTCTGAGGAGGCCTTACAAATACCTCTGAAAAGAAGAGAAGTGAAAAGCAAAGGAGAAAAGGAAAGATATAAGCATCTGAATGCAGAATTCCAAAGAATAGAAAGGAGAGATAAGAAAGCCTTCCTCAGCAATCAATGCAAAGAAATAAAGGAAAACAACAGAATGGGAAAGACTAGAGATCTCTTCAAGAAAATTAGAGATACCAAGGGAACTTTTCATGCAAAGATGGGCTTGATAAAGAACAGAAATGGTATGGACATAACAGAAGCAGAAGATATTAAGAAGAGGTGGCAAGAATACACAGAAGAACTGTACAAAAAAGATTTTCACGACCAAGATAATCACGATGGTGTGATCACTTACCTAGAGCCAGACATCCTGAAATGTGAAGTCAAGTGGGCCTTAGGAAGCATCACTACAAACAAAGCTAGTGGAGATGATGAAATTCCAGTTGAGCTATTTCAAATCCTGAAAGATGATGCTGTGAAAGTGCTGCACTCAATATGCCAGCAAATGTGGAAAACTCAGCAGTGGCCACATGACTGGAAAAGGTCAGTTTTCACTCCAATCCCAAAGAAAGGCAATGCCAAAGAATGCTCAAAGTACTGCACAATTGCACTCATCTCACACGCTAGTAAAGTTATGCTCAAAATTCTCCAAGCCAGGCTTCAGCAATACGTGAACCATGAACTTCCAGATGTTCAAGCTGGTTTTAGAAAAGGCAGAGGAACCAGAGATCAAATTGCCAACATTCTCTGGATCATGGAAAAAGCGAGAGAGCTTCAGAAAAACATCTATTTCTGCTTTATTGACTATGTCAAAGCCTTTGACTGTGTGGATCACAAGAAACTGTGGAAAATTCTGAGAGATGGGAATACCAGACCACCTGTCCTGCCTCTTGAGAAACCTACATGCACGTCAGGAAGCAACAGTTAAAACTGGACATGGAACAGATTGGTTCCAAATAGGAAAAGGAGTACGTCAAGGCTGTATATTGTCACCCTGCTATTTAACTTATATACAGAGGACATCATGAGAAACGCTGGGCTGGAAGAAGCACAAGCTGGAATCAAGATTGCCGGGAGAAATCTCAATAACCTCAGATATGCAGATGACACCACCCTTATGGCAGAAAGTGAAGAGGAACTCAAAAGCCTCTTGATGAAAGTGAAAGTGGAGAGTGAAAAAGTTGGCTTAAAGCTCAACATTCAGAAAATGAAGATCATGGCATCTGGTCCCATCACTACATGGGAAATAGATGGGGAAACAGTGGAAACAGTATCAGACTTTATTTTGGGGGCTCCAAAAATCACTGCAGATGGTGATTGCAGCCATGAAACTAAAAGACGTACTCCTTGGAAGGAAAGTTATGACCAATCTAGATAGCATATTAAAAAACAGAGACATTACTTTGCCAACAAAGGTCCGTCTAGTCAAGGCTATGGTTTTTCCAGTGGTCATGTATGGATGTGAGAGTTGGACTGTGAAGAGAGCTGAGCACCGAACAATTGATGCTTTTGAACTGTGGTATTGGAGAAGACTCATCTCACACGCTAGTAAAGTAATGCTCAAAATTCTCCAAGCCAGGCTTCAGCAATATGTGAACCATGAACTTCCTGATGTTCCAACATCTGCTGGATCATGGAAAAAGCAAGAGAGTCCCAGAAAAACATCTATTTCTGCTTTATTGACTATGCCAAAGCCTTTGACTGTGTGGATCACAATAAACTATGGAAAATTCTGAAAGAGATGGGAATACCAGACCACCTGACCTGCCTCTTAAGAAATCTGTATGCAGGTCAGGAAGCAACAGTTAGAACTGGTCATGGAACAACAGACTGGTTCCAAATAGGAAAAGGAGTACGTCAAGGCTGCATATTGTCACCATGTTTATTTAACTTATACGCAGAGTACATCATGAGAAATGCTGGACTGGAAGAAACACAAGCTGGAATCAAGATTGCTGGGAGAAATATCAATAACCTCAGATATGCAGATGACACTACTCTTATGGCAGAAAGTGAAGAGGGGCTAAAAAGCCTCTTGATGAAAGTGAAAGTGGAGAGTGAAAAGGTTGGCTTAAAGCTCAACATTCAGAAAACGAAGATCATGGCATCTGGTCCCATCACTTCGTGGCAAATAGATGGGGAAACAGTGGAAACAGTGTCAGACTTTGTTTTTCTGGGCTCCAAAATCACTGCAGATGGTGACTGCAGCCATGAAATTAAAAGACGCTTACTCCTTGGAAGGAAAGTTATGACCAACCTAGATAGCATATTCAAAAGCAGAGACATCACTTTGCCAACAAAGGTTCGCCTAGTCAAGGCTATGGTCTTTCCTGTGGTCATGTATGGATGTGAGAGCTGGACTGTGAAGAAGGCTGAGCGCCGAAGAATTGATGCTTTTGAACTGTGGTGTTGGAGAAGACTCTTGAGAGTCCCTTGGACTGCAAGGAGATCCAACCAGTCCATTCTGAAGGAGATCAATCCTGGAATTTCTTTAGAAGGAATGATGCTAAAGCTGAAACTCCAGTATTTTGGCCACCTCATGCGAAGAGTTGACTCATTGGAGAAGACTCTGATGCTGGGAGGGGTTGAGGGCAGGAGGAGAAAGGGACAACAGAGGATGAGATGGCTGGATGGCATCACTGGCTTGATGGGTGTGAGTCTGAGTGACCTCCGGGAGCTGGTGATGGACAGGGAGGCCTGGCGTGCTGCGGTTCATGGGGTCGCAAAGAGTCGGACACGACTGAGCGACTGATCTATCTATCTAAGATTCAACAACAACAACAAAAAATAATAACATTCAACAAAATAAACACCTTCCAATGCTCCATCCTCACCTTGGTTTCACTCTGTACTTGAACTGATCTATCCTAGCCCATAGGAGATATCCAGTACATGTTTACTGACTAAATGAAGGATTTTAAACTGCAGAAAATCTACATACTAAGGAAGTAGTATACTATTCAGAGTTGGGATCACTGCAAATATTTAATTGCTCTAATCACTTTTTGTAGCTTCAACTGGAGAGTATGCATCTCTTAAACAGTTCTCAGTATGTGACAGCAGAGACAGCCCAAGGTACCACGTTCAGTTCAGTTCATTTCAGTTGCTCAGTAGTGTTCAGCTCTTTGCCACCTCAATGACTGCAGTATGCAAGGCTTCCATGTTCATCACCAACTCCCAGAGCTTGCTCAAACTCATGTCAGTTGAGTTGGTGATGCCATCCAAGCATCTTATCCTCTGCCGTCCCTTTCTCCTCCTGCCTTCAATTTTTCCCAGCATCAGGGTCTTTTCCAATAAGTCAGTTCTTCACATCAGGTAGCCAAAGTATTGAACTTTGAGCATCAGAATCAGTCCTTCCAATGAATATTCAGGACTGATTTCTTTTAGGATTGACTACTTTGATCTCTTTGCAGTCCAAGGGACTCTCAAGAGTCTTCTCCAACACCACAGCTCAAAAGCATCAATTCTTCAGCACTCAGTTTTCTTTATAGTCCAACTCTCATATCCATACACAACTACTAGAAAAACCATAGCTTTGACTGGATGGACCTTTGTCGGCAAAGTAATGTCTCTGCTCTTTAATATGCTGTCAAGGTTGGTCATAACTTTTCTTCCAAGGAGCAACCATCTTTTAATTTCATGACTGCAGTCACCATCTGCATCTGTGATTTTGGAGCCCAAGAAACTAAAGTCTGTCACTGTTTCCTTTGTTTCCCCACCTATTTGCCATGAAATGATGGGACCTGATGACATGATCTTGCTTTTTTGAATGTTGTTGTTTAAACAAGCATTTTTACTCTCCTCCTTCACTTTCATCAAGAGCTCTTTAGTTCTTCTCTTTCTGCCATAACGATGGTGTCATCTATATATATGAGGTTATTGATATTTCTCCCATCAATCTTGATCCCAGCTTGTACTTCATCCAGTGCAACATTTAGCATGATGTACTCTGCATATATTTAAATAAGCCAGGGTGATAATATACAGCCTTGATATACTTCTTTCCCAATTTGGAGCCAGTCTGCTATTTCATGTCTGGTTCTAACTGTTGCTTCTTGACCTGCATACAGGTTTCTCGGGAGGCAGGTCAGGTGGTCTGGTATTCCCATCACTTTCAGAATTTTCCACAGTTTGTTGTGATCCACACAGTTAAAGGCTTTGGCATAGTCAATAAAGCAGAAGTAGATGTTTTTCTGGTATTCTCTTGCTTTTTCGATGACCAAGCAGATGTTGGCAACTTGATCTCTGGTTCCTCTGCCTTCTCTAAATACAGATGAACATCTGGAAATTCATGGTTCACATACCGTTGAAGCCTAGCTTGGACAATGTTGAACAATACTTTGCTCGTGTGTGAGATGAGTGCAACTGTGCTGTAGTTTGAGCATTCTTTGGCATTGCCTTTCTTTGGGATTGGAATGAAAACTGAACTTTTCCAGTCATGTGGCCACTGCTGAGTTTTCCACATTTGCTGGAATATTAAGTGCACCACTTTCACAGCATCATCTTTTAGGATTTGAAATAGCTCAACTGGAATTTCATCACCTCCACTAGCTTTGTTCGTAGTGATGCTTCTTAGGCCCACTTGACTTTGCATTCCAGGATGTCTGGCTCTAGGTAAGTGATCACACCATCGTGATTATCTGGGTCATGAACATCTTTTATGTATAGTTCTTCTGTGTATTCTTGCCACCTCTTCTTAATTTCTGCTTCTGTTAGTTACATATCATTTCTGTCCTTTATTGTGCCCATCTTTGCATGAAATTTTTCCTTGGTATCTCTAATTTTCTTGAAGAGATCTCTAGTCTTTCCCATTCTATTGTTTTCCTCTATTTCTTTGCACTGATCACTGAGGAAGGCTTTCTTATCTCTCCTTGCTATTCTTTGGAATTCTGCATTCAAATGGGTATATCTTTCCTTTTCTCCTTTGCCTTTTGCTTCTTATGTTTTCTCAGCTATTTGTAAAGCCTCCTCAGAAAACTATTTTTCCTTTTTGCATTTCTTTTTCTTGGGGATGGTCTTGATCACTGCCCTCTGTACAATGTCATGAACCTCCATCCATAGTTCTTCAGGTACTTTGTCTATCATCTCTAATCCCTTGAATCTATTTGTCCCTTCCACTGTATAAATGTAAGGGATTAGATTTAGGTCGTACCTGAATGGTCTAATGGTTTTCCCTATTTTCTTCAATTTAACTCTGAATTTGGCAATAAGGAGTTCACGATCTGAGCTACAGTCAGCTCCAGGTCTTGTTTTTGTGGGTCATCTGCTCGGCGGCTCTGTGGTGGGGTTAATGGTGACCTCCAGTCCTGTGGCCACTACTGAGTTTTCCACATTTGCTGTGGGCTTAGCTCACAGGCTATGTGACACAGAACTGCTGCACCCAGAATCCCTGCTCCTGTGACAGGCCACTGCTGACTCATACCTCCACAGGAGACAAACAATCAAAGGCAGATCTGACTCAGTCTCTGTGGGGTCTCTGGGTCCTTTTGCGCACAAGGTTTTGTTTGAGCCCTCCAAACATCTCTGGTGGGTATGGGGTTTGATTCTAAATGTGGTTTCACCCTTCTGACCTTTCTGGCAGCCGAGAGGAGCTACACCACACCTGAGGCCAGGAGTGGTGGCCGAGAAGAGCGACCCCATATCCAAGGAGCAGCGGCTGCGCAGGCACAGGAGGACCGAGAGGAGCTACTCCATGTTCAAGGTCAGGAGGGGCGGCCATGAGGAGAGACCCCTCGTCCAAGGTAAGGAGGAGTGGCTGCGCTTTGCTGGAGCAGCCGTGAAGAGATACCCCACGTCCAAGGTAAGAGAAACCGAGTAAGACCATAGGTGTTCTGAGAGGGCATCAGAGGGCAGACACATCTTAATCACAGAAAACTAGGCAATCTGATTACATGGACCACAGCCTTGTCTAACTCAGTGAAACTAAGCTATGCCATGTGGGGCCACCCAAGATGGACAGGTCATGGTGGAGAGGTCTAACAGAATGTGGTCCACTGGAGAAGGGAATGGCAAACCACTTCATATTCTTGCCTTGAGAACCCCATGAACAATATGAACAGACAAAATGATAGGATACTGAAAGAGGAACTCCCCAGGCGGGTAAGTGCCCAATATGCTACTGGAGATCAGTGGAGAAATAACTCCAGAAAGAATGAAGGGTTGGAGCCAAAACAAAAACAATACCCAGTTGTGGATGTGACTGTTGATAGAAGCAAGGTCCGATGCTCTAAAAAGCAATATTGCATAGGAACCTGGAATGCCAGGTCCATGAATCAAGGCAAATTGGAAGTGGTCAAACAGGAGATGGCAAGAGTCAACGTCGACATTCTAGGAATCAGTGAACTAAAATGGACTGGAATGGGTGAATTTAACTCTGATGATCATTATATCTACTACTGGGGGCAGGAATCCCTCAGAAGAAATGGAGTAGCCATCATGGTCAACGAAAGAGTCTGAAATGCAGTACTTGGGTGCAATCTCAAAAATGACAGAATGATCTCTGTTCGTTTCCAAGGCAAACCATTCAATATCACGGTAGTCCAAGCCTATACCCCAACCAGTAATGCTGAAGAAGCTGAAGTTGAACGGTTCTATGAAGACCTACAAGACCTTGTAGAACTAACACCCAAAAAAGATGTCCTTTTCATCATAGGGGACTGGAATGCAAAAGTAGGAAGTCAAGAAACACCTGGAGAAACAGGCAAATTTGGCCTTGGAGTAGGGAATGAAGCAGGGCAAAGACTAATAGAGTTTTGCCAAGAGAACACACTCTTCATAGCAAACACCCTCTTCCAGCAACACAAGAGAAGACTCTATACATGGACATCACCAGATGGTCAACACCGAAATCAGATCAATTATATTCTTTGCAGCCAAAGATGGAGAAGCTGTATACAGTCAGCAAAAACAAGACCAGGAGCTGACTGTGGCTCAGATCATGAATTCCTTATTGCCAAATTCTGACTGAAGTAGAAGAAAGTAGGGAAAACCACTAACCATTCAGGTATGACCTAAATCAAATCCCTTATGATTATACAGTGGAAGTGGGAAATAGATTAAAGGGACTAGATCTGATAGACAGACTGCCTGATGAACTATGGACAGAGGTTCATGACATTGTACATGAGACAGGGATCAAGACCATTCCCAAAAAAAAGAAATGCAAAAAGGCAAAATGGCTGTCTGAGGAGGCCTTACAAATACCTCTGAAAAGAAGAGAAGTGAAAAGCAAAGGAGAAAAGGAAAGATATAAGCATCTGAATGCAGAATTCCAAAGAATAGAAAGGAGAGATAAGAAAGCCTTCCTCAGCAATCAATGCAAAGAAATAAAGGAAAACAACAGAATGGGAAAGACTAGAGATCTCTTCAAGAAAATTAGAGATACCAAGGGAACTTTTCATGCAAAGATGGGCTTGATAAAGAACAGAAATGGTATGGACATAACAGAAGCAGAAGATATTAAGAAGAGGTGGCAAGAATACACAGAAGAACTGTACAAAAAAGATTTTCACGACCAAGATAATCACGATGGTGTGATCACTTACCTAGAGCCAGACATCCTGAAATGTGAAGTCAAGTGGGCCTTAGGAAGCATCACTACAAACAAAGCTAGTGGAGATGATGAAATTCCAGTTGAGCTATTTCAAATCCTGAAAGATGATGCTGTGAAAGTGCTGCACTCAATATGCCAGCAAATGTGGAAAACTCAGCAGTGGCCACATGACTGGAAAAGGTCAGTTTTCACTCCAATCCCAAAGAAAGGCAATGCCAAAGAATGCTCAAAGTACTGCACAATTGCACTCATCTCACACGCTAGTAAAGTTATGCTCAAAATTCTCCAAGCCAGGCTTCAGCAATACGTGAACCATGAACTTCCAGATGTTCAAGCTGGTTTTAGAAAAGGCAGAGGAACCAGAGATCAAATTGCCAACATTCTCTGGATCATGGAAAAAGCGAGAGAGCTTCAGAAAAACATCTATTTCTGCTTTATTGACTATGTCAAAGCCTTTGACTGTGTGGATCACAAGAAACTGTGGAAAATTCTGAGAGATGGGAATACCAGACCACCTGTCCTGCCTCTTGAGAAACCTACATGCACGTCAGGAAGCAACAGTTAAAACTGGACATGGAACAGATTGGTTCCAAATAGGAAAAGGAGTACGTCAAGGCTGTATATTGTCACCCTGCTATTTAACTTATATACAGAGGACATCATGAGAAACGCTGGGCTGGAAGAAGCACAAGCTGGAATCAAGATTGCCGGGAGAAATCTCAATAACCTCAGATATGCAGATGACACCACCCTTATGGCAGAAAGTGAAGAGGAACTCAAAAGCCTCTTGATGAAAGTGAAAGTGGAGAGTGAAAAGTTGGCTTAAAGCTCAACATTCAGAAAATGAAGATCATGGCATCTGGTCCCATCACTACATGGGAAATAGATGGGGAAACAGTGGAAACAGTATCAGACTTTATTTTGGGGGCTCCAAAATCACTGCAGATGGTGATTGCAGCCATGAAACTAAAAGACGTACTCCTTGGAAGGAAAGTTATGACCAATCTAGATAGCATATTAAAAAACAGAGACATTACTTTGCCAACAAAGGTCCGTCTAGTCAAGGCTATGGTTTTTCCAGTGGTCATGTATGGATGTGAGAGTTGGACTGTGAAGAGAGCTGAGCACCGAACAATTGATGCTTTTGAACTGTGGTATTGGAGAAGACTCATCTCACACGCTAGTAAAGTAATGCTCAAAATTCTCCAAGCCAGGCTTCAGCAATATGTGAACCATGAACTTCCTGATGTTCCAACATCTGCTGGATCATGGAAAAAGCAAGAGAGTCCCAGAAAAACATCTATTTCTGCTTTATTGACTATGCCAAAGCCTTTGACTGTGTGGATCACAATAAACTATGGAAAATTCTGAAAGAGATGGGAATACCAGACCACCTGACCTGCCTCTTAAGAAATCTGTATGCAGGTCAGGAAGCAACAGTTAGAACTGGTCATGGAACAACAGACTGGTTCCAAATAGGAAAAGGAGTACGTCAAGGCTGCATATTGTCACCATGTTTATTTAACTTATACGCAGAGTACATCATGAGAAATGCTGGACTGGAAGAAACACAAGCTGGAATCAAGATTGCTGGGAGAAATATCAATAACCTCAGATATGCAGATGACACTACTCTTATGGCAGAAAGTGAAGAGGGGCTAAAAAGCCTCTTGATGAAAGTGAAAGTGGAGAGTGAAAAGGTTGGCTTAAAGCTCAACATTCAGAAAACGAAGATCATGGCATCTGGTCCCATCACTTCGTGGCAAATAGATGGGGAAACAGTGGAAACAGTGTCAGACTTTGTTTTTCTGGGCTCCAAAATCACTGCAGATGGTGACTGCAGCCATGAAATTAAAAGACGCTTACTCCTTGGAAGGAAAGTTATGACCAACCTAGATAGCATATTCAAAAGCAGAGACATCACTTTGCCAACAAAGGTTCGCCTAGTCAAGGCTATGGTCTTTCCTGTGGTCATGTATGGATGTGAGAGCTGGACTGTGAAGAAGGCTGAGCGCCGAAGAATTGATGCTTTTGAACTGTGGTGTTGGAGAAGACTCTTGAGAGTCCCTTGGACTGCAAGGAGATCCAACCAGTCCATTCTGAAGGAGATCAATCCTGGAATTTCTTTAGAAGGAATGATGCTAAAGCTGAAACTCCAGTATTTTGGCCACCTCATGCGAAGAGTTGACTCATTGGAGAAGACTCTGATGCTGGGAGGGGTTGAGGGCAGGAGGAGAAAGGGACAACAGAGGATGAGATGGCTGGATGGCATCACTGGCTTGATGGGTGTGAGTCTGAGTGACCTCCGGGAGCTGGTGATGGACAGGGAGGCCTGGCGTGCTGCGGTTCATGGGGTCGCAAAGAGTCGGACACGACTGAGCGACTGATCTATCTATCTAAGATTCAACAACAACAACAAAAAATAATAACATTCAACAAAATAAACACCTTCCAATGCTCCATCCTCACCTTGGTTTCACTCTGTACTTGAACTGATCTATCCTAGCCCATAGGAGATATCCAGTACATGTTTACTGACTAAATGAAGGATTTTAAACTGCAGAAAATCTACATACTAAGGAAGTAGTATACTATTCAGAGTTGGGATCACTGCAAATATTTAATTGCTCTAATCACTTTTTGTAGCTTCAACTGGAGAGTATGCATCTCTTAAACAGTTCTCAGTATGTGACAGCAGAGACAGCCCAAGGTACCACGTTCAGTTCAGTTCATTTCAGTTGCTCAGTAGTGTTCAGCTCTTTGCCACCTCAATGACTGCAGTATGCAAGGCTTCCATGTTCATCACCAACTCCCAGAGCTTGCTCAAACTCATGTCAGTTGAGTTGGTGATGCCATCCAAGCATCTTATCCTCTGCCGTCCCTTTCTCCTCCTGCCTTCAATTTTCCCAGCATCAGGGTCTTTTCCAATAAGTCAGTTCTTCACATCAGGTAGCCAAAGTATTGAACTTTGAGCATCAGAATCAGTCCTTCCAATGAATATTCAGGACTGATTTCTTTTAGGATTGACTACTTTGATCTCTTTGCAGTCCAAGGGACTCTCAAGAGTCTTCTCCAACACCACAGCTCAAAAGCATCAATTCTTCAGCACTCAGTTTTCTTTATAGTCCAACTCTCATATCCATACACAACTACTAGAAAAACCATAGCTTTGACTGGATGGACCTTTGTCGGCAAAGTAATGTCTCTGCTCTTTAATATGCTGTCAAGGTTGGTCATAACTTTTCTTCCAAGGAGCAACCATCTTTTAATTTCATGACTGCAGTCACCATCTGCATCTGTGATTTTGGAGCCCAAGAAACTAAAGTCTGTCACTGTTTCCTTTGTTTCCCCACCTATTTGCCATGAAATGATGGGACCTGATGACATGATCTTGCTTTTTTGAATGTTGTTGTTTAAACAAGCATTTTTACTCTCCTCCTTCACTTTCATCAAGAGCTCTTTAGTTCTTCTCTTTCTGCCATAACGATGGTGTCATCTATATATATGAGGTTATTGATATTTCTCCCATCAATCTTGATCCCAGCTTGTACTTCATCCAGTGCAACATTTAGCATGATGTACTCTGCATATATTTAAATAAGCCAGGGTGATAATATACAGCCTTGATATACTTCTTTCCCAATTTGGAGCCAGTCTGCTATTTCATGTCTGGTTCTAACTGTTGCTTCTTGACCTGCATACAGGTTTCTCGGGAGGCAGGTCAGGTGGTCTGGTATTCCCATCACTTTCAGAATTTTCCACAGTTTGTTGTGATCCACACAGTTAAAGGCTTTGGCATAGTCAATAAAGCAGAAGTAGATGTTTTTCTGGTATTCTCTTGCTTTTTCAATGACCAAGCAGATGTTGGCAACTTGATCTCTGGTTCCTCTGCCTTCTCTAAATACAGATGAACATCTGGAAATTCATGGTTCACATACCGTTGAAGCCTAGCTTGGACAATGTTGAACAATACTTTGCTCGTGTGTGAGATGAGTGCAACTGTGCTGTAGTTTGAGCATTCTTTGGCATTGCCTTTCTTTGGGATTGGAATGAAAACTGAACTTTTCCAGTCATGTGGCCACTGCTGAGTTTTCCACATTTGCTGGAATATTAAGTGCACCACTTTCACAGCATCATCTTTTAGGATTTGAAATAGCTCAACTGGAATTTCATCACCTCCACTAGCTTTGTTCGTAGTGATGCTTCTTAGGCCCACTTGACTTTGCATTCCAGGATGTCTGGCTCTAGGTAAGTGATCACACCATCGTGATTATCTGGGTCATGAACATCTTTTATGTATAGTTCTTCTGTGTATTCTTGCCACCTCTTCTTAATTTCTGCTTCTGTTAGTTACATATCATTTCTGTCCTTTATTGTGCCCATCTTTGCATGAAATTTTTCCTTGGTATCTCTAATTTTCTTGAAGAGATCTCTAGTCTTTCCCATTCTATTGTTTTCCTCTATTTCTTTGCACTGATCACTGAGGAAGGCTTTCTTATCTCTCCTTGCTATTCTTTGGAATTCTGCATTCAAATGGGTATATCTTTCCTTTTCTCCTTTGCCTTTTGCTTCTTATGTTTTCTCAGCTATTTGTAAAGCCTCCTCAGAAAACTATTTTTCCTTTTGCATTTCTTTTTCTTGGGGATGGTCTTGATCACTGCCCTCTGTACAATGTCATGAACCTCCATCCATAGTTCTTCAGGTACTTTGTCTATCATCTCTAATCCCTTGAATCTATTTGTCCCTTCCACTGTATAAATGTAAGGGATTAGATTTAGGTCGTACCTGAATGGTCTAATGGTTTTCCCTATTTTCTTCAATTTAACTCTGAATTTGGCAATAAGGAGTTCACGATCTGAGCTACAGTCAGCTCCAGGTCTTGTTTTTGTGGGTCATCTGCTCGGCGGCTCTGTGGTGGGGTTAATGGTGACCTCCAGTCCTGTGGCCACTACTGAGTTTTCCACATTTGCTGTGGGCTTAGCTCACAGGCTATGTGACACAGAACTGCTGCACCCAGAATCCCTGCTCCTGTGACAGGCCACTGCTGACTCATACCTCCACAGGAGACAAACAATCAAAGGCAGATCTGACTCAGTCTCTGTGGGGTCTCTGGGTCCTTTTGCGCACAAGGTTTTGTTTGAGCCCTCCAAACATCTCTGGTGGGTATGGGGTTTGATTCTAAATGTGGTTTCACCCTTCTGACCTTTCTGGCAGCCGAGAGGAGCTACACCACACCTGAGGCCAGGAGTGGTGGCCGAGAAGAGCGACCCCATATCCAAGGAGCAGCGGCTGCGCAGGCACAGGAGGACCGAGAGGAGCTACTCCATGTTCAAGGTCAGGAGGGGCGGCCATGAGGAGAGACCCCTCGTCCAAGGTAAGGAGGAGTGGCTGCGCTTTGCTGGAGCAGCCGTGAAGAGATACCCCACGTCCAAGGTAAGAGAAACCGAGTAAGACCATAGGTGTTCTGAGAGGGCATCAGAGGGCAGACACATCTTAATCACAGAAAACTAGGCAATCTGATTACATGGACCACAGCCTTGTCTAACTCAGTGAAACTAAGCTATGCCATGTGGGGCCACCCAAGATGGACAGGTCATGGTGGAGAGGTCTAACAGAATGTGGTCCACTGGAGAAGGGAATGGCAAACCACTTCATATTCTTGCCTTGAGAACCCCATGAACAATATGAACAGACAAAATGATAGGATACTGAAAGAGGAACTCCCCAGGCGGGTAAGTGCCCAATATGCTACTGGAGATCAGTGGAGAAATAACTCCAGAAAGAATGAAGGGTTGGAGCCAAAACAAAAACAATACCCAGTTGTGGATGTGACTGTTGATAGAAGCAAGGTCCGATGCTCTAAAAAGCAATATTGCATAGGAACCTGGAATGCCAGGTCCATGAATCAAGGCAAATTGGAAGTGGTCAAACAGGAGATGGCAAGAGTCAACGTCGACATTCTAGGAATCAGTGAACTAAAATGGACTGGAATGGGTGAATTTAACTCTGATGATCATTATATCTACTACTGGGGGCAGGAATCCCTCAGAAGAAATGGAGTAGCCATCATGGTCAACGAAAGAGTCTGAAATGCAGTACTTGGGTGCAATCTCAAAAATGACAGAATGATCTCTGTTCGTTTCCAAGGCAAACCATTCAATATCACGGTAGTCCAAGCCTATACCCCAACCAGTAATGCTGAAGAAGCTGAAGTTGAACGGTTCTATGAAGACCTACAAGACCTTGTAGAACTAACACCCAAAAAAGATGTCCTTTTCATCATAGGGGACTGGAATGCAAAAGTAGGAAGTCAAGAAACACCTGGAGAAACAGGCAAATTTGGCCTTGGAGTAGGGAATGAAGCAGGGCAAAGACTAATAGAGTTTTGCCAAGAGAACACACTCTTCATAGCAAACACCCTCTTCCAGCAACACAAGAGAAGACTCTATACATGGACATCACCAGATGGTCAACACCGAAATCAGATCAATTATATTCTTTGCAGCCAAAGATGGAGAAGCTGTATACAGTCAGCAAAAACAAGACCAGGAGCTGACTGTGGCTCAGATCATGAATTCCTTATTGCCAAATTCTGACTGAAGTAGAAGAAAGTAGGGAAAACCACTAACCATTCAGGTATGACCTAAATCAAATCCCTTATGATTATACAGTGGAAGTGGGAAATAGATTAAAGGGACTAGATCTGATAGACAGACTGCCTGATGAACTATGGACAGAGGTTCATGACATTGTACATGAGACAGGGATCAAGACCATTCCCAAAAAAAAAGAAATGCAAAAAGGCAAAATGGCTGTCTGAGGAGGCCTTACAAATACCTCTGAAAAGAAGAGAAGTGAAAAGCAAAGGAGAAAAGGAAAGATATAAGCATCTGAATGCAGAATTCCAAAGAATAGAAAGGAGAGATAAGAAAGCCTTCCTCAGCAATCAATGCAAAGAAATAAAGGAAAACAACAGAATGGGAAAGACTAGAGATCTCTTCAAGAAAATTAGAGATACCAAGGGAACTTTTCATGCAAAGATGGGCTTGATAAAGAACAGAAATGGTATGGACATAACAGAAGCAGAAGATATTAAGAAGAGGTGGCAAGAATACACAGAAGAACTGTACAAAAAAGATTTTCACGACCAAGATAATCACGATGGTGTGATCACTTACCTAGAGCCAGACATCCTGAAATGTGAAGTCAAGTGGGCCTTAGGAAGCATCACTACAAACAAAGCTAGTGGAGATGATGAAATTCCAGTTGAGCTATTTCAAATCCTGAAAGATGATGCTGTGAAAGTGCTGCACTCAATATGCCAGCAAATGTGGAAAACTCAGCAGTGGCCACATGACTGGAAAAGGTCAGTTTTCACTCCAATCCCAAAGAAAGGCAATGCCAAAGAATGCTCAAAGTACTGCACAATTGCACTCATCTCACACGCTAGTAAAGTTATGCTCAAAATTCTCCAAGCCAGGCTTCAGCAATACGTGAACCATGAACTTCCAGATGTTCAAGCTGGTTTTAGAAAAGGCAGAGGAACCAGAGATCAAATTGCCAACATTCTCTGGATCATGGAAAAAGCGAGAGAGCTTCAGAAAAACATCTATTTCTGCTTTATTGACTATGTCAAAGCCTTTGACTGTGTGGATCACAAGAAACTGTGGAAAATTCTGAGAGATGGGAATACCAGACCACCTGTCCTGCCTCTTGAGAAACCTACATGCACGTCAGGAAGCAACAGTTAAAACTGGACATGGAACAGATTGGTTCCAAATAGGAAAAGGAGTACGTCAAGGCTGTATATTGTCACCCTGCTATTTAACTTATATACAGAGGACATCATGAGAAACGCTGGGCTGGAAGAAGCACAAGCTGGAATCAAGATTGCCGGGAGAAATCTCAATAACCTCAGATATGCAGATGACACCACCCTTATGGCAGAAAGTGAAGAGGAACTCAAAAGCCTCTTGATGAAAGTGAAAGTGGAGAGTGAAAAGTTGGCTTAAAGCTCAACATTCAGAAAATGAAGATCATGGCATCTGGTCCCATCACTACATGGGAAATAGATGGGGAAACAGTGGAAACAGTATCAGACTTTATTTTGGGGCTCCAAAAATCACTGCAGATGGTGATTGCAGCCATGAAACTAAAAGACGTACTCCTTGGAAGGAAAGTTATGACCAATCTAGATAGCATATTAAAAAACAGAGACATTACTTTGCCAACAAAGGTCCGTCTAGTCAAGGCTATGGTTTTTCCAGTGGTCATGTATGGATGTGAGAGTTGGACTGTGAAGAGAGCTGAGCACCGAACAATTGATGCTTTTGAACTGTGGTATTGGAGAAGACTCATCTCACACGCTAGTAAAGTAATGCTCAAAATTCTCCAAGCCAGGCTTCAGCAATATGTGAACCATGAACTTCCTGATGTTCCAACATCTGCTGGATCATGGAAAAAGCAAGAGAGTCCCAGAAAAACATCTATTTCTGCTTTATTGACTATGCCAAAGCCTTTGACTGTGTGGATCACAATAAACTATGGAAAATTCTGAAAGAGATGGGAATACCAGACCACCTGACCTGCCTCTTAAGAAATCTGTATGCAGGTCAGGAAGCAACAGTTAGAACTGGTCATGGAACAACAGACTGGTTCCAAATAGGAAAAGGAGTACGTCAAGGCTGCATATTGTCACCATGTTTATTTAACTTATACGCAGAGTACATCATGAGAAATGCTGGACTGGAAGAAACACAAGCTGGAATCAAGATTGCTGGGAGAAATATCAATAACCTCAGATATGCAGATGACACTACTCTTATGGCAGAAAGTGAAGAGGGGCTAAAAAGCCTCTTGATGAAAGTGAAAGTGGAGAGTGAAAAGGTTGGCTTAAAGCTCAACATTCAGAAAACGAAGATCATGGCATCTGGTCCCATCACTTCGTGGCAAATAGATGGGGAAACAGTGGAAACAGTGTCAGACTTTGTTTTTCTGGGCTCCAAAATCACTGCAGATGGTGACTGCAGCCATGAAATTAAAAGACGCTTACTCCTTGGAAGGAAAGTTATGACCAACCTAGATAGCATATTCAAAAGCAGAGACATCACTTTGCCAACAAAGGTTCGCCTAGTCAAGGCTATGGTCTTTCCTGTGGTCATGTATGGATGTGAGAGCTGGACTGTGAAGAAGGCTGAGCGCCGAAGAATTGATGCTTTTGAACTGTGGTGTTGGAGAAGACTCTTGAGAGTCCCTTGGACTGCAAGGAGATCCAACCAGTCCATTCTGAAGGAGATCAATCCTGGAATTTCTTTAGAAGGAATGATGCTAAAGCTGAAACTCCAGTATTTTGGCCACCTCATGCGAAGAGTTGACTCATTGGAGAAGACTCTGATGCTGGGAGGGGTTGAGGGCAGGAGGAGAAAGGGACAACAGAGGATGAGATGGCTGGATGGCATCACTGGCTTGATGGGTGTGAGTCTGAGTGACCTCCGGGAGCTGGTGATGGACAGGGAGGCCTGGCGTGCTGCGGTTCATGGGGTCGCAAAGAGTCGGACACGACTGAGCGACTGATCTATCTATCTAAGATTCAACAACAACAACAAAAAATAATAACATTCAACAAAATAAACACCTTCCAATGCTCCATCCTCACCTTGGTTTCACTCTGTACTTGAACTGATCTATCCTAGCCCATAGGAGATATCCAGTACATGTTTACTGACTAAATGAAGGATTTTAAACTGCAGAAAATCTACATACTAAGGAAGTAGTATACTATTCAGAGTTGGGATCACTGCAAATATTTAATTGCTCTAATCACTTTTTGTAGCTTCAACTGGAGAGTATGCATCTCTTAAACAGTTCTCAGTATGTGACAGCAGAGACAGCCCAAGGTACCACGTTCAGTTCAGTTCATTTCAGTTGCTCAGTAGTGTTCAGCTCTTTGCCACCTCAATGACTGCAGTATGCAAGGCTTCCATGTTCATCACCAACTCCCAGAGCTTGCTCAAACTCATGTCAGTTGAGTTGGTGATGCCATCCAAGCATCTTATCCTCTGCCGTCCCTTTCTCCTCCTGCCTTCAATTTTTCCCAGCATCAGGGTCTTTTCCAATAAGTCAGTTCTTCACATCAGGTAGCCAAAGTATTGAACTTTGAGCATCAGAATCAGTCCTTCCAATGAATATTCAGGACTGATTTCTTTTAGGATTGACTACTTTGATCTCTTTGCAGTCCAAGGGACTCTCAAGAGTCTTCTCCAACACCACAGCTCAAAAGCATCAATTCTTCAGCACTCAGTTTTCTTTATAGTCCAACTCTCATATCCATACACAACTACTAGAAAAACCATAGCTTTGACTGGATGGACCTTTGTCGGCAAAGTAATGTCTCTGCTCTTTAATATGCTGTCAAGGTTGGTCATAACTTTTCTTCCAAGGAGCAACCATCTTTTAATTTCATGACTGCAGTCACCATCTGCATCTGTGATTTTGGAGCCCAAGAAACTAAAGTCTGTCACTGTTTCCTTTGTTTCCCCACCTATTTGCCATGAAATGATGGGACCTGATGACATGATCTTGCTTTTTTGAATGTTGTTGTTTAAACAAGCATTTTTACTCTCCTCCTTCACTTTCATCAAGAGCTCTTTAGTTCTTCTCTTTCTGCCATAACGATGGTGTCATCTATATATATGAGGTTATTGATATTTCTCCCATCAATCTTGATCCCAGCTTGTACTTCATCCAGTGCAACATTTAGCATGATGTACTCTGCATATATTTAAATAAGCCAGGGTGATAATATACAGCCTTGATATACTTCTTTCCCAATTTGGAGCCAGTCTGCTATTTCATGTCTGGTTCTAACTGTTGCTTCTTGACCTGCATACAGGTTTCTCGGGAGGCAGGTCAGGTGGTCTGGTATTCCCATCACTTTCAGAATTTTCCACAGTTTGTTGTGATCCACACAGTTAAAGGCTTTGGCATAGTCAATAAAGCAGAAGTAGATGTTTTTCTGGTATTCTCTTGCTTTTTCAATGACCAAGCAGATGTTGGCAACTTGATCTCTGGTTCCTCTGCCTTCTCTAAATACAGATGAACATCTGGAAATTCATGGTTCACATACCGTTGAAGCCTAGCTTGGACAATGTTGAACAATACTTTGCTCGTGTGTGAGATGAGTGCAACTGTGCTGTAGTTTGAGCATTCTTTGGCATTGCCTTTCTTTGGGATTGGAATGAAAACTGAACTTTTCCAGTCATGTGGCCACTGCTGAGTTTTCCACATTTGCTGGAATATTAAGTGCACCACTTTCACAGCATCATCTTTTAGGATTTGAAATAGCTCAACTGGAATTTCATCACCTCCACTAGCTTTGTTCGTAGTGATGCTTCTTAGGCCCACTTGACTTTGCATTCCAGGATGTCTGGCTCTAGGTAAGTGATCACACCATCGTGATTATCTGGGTCATGAACATCTTTTATGTATAGTTCTTCTGTGTATTCTTGCCACCTCTTCTTAATTTCTGCTTCTGTTAGTTACATATCATTTCTGTCCTTTATTGTGCCCATCTTTGCATGAAATTTTCCTTGGTATCTCTAATTTTCTTGAAGAGATCTCTAGTCTTTCCCATTCTATTGTTTTCCTCTATTTCTTTGCACTGATCACTGAGGAAGGCTTTCTTATCTCTCCTTGCTATTCTTTGGAATTCTGCATTCAAATGGGTATATCTTTCCTTTTCTCCTTTGCCTTTTGCTTCTTATGTTTTCTCAGCTATTTGTAAAGCCTCCTCAGAAAACTATTTTTCCTTTTTGCATTTCTTTTTCTTGGGGATGGTCTTGATCACTGCCCTCTGTACAATGTCATGAACCTCCATCCATAGTTCTTCAGGTACTTTGTCTATCATCTCTAATCCCTTGAATCTATTTGTCCCTTCCACTGTATAAATGTAAGGGATTAGATTTAGGTCGTACCTGAATGGTCTAATGGTTTTCCCTATTTTCTTCAATTTAACTCTGAATTTGGCAATAAGGAGTTCACGATCTGAGCTACAGTCAGCTCCAGGTCTTGTTTTTGTGGGTCATCTGCTCGGCGGCTCTGTGGTGGGGTTAATGGTGACCTCCAGTCCTGTGGCCACTACTGAGTTTTCCACATTTGCTGTGGGCTTAGCTCACAGGCTATGTGACACAGAACTGCTGCACCCAGAATCCCTGCTCCTGTGACAGGCCACTGCTGACTCATACCTCCACAGGAGACAAACAATCAAAGGCAGATCTGACTCAGTCTCTGTGGGGTCTCTGGGTCCTTTTGCGCACAAGGTTTTGTTTGAGCCCTCCAAACATCTCTGGTGGGTATGGGGTTTGATTCTAAATGTGGTTTCACCCTTCTGACCTTTCTGGCAGCCGAGAGGAGCTACACCACACCTGAGGCCAGGAGTGGTGGCCGAGAAGAGCGACCCCATATCCAAGGAGCAGCGGCTGCGCAGGCACAGGAGGACCGAGAGGAGCTACTCCATGTTCAAGGTCAGGAGGGGCGGCCATGAGGAGAGACCCCTCGTCCAAGGTAAGGAGGAGTGGCTGCGCTTTGCTGGAGCAGCCGTGAAGAGATACCCCACGTCCAAGGTAAGAGAAACCGAGTAAGACCATAGGTGTTCTGAGAGGGCATCAGAGGGCAGACACATCTTAATCACAGAAAACTAGGCAATCTGATTACATGGACCACAGCCTTGTCTAACTCAGTGAAACTAAGCTATGCCATGTGGGGCCACCCAAGATGGACAGGTCATGGTGGAGAGGTCTAACAGAATGTGGTCCACTGGAGAAGGGAATGGCAAACCACTTCATATTCTTGCCTTGAGAACCCCATGAACAATATGAACAGACAAAATGATAGGATACTGAAAGAGGAACTCCCCAGGCGGGTAAGTGCCCAATATGCTACTGGAGATCAGTGGAGAAATAACTCCAGAAAGAATGAAGGGTTGGAGCCAAAACAAAAACAATACCCAGTTGTGGATGTGACTGTTGATAGAAGCAAGGTCCGATGCTCTAAAAAGCAATATTGCATAGGAACCTGGAATGCCAGGTCCATGAATCAAGGCAAATTGGAAGTGGTCAAACAGGAGATGGCAAGAGTCAACGTCGACATTCTAGGAATCAGTGAACTAAAATGGACTGGAATGGGTGAATTTAACTCTGATGATCATTATATCTACTACTGGGGGCAGGAATCCCTCAGAAGAAATGGAGTAGCCATCATGGTCAACGAAAGAGTCTGAAATGCAGTACTTGGGTGCAATCTCAAAAATGACAGAATGATCTCTGTTCGTTTCCAAGGCAAACCATTCAATATCACGGTAGTCCAAGCCTATACCCCAACCAGTAATGCTGAAGAAGCTGAAGTTGAACGGTTCTATGAAGACCTACAAGACCTTGTAGAACTAACACCCAAAAAAGATGTCCTTTTCATCATAGGGGACTGGAATGCAAAAGTAGGAAGTCAAGAAACACCTGGAGAAACAGGCAAATTTGGCCTTGGAGTAGGGAATGAAGCAGGGCAAAGACTAATAGAGTTTTGCCAAGAGAACACACTCTTCATAGCAAACACCCTCTTCCAGCAACACAAGAGAAGACTCTATACATGGACATCACCAGATGGTCAACACCGAAATCAGATCAATTATATTCTTTGCAGCCAAAGATGGAGAAGCTGTATACAGTCAGCAAAAACAAGACCAGGAGCTGACTGTGGCTCAGATCATGAATTCCTTATTGCCAAATTCTGACTGAAGTAGAAGAAAGTAGGGAAAACCACTAACCATTCAGGTATGACCTAAATCAAATCCCTTATGATTATACAGTGGAAGTGGGAAATAGATTAAAGGGACTAGATCTGATAGACAGACTGCCTGATGAACTATGGACAGAGGTTCATGACATTGTACATGAGACAGGGATCAAGACCATTCCCAAAAAAAAGAAATGCAAAAAGGCAAAATGGCTGTCTGAGGAGGCCTTACAAATACCTCTGAAAAGAAGAGAAGTGAAAAGCAAAGGAGAAAAGGAAAGATATAAGCATCTGAATGCAGAATTCCAAAGAATAGAAAGGAGAGATAAGAAAGCCTTCCTCAGCAATCAATGCAAAGAAATAAAGGAAAACAACAGAATGGGAAAGACTAGAGATCTCTTCAAGAAAATTAGAGATACCAAGGGAACTTTTCATGCAAAGATGGGCTTGATAAAGAACAGAAATGGTATGGACATAACAGAAGCAGAAGATATTAAGAAGAGGTGGCAAGAATACACAGAAGAACTGTACAAAAAAGATTTTCACGACCAAGATAATCACGATGGTGTGATCACTTACCTAGAGCCAGACATCCTGAAATGTGAAGTCAAGTGGGCCTTAGGAAGCATCACTACAAACAAAGCTAGTGGAGATGATGAAATTCCAGTTGAGCTATTTCAAATCCTGAAAGATGATGCTGTGAAAGTGCTGCACTCAATATGCCAGCAAATGTGGAAAACTCAGCAGTGGCCACATGACTGGAAAAGGTCAGTTTTCACTCCAATCCCAAAGAAAGGCAATGCCAAAGAATGCTCAAAGTACTGCACAATTGCACTCATCTCACACGCTAGTAAAGTTATGCTCAAAATTCTCCAAGCCAGGCTTCAGCAATACGTGAACCATGAACTTCCAGATGTTCAAGCTGGTTTTAGAAAAGGCAGAGGAACCAGAGATCAAATTGCCAACATTCTCTGGATCATGGAAAAAGCGAGAGAGCTTCAGAAAAACATCTATTTCTGCTTTATTGACTATGTCAAAGCCTTTGACTGTGTGGATCACAAGAAACTGTGGAAAATTCTGAGAGATGGGAATACCAGACCACCTGTCCTGCCTCTTGAGAAACCTACATGCACGTCAGGAAGCAACAGTTAAAACTGGACATGGAACAGATTGGTTCCAAATAGGAAAAGGAGTACGTCAAGGCTGTATATTGTCACCCTGCTATTTAACTTATATACAGAGGACATCATGAGAAACGCTGGGCTGGAAGAAGCACAAGCTGGAATCAAGATTGCCGGGAGAAATCTCAATAACCTCAGATATGCAGATGACACCACCCTTATGGCAGAAAGTGAAGAGGAACTCAAAAGCCTCTTGATGAAAGTGAAAGTGGAGAGTGAAAAAGTTGGCTTAAAGCTCAACATTCAGAAAATGAAGATCATGGCATCTGGTCCCATCACTACATGGGAAATAGATGGGGAAACAGTGGAAACAGTATCAGACTTTATTTTGGGGGCTCCAAAAATCACTGCAGATGGTGATTGCAGCCATGAAACTAAAAGACGTACTCCTTGGAAGGAAAGTTATGACCAATCTAGATAGCATATTAAAAAACAGAGACATTACTTTGCCAACAAAGGTCCGTCTAGTCAAGGCTATGGTTTTTCCAGTGGTCATGTATGGATGTGAGAGTTGGACTGTGAAGAGAGCTGAGCACCGAACAATTGATGCTTTTGAACTGTGGTATTGGAGAAGACTCATCTCACACGCTAGTAAAGTAATGCTCAAAATTCTCCAAGCCAGGCTTCAGCAATATGTGAACCATGAACTTCCTGATGTTCCAACATCTGCTGGATCATGGAAAAAGCAAGAGAGTCCCAGAAAAACATCTATTTCTGCTTTATTGACTATGCCAAAGCCTTTGACTGTGTGGATCACAATAAACTATGGAAAATTCTGAAAGAGATGGGAATACCAGACCACCTGACCTGCCTCTTAAGAAATCTGTATGCAGGTCAGGAAGCAACAGTTAGAACTGGTCATGGAACAACAGACTGGTTCCAAATAGGAAAAGGAGTACGTCAAGGCTGCATATTGTCACCATGTTTATTTAACTTATACGCAGAGTACATCATGAGAAATGCTGGACTGGAAGAAACACAAGCTGGAATCAAGATTGCTGGGAGAAATATCAATAACCTCAGATATGCAGATGACACTACTCTTATGGCAGAAAGTGAAGAGGGGCTAAAAAGCCTCTTGATGAAAGTGAAAGTGGAGAGTGAAAAGGTTGGCTTAAAGCTCAACATTCAGAAAACGAAGATCATGGCATCTGGTCCCATCACTTCGTGGCAAATAGATGGGGAAACAGTGGAAACAGTGTCAGACTTTGTTTTTCTGGGCTCCAAAATCACTGCAGATGGTGACTGCAGCCATGAAATTAAAAGACGCTTACTCCTTGGAAGGAAAGTTATGACCAACCTAGATAGCATATTCAAAAGCAGAGACATTACTTTACCAACAAAGGTTCGCCTAGTCAAGGCTATGGTCTTTCCTGTGGTCATGTATGGATGTGAGAGCTGGACTGTGAAGAAAGCTGAGCACCGAAGAATTGATGCTTTTGAACTGTGGTGTTGGAGAAGACTCTTGAGAGTCCCTTGGACTGCAAGAAGATCCAACCAGTCCATTCTGAAGGAGATCAATCCTGGAATTTCTTTAGAAGGAATGATGCTAAAGCTGAAACTCCAGTATTTTGGCCACCTCATGAGAAGAGTTGACTCATTGGAGAAGACTCTGATGCTGGGAGGGATTGAGGGCAGGAGGAGAAGGGGACGACAGAGGATGAGATGGCTGGATGGCATCACTGACTCGATGGGTATGAGTCTGGGTGACCTCCGGGAGCTGGTGATGGACAGGGAGGCCTGTCTTGCTGCGGTTCATGGGGTCGCAAAGAGTCGGACACGACTGAGCGACTAATCTGATCTGATTGGAGAAGACTCTTGAGAGTCCCTTGGACTTCCTCCTCATGCAAAGAGTTGACTTATTGGAAAGAGCCTGATGCTGGGAGGAATTGGGGGCAGGAGGAGAAGGGGATGACAGAGGATGAAATGTCTGGATGGCATCACCAACTCGATGGACATGAGTTTGAGTAAACCCCAGGAGTTGGTGATGGACAGGGAGGCCTGTCGTGCTGCAATTCATGGGGTCACAAAGAGTCAGACATGACTGAGTGATTGAACTGAAGTGAACCTTGCTGGGGTAGGTCTTACTGGGGCTTCTCCTTTGCCCTTGGACTTGGGGTATCTTTTTTTTGTGGGATTCACAATTCAACATTCAACCATTGTCGATGGTTGTTCTGCATCTAGTTGTAATTTTGGAGTTCTTACAGGAGAAGATGCACACACGTCCTTCTACTCCGCCATCTTAATCACACTTGAGAACACCATGAACAATATGAAAAGGTTACCATGAAAACAGATGCAAAAGCAGCAAATCATGGCATTGATAGCGTGAAAGGAATAGAATTATCTGGAATACTTAGAATAACATTGAAAATGGAGGCTTGATTCAACATGGAATTTTACACTATTTCATAGTAAGTCATCCACCAAAACACTCACACTCACAGGTGCTGTGAGGAACATAAACTATAAGTTAGATATATTCTTTGCCCTCAAAGATATTATAATGCAGTTGTGAAAAAAAAAAAAAAAAAGATAGACGAGTAGGTTACAGAATATTTCAATTGCTAAACTGGTGGTACAGGGAAAGTACCTCTTAATTCCGAGAAATGAATGATTAGTTTGAGATAGAATTAAACAGTGTGTAATAAAAAGTTGGAGTCTTCAAAGTACAAAAATACTGTAAAATTCAGTTTAACGAGGTTAATAACTTACCCCTATTTATAATTTTATACATATTTCACATAGGTTGTAGAATAATTGAGCTATGCTATACTGTATCCTATATTCTTATGAATACTATTAAAAAATACATATTCACATGAGCTTCAAAGCTGTAATTCAACATTTCAACACCTAAGGCTTTAAAAAAAATTATAGAATTTTAGAACTGAAAATGGAGCCAAACTCTTCTATTTCCTTTTCTAGAAAGTTAAGATTATGATTAATTCATTAGGTCTTTAGATTATTCACCCTGACTGAATTATTTAGCTTTCTTGATTCCTAATAAAGAGCTGTTTGATAAGAACAAATGAATATAACAAAACAAATAAGTACAATAAAATAAAAGAGCTGCCTGATTTCTGGTCTTTACGTGTAAGGCGCTTAGAAGAGTTCTTGGCAGGTAGTCAGTGCTCAGCAGTTACTACAGTAATTGCTATCACTCTTAACCCTACTACTACCACTATTATGACTACTGCTACTATTTGTCCATTGTTCACTAATGCTTGCCTACCCTCAGGACTGGAAACATAAATAAAAGGCCATGAAACTTACCCTAGACCAGGCATCTTTGAAGTCCAAAGATCCCTGAATATGTGAACTTGGACAGAAAAAGTTTATGTATTTTCACTGACCTCCAACTGGAAAACAGCATTTTCTTCCATAATAAATGCAGACAACAAAGCTTTGTCATCAGTAGAAATCACAAATATTTTCATATCACTTTATAGTTGTTCCAGAAATATCATGTATGTTCATCAACACTTTTCACCACTGTAATTTGTTATTTAAAGCATTAATAAAGAAAGAAGCATATTTAACACTATATCAGAAGTTCTGTTTTTTAAAAATATTTATCAAGTGGGATATGTAATAAATAATTGACTTTCTTTGTAATCATATGTATTTTGGTTTATTATGCTCAGTAATATTTAGTAGGTTTCACCAGACTGCCAAAGGGATCCACAAAAACAGCTATGAACCCCTGCCCTAGTCATTCATTCACAAACCTTCATGCTATACCATACTGCCTAGAACTCCCTCCCTTCCATTTTTTAAAAAAATACTTTTGTTTATTTGGCTGTACGTGATCTAAGTTACAGCACTCAGGCTATTCAGTTGCAGAATGCAAACTCATAGTTGTGGCATGTGGGATCTAGCTCCCTGGCACCAAACCCAGGCCCCCTACATTTGGAACATGGAGTCTTAGCCACTTGACCACCAGGGAAGCCTCCCTTCCCTCCTTTTACTACTGAGTCATCCCTCAGCTCAAATTTGCGGAGTGAAAGTTTCACCATTCTGCTCCCATTCAAAACAAATTGTTTATTGCACTTACTTCCTGAGTCTATATTTCTCTTTTACTTGCTGTTTGATCTTCAACAAGTTAAACTTTCTCAGGCTCATTTTTATCAAGTGTAAAATGGAAATAGTAGCTGCAATGGCATCCCACTCCAGTACTCTTGCCTGGAAAATCCCATGGACGGAGGAGCCTGGTAGGCTGCAGTCCATGGGGTCGCTAAGAATCGGGCACAACTGAGCGACTTCACTTTCACTTTTCACTTTCCTGCACTGGAGAAGGAAATGGTAACCCACTCAAGTGTCCTTGCCTGGAGAATCCCAGGGATGGCAGAGCCTGGTGGGCTGCCGTCTATGGGGTCGCACAGAGTCGGACACGACTGAAGCGACTTGGCACAGCAGCAGCAGTAGTATATATAGTGCAAAGAATGGCTGTGAAAATTAAGCAAGATTATGCATATGAAAGGCTTCATGTAATGTCCAGAGTAGCAATTCTCAAACGTTTTGGTTTCAGGACACTTTTATTCTCTTAAAAGTTTCTGAGAATTTCAAAGAGCTTTTGTTTATGTGGGTTGTAAAACATAGCTATCTATGATATTTAAAGTTAACACTGAAAAAACTTCAGTGTTTCTTTATTAATTCATTAAAAATATAAACGATAAAGTTTGTAAACTGTTATATAATGTATTAATAATAAATAATAATTTTTGTGGAAAAAACTATTATTTCCCCCAAATAGTAAGAAGAATGACATTGTTTTTTCATAAATCTTTTTAATGTCTGGCTTGTATGTCTATTGCTGTTTTAAGTATACAAAGAAAATCTAGTGTCACACAGAAACGTATTTGGAGAAAGAAAGGAGTATTTTATTAGTCTTTCAGATAATTACAGAAATTTTTCTCTGATACTCTACCAATCTGACAAGTAGTAGTTAGGCTCATTGAGATGTGGAATCTGAAATGACACAAACAAGCTTTTCATTCTCTGTTGCTTTAAAATACACTGAACTATCTTGCACTTTGAGTGGATCTCTTTCTCACAACTCATTTTATAACATCATGCATTGGTCATTTGCAAAGTATGCAGATCTCCAAACACGGACACGTTTCACCAAAAAATGGGCGAAAAAATCACATTCATAAATAGCCCCACAATCTCACTGGAAATGTCTTTGGGTTTTGGGAAGCTGACAAGTTCATGTGCCAGACACAAATCTCCTCAAATTCTAATTTTCCCTTGAAAGTTCAAATTTTATCATTGGCAACAAATACTGTCAGCTGTATTTCCTTGAAGTGACAGGCTCACTTCATTCATTTTGGAGAAAACATTGGCCAAATGTTCGAATAAATGTAGTTTGCCTGTCAGTTGTTTTTTCAAGTAAAAATAGTGTTCTATGAAAAAAACTGACTAATCACTCACGTGTATTTTCCCTCAAGACAGTCATGCTTTTGTGTGCATCAGAAGTGCTTTATGTGTAGTTCCCATTTTGTCGCATAGAATATTGAGTAGGTTGGGTCAAGATTTAATAAAATTAGTCATTTTTATTCCTTCATCAAGGCATTGTTAAGTGAAATTGGCATCGTTTTTCCAAGGCAATTATAAATATAATAATACATTGGTGGCAGATTTTGTTGCCATTACTTTGATTCATGTTAAGACAACAGTTTTACCCAGCTTTGGTTAATGCTTTTAAACCACTGTTGCAAATACCAACAGAGTAAAAAAAGCAAACAATATCTCAGTATGATTATTATGAAAATTGTTTTGACCTTGTAGACCTTCTGAAAAAGTCTCAGGGATCCCAAAAAACAATCAACAACATTTTGAGACTCCCTTATCAATAGCACAGTATGTTCTTTATAAATGTTAACTAATGCTACAACTAGCTATAGGGATTATATTTTCTAACTGAAACTCTGGATTGTAATATATCATGTCATCTGCCTGTGAATAGGTGCAGAAATGGAGATTGTCCCCTCCATGTCATTTTTGTTCCTTTTTCATTTTGTCTCATATTATGGTTAGATGTCGGAGAAGGTGATGGCACCCCACTCCAGTACTTTTGCCTGGAAAATCCCACGGACGGAGGAGCCTGGTAGGCTGCAGTCCATGGGGTCGCTAAGAGTCAGACATGACTGAGCGACTTCACTTTCTCTTTTCATTTTCATGCATTGGAGAAGGAAATGGCAACCCACTCCAGTGTTCTTGCCTGGAGAATCCCAGGGACAGGGAAGCCTGGTGGGCTGCCATCTGTGGGGTCACACAGAGTTGGACACGACTGAAGTGACTTAACATTAACATAACATAACATGGTTAGATGTGGAGAAGGCAATGGCACCCCATTCCAGTACTCTTATCTGGCAAATCCCATGGACAGAGGAGCCTGGTGGGCTACAGTACATGGGGTTGCTAGGAGTTGGACACAACTGAGCAACTTCACTTTCACTTTTCACTTTCATGTATTGGAAAAGGAAATGGCAACCCACTCCACTATTCTTGCCTGGAGAATCCCAGGGATGGGGAGGCCTGGTGGGCTGCCATCTATGGGGTCGCACAGAGTCGGACACGACTGAAGCGACTTAGTAGCAGCATAGTTAGATGCATACCCAGCATCTAGACATGAAGCGCCAAGGACAGTGATAATACTTTACCTAAACTAATACTCCACTACCAGCACAGTGCTTTGTACACAGCAGGTGCTTAATAAATACCTGTTAAACAAGTGATGAACAAATGAACAAAAGCAAATCAGTCCCCTCCACATTGTCAGCAACTCTTAGGGAAGAACAGAGGTTGAAGTGATAAATAGATTATTTTTATTTGCTTCACTTTTAAGGTCATCATTTCAACTATCTTACTCTTGTTTAGAAAATTAAATTTATGTAATAATAAGCCAAGTTTATCTTTTATGGGGAAATAATATGGACTATCTTCCTTTATAAAAAGATAATGTTTGCTAATTGTAGAAAGTATAGACAAAAAAGGAAAAAAATACTGGTAATTTTTTCATCTAGAAATAGGCTTTATTGAAATTTGTATCTGTCTTTTTCTCTAAGCAGATACATAATTTTTTAACCTCCTGTTTTGTTACTCACTTTTTTATCTAACAATGTATAATGAACATTCTTCTTCATCACTATGAATCCTTCTCTAACATAATTTTTATTATGTATATATCATATGTTATTTGGATGCACTTTGAAAATAGTTGGTTAAGTGAGGTTCTCTTTGAATTTTATTTTCCCCCCACGTTATTACTGTCCCATCTCATCATCAACAAGGAAAAAAACTACAAATCAGCAGCAACAGAATGAAATAGTAAGTAAACTCAAAGGACTCACTGAGAATTTTTACCTTTCTATCATTGTTATAGGCACCATGATGATAACACACCCACAGTAGAAACAGTCCTGAAAACAAGAAAGAAATAAAAATTGAGAACACCCACAAGTAAGATAGTTTAAGATGTATCTAGAGAAAAATAAGCCTGGATCATATAGCGAAGAAGAAAGAATTCCCCTCTTGGGAAGCTGCACAGGAAAAGTGCTCAATGATGGGATTGTGGTAAACCGCTCAGATGATCCATTGAAAAGTCAACTCTGAAGCTGCAAGAAATGAATAAATGGGCAGAAACATAAAAACTAAAATAAGTAGGAGTTGAAATAGAAAGAACTCTATTACTTCATTGCTAACAGGGACATTTAGGTGGAGGTTAAGGGCACTCTATTCTAAACTTTGTTTCAGTTCTTTAAAAGATATATCTCAACTTGAACTGTCTCCTTGATGTCAAAGACAGTATAGGCAGCTGATTAGAAAAGAAACATCAAACCAAGAAGAGCACTACCAAAGGGAGAAAGTCAGTAGACAACAGTCAGACTGTAAGTAAAAAGGAAAAGAAGTGGAACTGGATGTTCCTCAAAAAGCTAAATTCATGTCTAACCCCTCTCTGTCTCCATATACATTAAATAAACTAGAATACATATATTCTAAATTATTTAATAAAATATCATAAGTCTGGGGACAGTAAGTACTATCTCGTTTTTAGTAAGCTGAAGAGGTCATTTCTTCACTCAACATGGTTCAGTGGCTTAACTAAGATTCAGAGTTTCAAGTTCTATTTTCTCAGCACTTTCTATAAAGTATTTAAAAAATTCTAACTCCCTGTGACCAGCATTCTACATTCTTGATTTTCACTTAAGTTATACTCTCTCCCTCCATTATTCCTCCAAGATCATTCATCCAACTAAATCTGTCCACTTCATCCAAGCCAATCTCTCTAGAAATCCTTGAACACATCTTACTAAATCCTGCCTCCAGGTGTGTGCCCATATAACTCCTCAGGATGCTTACCTTCTTTCTACCATTAGTTCCTTCAATTCAGATCAAAATGCAACTGCCTCCCCCACCAAATGTTGCGTAAATAATTCCATTATTTCAATCATTTGTTGGTCATTTTAAAGAACAAAGCTTATTCACATGATCGCTGACATATTTCACTCAAATAGTTTTATGGAGGCCTCCTTTATTCTTCTAATTTTAAATTTCTAGAGGGCAAGCATCATGGCTTCTAATTTTTTTATTTCAAGAAAATGGAAGATAGAAGGAAGGAACAAAGGAAGAAGGAAGAAAGAAAAAGGGGATATGGAGAAGTGATAAGAAAAGAGGATCAAACAGAGGATAAATCTGTGAGATTTTATTTTCTAATATACACAATGAAAATAATGCTTTATGAGAGTCATAGTGACATGAATAAATCTAATTCTAGTGAGCACTCAATTTTGAATTGCAATCTGACCTTCCCATCTGTGTTCTGTGTTCTATTTTTTCTATTTTTAACCTAATGATCAGTCTATTAAAATTTCAAGCCACATCATCTCCTTTACCCTGCTTCACTTTTTCTTTTTTATACACATATCACCTTTAAACAAACTAAATCATTTACTTACTTACTGTATTGATTCCCCAGCCTTACACAACTCCCTGATAGCAGAGATCTTCATGTTTTGTTCCTTGATGTAACTTCAGCCCCAGAAGCAGTATCTGACCCAGGGTGTGTGCTCAGTAAACTCGTTGAACAAAAAAGATCTCTGCAAATGTCATATACAGGCCTTGGAATTTTCACAAATACCCATGACAGTCACAGTGATAAGCAAAAAACTTTCTCCCTCTTTTATACTGTATACCAGTGTTAATCAACCACCTAAAAGATGGTTGGGACTTCCCTGGGGATCCAGATGACTGTGGAGGGTATGGGTTCGATCCCTGGTCCAGAAACTAAGATCCTGCATGCCTCACAGTGAGGCCAAAAACGATGGATGATTTAGACCCCCACTAGATTAAGCACCATGAAAATGGATGTTATAGACAGTCAAGCAGACCTTTACACAGGATGTGGCCAGTGTGGCCTTGACCACAGGCCCCGTCAGGAGCTAGGTGTTAACCAAATGAAATAGTGATAGGGAGTGACAGGTGGCCAATCTGGCTGGGATACCTAAACTACTCCCTCCCCACCCACAGTGAAAGCCACAAAGAGCCTCTTACAGGGGACTTGCTGTCTCAGGAAATCCCTCCAGTCTCATATTTCTACTCCAGCTGGCTGACTTGGTGTAGGCTTCCTGCTTCCAGCCAGTTGTCATCCCTGCCCTGTCTCTTCTGATGAAGCATCCAATTCAATAGGCATCTTTGATTCACAAACGAATTGTCTTTGGGTTCCCTTTGGCTCCACCACAGTCCCTTGTTCGTCTGGGAGAGAAGTTTACATAGCTTTAAAAAGACATGGCTTGAAGACATCCAACTTAGGAGAAAGTCTATAAAACATAGTCTTGCTGCAGTTTCAGTAATTCCTCTCAGAGTATTCAGAGCAGTGGAATCAACAAATATGAGTTCAACTTCTGGTTCTACCATCTCCTAATTGACTGATCTAAAAAAAATACTTCACTCTCTGGACCTTCAAAATAGGCAAAACTCCTTTGCAAGGTTATTGCACACACAGGCTCCTTCCTTCATCTCTAGATGATTTACCTTGCACTTAAAATGTTGGCTCTGAGTCCTATATGCTAGCTCAGTCTCAAAAAAGCCAATAATATTCACATGATATCTTGATAAGTTCCAAAGAAACTCGGAAAAATTTACACCTGTAAAGAGCTGGGCTTTGCAGTCAGATAGGCCAAATCCATCAGAGCCAGCCACTTTCCAAGGTTTCCCCATGACCTTGGTTGAGTTACTCTTCTTCATCTATAAAGCAAGTATGTAATAAATATTCACAAACTTATTGTAAGAGTTAAAATAGATAATGTATATACTTCTAGTGCTTAAAGGCTATGAGGTATTTTTATTAATACCAGACATGGTCTAATAGTCTCTACTGAGACTAGTACTGGGATGAAAGACACCTGCTATTTTTCTTGAAGGCTAACCAGGTCTTTATTTCCTTGGTAATACAGTATATAGTACCTGCTCACTTTTTCTTGGATAAGTACTTGAATGAACAAATGAATGAATAAACAACAGAATGGAAAGAACACCACCACAAAGGGAGTTAGGAGTCTTAAGTGTTTGACTTATTTTAACCACTAATTAAATAACTGAGGATCTGTGGATATGACATCATTTCTTTTTTTATTTTATTATTAGAGTACAATTGCTTTACAGTGTTGTGTTCGTTCCAGCTGTACAACAAAGTGAATCAACTATATGTATACTTATATCCCCTGTGATAGCATTTCTAAGTTCAAAAAGTCCTTTATGGTTCTAACATGTTAGATTCTGACAGTATTTGAAAATGAATAAAACAAATAGGAGGGAAAAAAAGGAAATCTTAATTTATCTCTGACACTTGTCACTATGGAGTGAATTGTGAAGACTCCCCCAACCCCCACCTCTGCTCTTGCCATATATTGAAGTTCTAACTCCCAGTGTGGCTGTATATGAAGATAGGACTTTTACAAAAGTAATTAAGGTTAAGTAAGGTCATAAGGATAGATCCCTAATCTCATAGGATTAGTGGTTTTTTAAGAAGAGACACCAGAGCTTATTTTCTGTTCATGTAAGGACACAGGAAGAAGGCAGCCACCTGCAAACCAGGAAGGGAGCCCTCACCAGAAACCAAAGTAGCCAACATCTTGACCTTGGACTTTCCAGCCTCCTGAACTGTGAGAAAATAAATTTCTGTTGTTAAGCCCCCCATTCTATGGTATTTTGTTTTGGCCACCTGAGCTAAGACACCTCTTACATGCCATACCCATCAGAAATATCCAACCCCACATTCAGAATTCTCTAAGAATATCACTTTTAATCTTCACACTGCCCTCTATTCCAAATCCCTATAAAATTTATGTCCAGCTGCTGTTTAAATGAAATTATCATAGCTCCTGTTTAAATGCAATTATCATATCACAACAGCAAATTGACAATCCTAATGAACTACTCATTGGGGTGAATTTATAAGCATTTTAGTATTATGCTTTAGAATGTTAAATTATCAGTTTGGTAAGTTGATATCCTTTATTTTCTTGTTTATTTGACATTTATTGAGCAATCTCATGTTTGTTAATAATGCAAAATCCCTAAGATACTAAAGTAAATTTACTCATCAATACATCTTAACAATTCGAGTCTGTCATAGCTGAAAAAAATGAGAAATTCCCCTTCATTTGATGAAGAAAAACAATGGCTTTTGATAAGAAGAGCTAGGGTCAGGCATGGTTCCCTGGTGGAGAATATATTTCTGAATTAACAAGCCTCATCCAGAAGAAATCTGTACATTTTACACAAACATTGCTTAATAATGGTGGCTGGTAGCCACATGTGGCGACAGGGCAGTAGAAACGTGGTTAGTCCAAATTGAAATGTGCTATAAGTAAAATACCTCACTGTGTGTGCGTGCACGCTAAATTGCTTCAGTGGTGTCTGACTCTGTGATCCTGTGGACTGTAGCCATGGATTCTCCAGGAAAGAACACTAAAATGGGTTGTCTGTCCATGGCTTCTCCAAGAAAGAACACTAGAATGGGTTGTCATGTCCTCCAGGGGATCTTCCCAACCCAGGAATTGAATCCACATCTCCCGCATTGGCAGGCAGGTTCTTTACCACTTGTGCCACCTGGGAAGCCCAAAATATCTCACAAATAGCTTTTATACTCATTATATCTTAAAATATTTTGGATATTTCATGATAAATCAGTTCAGTTCAGTCGCTCAGTTGTGTCCGACTCTTTGCGACCCAATGAATTGCAGCACACCAGGCCTCCCTGTCCATCACCAACTCCCGGAGTTCACTCAGACTCACGTCCATCGAGTCAGTGATGCCATCCAGCCATCTCATCCTCTGTCAGCCCCTTCTCCTCCTGCCCCCAGTCCCTCCCAGCATCAGAGTCTTTTCCGATGAGTCAACTCTTCGCATGAGGTGGCCAAAGTACTCGAGTTTCAGCTTCAGCATCATTCCCTCCAAAGAAATCCTAGGGCTAATCTCTTTCAGAATGGACTGGTTGGATCTCCTTGAGTGCTATTAAATTAATTTCACGCTTTTTTACCTCTTAAATATGGCTACCAGAAAATTTAAATTTATTTATGTCAATGGTGTTTTATTTACACTGAACAGTGCTGTTCTAATTAATTCTTTGTCACATCTTAAGGTTGAGTTAGCTAAAACAAAGTATAAGGCAGGGATTAAATACAATCAACAGATATGCTTTATATGGTATACTCAGTTAAAACAAATTTTAATTAATTGCCAATATTTAAAGATTGACAGATTTCAAATCAAAATGTAGACTTCTGATTTCTTTTGAATAGTCAAAATATTTAAAAATATTTTCCATGGCTACAAGTGACTGAAATTGATTGGTAGCTTCCCTTTGAACAAGGAATGAGCTCTCCAGTTCATCCTAGTCCCTAACTGGCCTAGTCTACCTTCACTGCCTCTGTGTAGATATTTCAGTTTTGATGTTTGGCTATAGAGAAAAGTTCAAACATGGAATGGAATGGAAGAGAAAGCACATACTGTGGGCTTAGACAGAGCTTAGTTTCAATTCCAGTTTATTCATTTAAGTGGCCATATGACTTTGGATGAGTTATTCAGTGTCTCTGAATATTGATTTTCCCATAATTAAAATATGAATAACTATATTGTTGAAATTAATAGCAACTGAATAAAATATACTCAGGAGTTGCGTTGAAATAGTTGCTTAATAAATTATATTATTACGTTTCTTCTTTGGTTGACTCAATATTTATTCGGAAACTAGTAGTATTGATAACAGAGGAGGAGTTAGATTCCAAGTGGTTTTCTCAGTGCCAAGAACCCACAAAAGTATGGATGCTCTCTCCTTGAGTGCAAAAATCTTGGGAAAGAGGAAATCTTGGAACATTTTTCTTAGGCCCAAATGATGGCTAAAACACTTTTATTAATGGAAGCTGAATTTTTATTTTGTCAATTAGAAATTAAAACTTTAGATGTCTGACAACCATGCATACTTTTCAAGTCAAACTGAACCCCAATACTGGTAGATGTTCATTTCAATTGGTTTCATGTTGCAGCTTTGTTTAAAATTACCAGCAGTTCATGTAAGTTTCAGAACAAACTTTGCACACCTATGAATACTTTGATTTAGTAAAACCAAGAGTTAAAGATAAAAGATGGAATAAAAAGCATGCAAAAAATGAGAGAACAAAGATCAATTAAAAAACTTCTTGTATTACAGAATATACAAGAAGTTTTTTAATTGATCTGTGAAAGAGATGGGAATACCAGACCACCTGATCTGCCTCTTAAGAAATCTGTATGCAGGTCAGGAAGCAACAGTTAGAACTGGACATGGAACAACAGACTGGTTCCAAATAGGAAAAGGAGTACGTCAAGGCTGCATATTGTCACCATGTTTATTTAACTTATATGCAGAGTACATCATGAGAAATGCTGGACTGGAGGAAACACAAGTTGGAATCAAGATTGCCGGGAGAAATATCAATAACCTCAGATATGCAGATGACACCACTCTTATGGCAGAAAGTGAAGAGGGGCTAAAAAGCCTCCTGATGAAAGTGAAAGTGGAGAGTGAAAAGGCTGGCTTAAAGCTCAACATTCAGAAAACGAAGATCATGGCATCTGGTCCCATCACTGCATGGGAAATAGATGGGGAAACAGTGGAAAGTGTCAGACTTTGTTTTTCTGGGCTCCAAAATCACTGCAGATGGTGATTGCAGCCATGAAATTAAAAGACGCTTGCTCCTTGGAAGGAAAGTTATGACCAACCTAGATAGCATATTCAAAAGCAGAGACATTACTTTACCAACAAAGGTTCGCCTAGTCAAGGCTATGGTCTTTCCTGTGGTCATGTATGGATGTGAGAGCTGGACTGTGAAGAAGGCTGAGCGCCGAAGAATTGATGCTTTTGAACTGTGGTGTTGGAGAAGACTCTTGAGAGTCCCTTGGACTGCAAGAAGATCCAACCAGTCCATTCTGAAGGAGATCAATTCTGGAATTTCTTTGGAAGGAATGATGCTAAAGCTGAAACTCCAGTATTTTGGCCACCTCATGCGAAGAGTTGACTCATTGGAGAAGACTCTGATGCTGGGAGGGGTTGAGGGCAGGAGGAGAAGGGGATGACAGACGATGAGATGGCTGGATGGCATCACTGACTCGATGGATGCGAGTCTGAGTGACCTCCGGGAGCTGGTGATGGACAGGGAGGCCTGGCGTGCTGCGGTTCATGGGGTCGCAAAGAGTCGGACACGACTGAGCGACTGATCTGATCTGATTACAGAATATGGGATACAAACCAGAATCTGGACATCTGCCCCTCTTTTTTGATTCTCATTTGAAGATCACTTTGCTCAATCCCATGCATGGAGATGCCTGGTGGGCTGCAGTCCATGGGGTCGCTGGGAGTTGGACATGACTGAGCGACTTCACTTTCACCTTTCACTTTCATGCATTGGAGAAGGAAATGGCAACCCACTCCAGTGTTCTTGCCTGGAGAATCCCAGGGATGGGGGACCCTGGCAGGCTGCTGTCTGTGGGGTCGCACAGAGTCGGACACGACTGAAGCGACTTAGCAGCAGCAGTGCATAGATATGGGAGAAGGCAATGGCACCCCACTCCAGTACTCTTGCCTGGAAAATCCCTTGGATGGAGGAGCCTGGTGGGCTGCAGTCCATGGGATCTCTAAGAGTCAGACATGACTGAGCGACTTCACTTTCATTTTCACTTGCTCAATATTAAGCTGTTGACAGGACTCAAGCTTCCCCTTCATAGTTCTTACATACAGTGCAGTATACTGTACTATCTCATCAATAGTAAATCCAGGCATCAATGAAGCTCTCCCAAAATTATATTGTCCTTTCCAAGTGGATCACTCAAAACAGGATTCCTCCTGGAACATAATAATAAATTCCATTTGGATACCATAATTAGCCACAACAATAAACAAACAAAGAGATAAATAAAAACTAGATGAAAATTTAAGTAAAGTTATCTCAGATTAAGAAGAATTCTCCAAAGTAATGAAAAAACTGCCAAAGAAACAGGTCAAAAGATTTGATGGCAAACTTTGAAAACACACTTAAATAATAATATGGAGAAAAATAAATAAAAAAACTAGAAAAAATAATTGTTACAAATATGGGAAAGAACAATTATCTTTAATATGTAATAAGCTCAAATTTGGAAAACTCAGCAGTGGCCACAAGATTGGAAAAGGTCAGTTTTCATCCCAATCCCAAAGAAAGGCAATGCCAAGGAGTGCTCAAACTACCGAACAATTGCACTCATCTCACACGCTAGTAAAGTAATGCTCAAAATTCTCCAAGCCAGGCTTCAGCAATATGTGAACCATGAACTTCCTGATGTTCAAGCTGGTTTTAGAAAAGGCAGAGGAACCAGAGATCAAATTGCCAACATCCGCTGGATCATGGAAAAAGCAAGAGAGTTCCAGAAAAACATCTATTTCTGCTTTATTGACTATGCCAAAGCCTTTGACTGTGTGGATCACAATAAACTATGGAAAATTCTGAAAGAGATGGGAATACCAGACCACCTGATCTGCCTGTTGAGAAATCTGTATGCAGGTCAGGAAGCAACAGTTAGAACTGGACATGGAACAACAGACTGGTTCCAAATAGGAAAAGGAGTACGTCAAGGCTGCATATTGTCACCATGTTTATTTAACTTATATGCAGAGTACATCATGAGAAATGCTGGACTGGAAGAAACACAAGCTGGAATCAAGATTGCCGGGAGAAATATCAATAACCTCAGATATGCAGATGACACCACTCTTATGGCAGAAAGTGAAGAGGGGCTAAAAAGCCTCTTGATGAAAGTGAAAGTGGAGAGTGAAAAGGTTGGCTTAAAGCTCAACATTCAGAAAACGAAGATCATGGCATCTGGTCCCATCACTGCATGGGAAATAGATGGGGAAACAGTGGAAACAGTGTCAGACTTTGTTTTTCTGGGCTCCAAAATCACTGCAGATGGTGACTGCAGCCATGAAATTAAAAGACGCTTACTCCTTGGAAGGAAAGTTATGAGCAACCTAGATAGCATATTCAAAAGCAGAGACATTACTTTGCCAACAAAGGTTCGCCTAGTCAAGGCTATGGTCTTTCCTGTGGTCATGTATGGATGTGAGAGCTGGACTGTGAAGAAGGCTGAGCGCCGAAGAATTGATGCTTTTGAACTGTGGTGTTGGAGAAGACTCTTGAGAGTCCCTTGGACTGCAAGAAGATCCAACCAGTCCATTCTGAAGGAGATCAATCCTGGAATTTCTTTGGAAGGAATGATGCTAAAGCTGAAACTCCAGTATTTTGGCCACCTCATGCGAAGAGTTGACTCATTGGAGAAGACTCTGATGCTGGGAGGGATTGAGGGCAGGAGGAGAAGGGGACGACAGAGGATGAGATGGCTGGATGGCATCACTGACTCGATGGATGCGAGTCTGAGTGACCTCCGGGAGCTGGTGATGGACAGGGAAGCCTGGCGTGCTGCGGTTCATGGGGTCGCAAAGAGTCGGACACGACTGAGCGACTGATCTGATCTGATCTGATCTGAAGCTCATAGATGTACTTTTAAAAAACACTAAAAATCTAATAGGAAAATGGGTAAAGGAGATGAACAATTCATGAGTCATATATTCTAAGAAATAGCTACTGAAGTATTTTAAAATAAAACCTCACCAGTACTCAATAATTTTGATTTGAAATTATAAAAAGAAATCTCTTTTTTCTATTCATCAAATGAATCAAGATTTATTTCAATATTAATACCTACTTTGGGATGTGCATGCATGCTCAGTTGCTCAATTGTGACTATTTGTGACCCTATGGACGACAGAGGATGAGATGGCTGGATGGCATCACTGACTCGATGGATGTGAGTCTGAGTGACCTGGGGGAGTTGGTGATGGACAGGGAGGCCTGGCGTGCTGCGGTTCATGGGGTCGCAGAGAGTCGGACACGACTGAGCGACTGATCTGATCTGATCTGATCTGATGGACTATAGTCTACACAAATTTTTCCTGTCCTGAGAACCTTTAGGATCTATTCCCTTCCCTTCAGTTCAGTTCAGTTCAATCACTCAGTTGTCTCAGACTCTTTGCGACCCCATGAATTGCAGCACGCCAGGCTTCCCTGTCCATCACCAGCTCCCGGAGGTCACTCAGGCCACGTCCATCAAGTCGGTGATGCCATCCAACCATCTCATCCTCTGTCAGCCCCTTCTCCTCCTGCCCCCAATCCCTCCCAGCATCAGAGTCTTTTCCAATGAGTCAACACTTTGCATGAGGTGGCCAAAGTACTGGAGTTTCACCTTTAGCATCACTCCTTCCAAAGAAATCCCAGGGCTGATCTCCTTCAAAATGGACCGGTTGGATCTCCTTGCAGTCCAAGGGACTCTCAAGAGACTTCACCAATAACGCAATTCAAAAGCATCAATTCTTCGGCGCTCAGCCTTCTTCACAGTCCAACATTCACATCTAATGACCACAGGAAAAACCATAGCCTTGACTAGATGGACCTTTGTTGGCAAAGTAATGTCTCCACTTTTTAATATGCTATCTAGGTTGGTCATAACTTTCCTTCCAAGGAGTAAGCGTCTGTTAATTTCATGGCTGCAGTCACCATCTGCAGTGATTTTGAAGCCCCCAAAAACAAAGTCTGACACTGATTCCACTGTTTCCCCATCTATTTCCCATGAAGTGATGGGACCAGATGCCATGATCTTCATTTTCTGAATGTTGAGCTTTAAGCCAACTTTTTCACTCTCCTCTTTCACTTTCATCAAGAGGCTTTTTAGTTTCTCTTCACTTTCTGCCATTAGGGTAGTGTCATCTGCACATCTGAGGTTATTGATATTTCTCCCGGCAATCTTGATTCCAGCTGGTGCTTCATCCAGACTAGCGTTTCTCATGATGTCCTCTGTATATAAGTTAAATAAGCAGGGTGACAATATACAGCCTTGATGTACTCCTTTTCCTATTTGGAACCAGTCTGTTGTTCCATGACCAGTTCTAACTCTTGCTTCCTGACCTGCATACAAATTTCTCAAGAGGCAGGACAGGTGGTCTGGTATTCCCATCTCTCTCAGAATTTTCCACAGTTTATTGTAATCCACACAGTCAAAGGCTTTGGCATAGTCAATAAAGCAGAAATAGATGTTTTTCTGGAACTCTCTTGCTTTTTCCATGATCCAGCAGATATTGGCAATTTGATCTCTGGTTCCTCTGCCTTTTCTAAATCCAGCTTGAGCAACTGGAAATTCACGGTTCCCATATTGCTGAAGCCTGGCTTGGAGAATTTTGAGCATTACTTTACCAGCATGTGAGATAAGTGCAACTGTGTGGTAGTTTGAGCATTCTTTGGCATTGCCTTTCTTTGGGATTGGAATGAAAACTGACCTTTTCCAGTCCTGTGGCCACTACTGAGTTTTCCACATTTGCTGGCATATTGAGTGCAGCACTTTCACAGCATCATCTTCCAGGATTTGAAGTAGCTAAATTGGAATTCCACCATCTCCACTAGCTTTGTTCGTAGTGATGCTTCCTAAGGCCCACTTGACTTCACATTCCAGGATGTCTGGCTCTAGGTTAGTGATCACACCATTGTGATTATCTGGGTCGTGAAGATCTTTTTTGTACTGTTCTTCTCTGTATTCTTGCCACCTCCTTAATATCTTCTGCTTCTGTTAGGTCCATACCATTTCTGTTCTTTATCAAGCCCATCTTTGCATGAAATGTTCCCTTGGTATCTCTAATTTTCTTGAGGAGATCTCTCATCTTTCCCATTCTGTTGTTTTCCTCTATTTCTTTGCATTGATTGCTGAGGAAGGCTTTCTTATCTCTCCTTGCTATTCTTTGCAACTCTGCATTCAGATGCTTATATCTTTCCTTTTCTCCCTTGCTTTTCACTTCTCTTCTTTTCACAGCTATTTGTAAGGCCTTCCCAGACAGCCATTTTGTTTTTTGCATTTGTTTTCCATAGGGATGGTCTTGACCCCTGTCTCCTGTACAATGTCACGAACCTCTGTCCATAGTTCATCAGGCAGTCTGTCTATCAAATCTAGTTGTTTAAATCTGTTTCTCACTTCCACTGTACAATCATAAGGGATTTGATTTAGGTCATACCTGAATGGTCTAGTGGTTTTCCCTACTTTCTTCAATTTAAGTCTGAATTTGGCAATAAGGAGTTCATGATCTGAGCCACAGTCAGCTCCTGGTCTTATTTTTGTTGACTGTATAGAGCTTCTCCATCTTTGGCCGCAAAGAATATAATCAATCTGATTTCGGTGTTGACCATCTGGTGATGTCCATGTGTAGAGTCTTCTCTTGTGTTGTTGGAAGAGGGTGTTTGCTATGATCAGTGCATTCTCTTGGCAAAACTCTGTTAGCTTTTGCCCTGCTTCATTCTCTACTCCAAGGCCAAATTTGCCTGTTATCCCAGGTGTTTCTTGACTTCCTACTTTTGCATTCCAGTCCCCTATAATGAAAAGGACATCTTTTTTGGGTGTTAGTTCTATAAGGTCTTGTAGGTCTTCATCAGATCAGATCAGATCAGTTGCTCAGTCGTGTCCGACTCTTTGCGACTCCATGAACTGCAGCACGCCAGGCCTCCCTATCCAACACCAGCTCTCGGAGGTCACTCAGACTCACATTCATCAAGTCAGTGATGCCATCCAGCCATCTCATCCTCTGTCGTCCCCTTCTCCTCCTGAACCCAATCCCTCCCAGCATCAGAGTCTTCTCCAATGAGTCAACTCTTCGCATGAGGTGGCCAAAATACTGGAGTTTCAGCTTTAGCATCATTCCTTCCAAAGAAATCCCAGGGCTGATCTCCTTCAGAATGGACCAGTTGGATCTCCTTGCAGTCCAAGGGACTCTCAAGAGTCTTCTCCAACACCACAGTTCAAAAGCATCAATTCTTTGGCGCTCAGCCTTCTGCACAGTCCAGCTCTCACATCCATACATGACCACAGGAAAGACCATAGCCTTGACTAGGCAAACCTTTGTTGGCAAAGTAATGTCTCTGCTTTTGAATATGCTATCTAGGTTGCTCATAACTTTCCTTCCAAGGAGTAAGCGTCTTTTAATTTCATGGCTGCAGTCACCATCTGCAGTGATTTTGGAGCCCAGAAAAATAAAGTCTGACACTGTTCCCACTGTTTCTCCATCTATTTCCCATGCAGTGATGGGACCAGATGCCATGATCTTCGTTTTCTGAATGTTGAGCTTTAAGCCAACCTTTTCACTCTCCACTTTCACTTTCATCAAGAGGCTTTTTAGTTCCTCTTCACTTTCTGCCATAAGGGTGGTATCATCTGCATATCTGAGGTTATTGATATTTCTCCCGGCAATCTTGATTCCAGCTTGTGTTTCCTCCAGTCCAGCATTTCTCATGATGTACTCTGCATATAAGTTAAATAAACATGGTGACAATATACAGCCTTGACGTACTCCTTTTCCTATTTGGAACCAGTCTGCTGTTCCATGTCCAGTTCTAACTGTTGCTTCCTGACCTGCATACAGATTTCTCAAGAGGCAGATCAGGTGGTCTGGTATTCCCATCTCTCTCAGAATTTTCCAGAGTTTATTGTGATCTACACAGTCAAAGGCTTTGGCATAGTCAATAAAGCAGAAATAGATGCTTTTCTGGAACTCTCTTGCTTTTTTGATGATCCAGCGGATGTTGGCAATTTGATCTCTGGTTCCTCTGCCTTTTCTAAAACTAGCTTGAACATCAGGAAGTTCACGGTTCCCATATTGCTGAAGCCTGGCTTGGAGAATTTTGAGCATTACTTTACTAGCGTGTGAGATGAGTGCAATTGTGTGGTAGTTTGAGCACTCTTTGGCATTGCTTTTCTTTGGGATTGGGATGAAAACTGACCTTTTCCAATCTTGTGGCCACTGCTGAGTTTTCCAAATTTGCTGGCATATTGAGTGCAGCACTTTCACAGCATCATCTTTCAGGATTTGGAATAGCTCCACTGGAATTCCATCACCTCCACTAGCTTTGTTCCTAGTGATGCTTTCTAAGGCCCACTTGACTTCACATTCCAGGATGTCTGGCTCTAGGTCAGTGATCACACCATCATGATTATCTGGGTCGTGAAGCTCTTTTTTGTACAGTTCTTCTGTGTATTCTTGCCACCTCTTCTTAATATCTTCTGCTTCCGTTAGGTCCATACCATTTCTGTCCTTTATCGAGCCCATTTTTGCATGAAATGTTCCTTTGGTATCTCTGATTTGCTTGAATAGATCCTTAGTCTTTCCCATTCTGTTGTTTTCCTCTGTTTCTTTGCATTGATCACTGAAGAAGGCTTTCTTATCTCTTCTTGCTATTCTTTGCAACTCTGCATTCAGATTTTATATCTTTCCTTTTCTCCTTTGCTTTTCGCTTCTCTTTTTTTCACAGCTATTGTAAGGCCTCCCCAGACAGCCATTTTGCTTTTTTGCATTTCTTTTCCTTGGGGATGGTCTTGATCCCTGTCTCCTGTACAATGTCATGAACCTCATTCCATAGTTCATCAGGCACTCTATCTATCAGATCTAGGCCCTTAAATCTATTTCTCACTTCCACTGTATAATCATAAGGGATTTGATTTAGGTCATACCTGAATGGTCTAGTGGTTTTCCCTACTTTCTTCAATTTCAGTCTGAATTTGGCAATAAGGAGTTCATGGTCCGAGCCACAGTCAGCTCCTGGTCTTGTTTTTGCTGATTGTATAGAGCTTCTCCATCTTTGGCCGCAAAGAATATAATCAATCTGATTTCGGTGTTGACCATCTGGTGATGTCCATGTATAGAGTCTTCTCTTGTGTTGTTGGAAGAGGGTATTTGCTATGACCAGTGCATTTTCTTGGCAAAACTCTATTAGTCTTTGCCCTGCTTCATTCCGTATTCCAAGGCCAAATTTCCCTGTTACTCCAGGTGTTTCTTGACTTCCTACTTTTGCATTCTAGTCCCGTATAATGAAAAGGACATCTTTTTGGGTGTTAGTTCTAAAAGGTCTTGTAGGTCTTCATAGAACCGTTCAACTTCAGCTTCTTCAGCGTTACTGGTTGGGGCATAGACCTGGATTACTGTGACATTGAATGGTTTGCCTTGGAAACGAACAGAGTTCATTCTGTCGTTTTTGAGATTGCATCCAAGTACTGCACTTCGGACTCTTTTGTTGACCATGATGGCCACTCCATTTCTTTGAGGGATTCCTGCCCGCAGTAGTAGATATAATGGTCCTCTGAGTTAAATTCACCCATTCCAGTCCATTTTAATTCGCTAATTCCTAGAATGTCAACATTCACTCTTGCCATCTCTTGTTTGACCACTGCCAATTTGCCTTGATTCATGGACCTGACATTCCAGGTTCCTATGCAATATTGTTCTTTACAGCATCGGACTTTGCTTCTATCACCAGACACATCTACAGCTGGGTATTCTTTCTGCTTTGGTTCCATCCCTTCATTCTTTCCTGAGTTATTTCTCCACTGATCTCCAGTAGCATATTGGGCCCCTACTGACCTGGGGAGTTTCTCTTTCAGTATCCTATCATTTTGCCTTTTCATACTGTTCATGGGGTTGGGTTCTCAAGGCAAGAATACTGAAGTGGCTTGCCATTCCCTTCTCCAGCGGACCACACCCTGTCAGATCTCTCCACCATGACCCGCCCATCCTGGGTTGCCCCACGGGCATGGCTTAATTTCATTGAGTTAGACAAGGCTGTGGTCCTGGTGTGATTAGATTGACTAGTTTTCTGTGAGTATGGTTTCAGTGTATTTGCCCTCTGATGCCCTCTTGCAAGACCTACCGTCTTACTTGGGTTTCTCTTACCTTGGGCGTGGAGTATCTCTTCCCGGCTGCTCCAGCAAAGCACAGCCATCACACCTTACCTTGGATGAGGGGTCTATGAAGTAGGTCTTCATAGAATCATTCAATTCAGCTTCTTCAGCATTACTGGCTAGGCATAGACTTAGATTACTGTGATATTGAATGGTTTGCCTTGGAAACGAAGATCATTCTGTCATTTTTGAGATTGCACCCAAGTACTGCATTTCGGACTCTTTTGTTGACCATGATGGCTAGTCCATTTCTTCTGAGAGATTCCTGCCCGCAGTAGTAGATATAATGGTCATCGGAGTTAAATTCACCCATTCCAGTCCATTTTAGTTCACTCATTCCTAGAATGTCGACGTTCACTCTTGCCATCTCTTGTTTGACCACTTCCAATTTGCCTTGATTCATGGACCTGACATTCCAGGTTCCTATGCAATATTGCTCTTTACAGCATCGGACCTTGCTTCTATCAACAGTCACATCCACAACTGGGTATTGTTTTTGCTTTGGCTCCATCCATTCATTCTTTCTGGAGTTATTTCTCCATTGATCTCCAGTAGCATATTGGGCACCTACCGACCTGGGGAGTTCTTCTTTCAAGACCTCTCCACCATGACTTGCCTGTCTTGGGTGGCCCCAAGGGCATGGCTTAGTTTCATTGAGTTAGACAATGCTGTGGTCGTAGTGTGATTAGATTGACTAGTTTTCTGTGATTATGGTTTCAGTGTGTCTGCCCTCTGATGCCCTCTTGCAACATCTACCGTCTTACTTGGGTTTGTCTTACCTTGGGCGTGAGGTATCTCTTCACGGCTGCTCCAGCAAAGCGCAGCCGCTGCTCCTTACATTGGACGAGGGGTATGTCCTCACCGCCACCTCCTGACCTTGAACGTGGAACAGCTCCTCTAGGCCGTCCTGCACCCGGGCAGCCACCACTCCTTGGACATGGGGTTGCTCCTCCCAGCCGCCGCCCCTGACCTCGGACGTGGGATAGCTCCTCTCCACCACGCTATGTGCGCCATCGCAGCCGCCTGCACTTAGAGAAAATAATTCCCTCAGCGACTTTCAAAGATACAATATAATATTATTAACTAGATCACCCTGTTATGCACTACTGAATATGAACACTTTTTTTTAAGTTGTGAATCCAGTCTTTTTTTTTTTTTTTTTTTTTTTTCGGTTTGGCGAGGTCTTCCTTGCGGAGTGCGGGCTTTTTCTAGTTGCAGGGAGAGGGGGCTACTCTTCATTACAGTGCGTGGGCTTCTTACTGTGGTTGCTTCTCGTGTTGTGGAGTATGAGTTCTAGGCCTACCGGCTTCAGTAGTTGCAGCTCTTGGACTCTAGAGCATGGGCTCAGTAGTTGTGGCTCATGGGCTTAGTTGCTCCGCAGCATGTGGGATCTTTCTGAACCAGGGAACAAACCTGTGTCCACTGCATTGGCAGGCAGATTCCTATCCACTGTACCACCAAGGAAGCCCTAGCCATTCTTTTAAAGGGAACTATTCTACCCTCTACAGCAGTGGTTCTCAAAGTATGGTGCCTGGATCATCTGCATCAGCAGCATCTGAAACCATGTTAAAATGCTAATTCTCATGCCCACTGATACACTGATCCAAAAATTGTAGGGGTGTGACCAGCAATCTGTGTTTTCACAAGCCCTCCAGGTGATTCCAATGCACGCTAAGTCAGAGAACCACTGCTCCAAAGTTACAGAGGACATAATGGATAAAACGATGTATTAAATAACATAAGAATGCAGTCTATGTGACCAGTTCTCTATTTCTTCAACAAATAAATGGCATGAGGGATGCTGTACAGCAGAAATTAACATTGTAAATCAACTATACTTCAGTTTTAAAAAATGGCATGAGGGGAAAAAAGAAAAGCATGAAAAGTTAAAAAGAGACATAACAACCAAACTTATGTGCAGACCTTATTTGAATCCTCTTTCAACCACATCAATTGGAAAAAGATGTTTTGAGACAATTAGGAAAGGTTAAACATGATATTAAGGAATTATTATGTCTTTTTGTGTGTGAATATTATAATTTGGTTATGATTTTTATTGAAGTGTAGTTGATATCACAATATTATATGTTACAGGTGTACAATACAGTGATTCACAATTTTAAAGGTTATACTCCACTTACAGTGATTATAAAATATTGGCTATACTTCCCCATGTTGTACAATATATCCTTGTAGCTTATTTCATACGTAATAGCTTGTCCCTCTTGGTCCTCTACCCCTTGCTTACTCCTCCCACTTACCTCTCCCCACTGGTAGCCACTAGTTCATCCCCTAGAGCTGTGAGTCCACTTCTTTTTGGTTATGTTTACTAGTTTATTGTGTTTTTTTTAGATTCCACATATGTTATATCACACAGTATTTGTCTTTCTCCATCTGACTTATTTCACTTGGCATAATGCCCTCCAAATCCATCCATGTCGATGCAAATGGCTATGATTTTTAAATAACCTTTTAAAAAATTTATCTGTTAGAGATTTTTAAAAACTGTCTTAAAAATATATGAAGCAAATATGGCAAAATGTTAAGAACTATAAAACTTGATTAAACATGATAAAACATGATTAAACATGATAAAACATGATTAAAAATAGGAGTTTGTTATGCTCTTCTTTCTACTTTTTTCTACTTTTCTGTTCTATTGAAATTTTCATAGCAAAAAATAAAAGCCAAGAAAAACTGAAGACCTTTTAGTCAGTAATTCCCATTTTAGAAATTTGCTGTAAGGAGATATTCAATCTCAGAAAATATTTATTTATAAGTATCTTCATTACCATATTATATATACTATAAACTGTTAGAAACTACAAAAATGTCCAAAGAACAAGAAAAGGGTATAATAAATTTTGAGATTTTAATGTAATAAAATATGATGCAGCTATTGGAAGTGTTATATTCCTAAAATGCAAGATACAGAACACAGATAATACCATTATTTTTTGTAAAAAGTAAATGGAAGAAAGACTAGAAGGAACTATAGGTATCTCCCAATTTTCCAGAATTTCCTTTACTGCACTTTGCTTTCACAAAAGACCTATATTAGTGCCTGTTTTTGCTAACCAAAGGAAATTCAAGAAGGATTTTCACTTTCATGAAAAAAGGCAAAAAGCAAAAACAGTGTTCAGAATTTGTTTTGCAGGAGCTGTTATAGGGTCAGTGCACACTGGACAGAAAGAAAGGCACTACCAGGCTCCTTCCCTGGGAACCGTACTCAGCATCTCAGCACCAAGCTGCTATAGCTTTGAGCTGTGCCTGTGAGCATCTATGTTTTATCTCGATTTATCTTGTCCATTGATTAGCAAGATGTATTCTAAGATAATTGCTTGTTCACTTTATGCCACTTGGCATATGAAAGTTTTCATAGGAATGCTCCATTTTCAGATAGTAGGAGGAAACATGTATATCAAAATGTTAAAAAGAGTAGTTGTCTCTCAATATTGAAGCTGTGGATTTTATGGACTTTCTCCTTTATAACTAACTATGCTTTCTAAATTATGTATATGAACCCACTCATAATACAAAATATTTTTAATAAGAACCAAGTTTGTTGTCATAATGGTTATAAAAATAAGTCACTATATAGTAAGATGGACTTTCTTTTTTAAAAGCCTAAGAATCATCTCAGGAATGAGCATTTTTACTTGATGAAAGAGAAGTTATACCTACCTACTACTATTTATTTGATAGTAATTTGTACTATTTATTTGATAGTAATTATATACATCTTTAGACTGTTTGTATGTCCATAGACATATTCCTTCTACAATATTCAATAAACACTTACTGAGTGACTACCATTTGTCAGGAGTTACCAAAACAGGCAAAAGTCCCCGTCATTATGAATTACATTCTAAGGGAGGGAGACAATTAAGAAAAATTTTTTTAACATTTATGGCATGTCAGAACTTCCCTGGCGGCCAGTGATTAAAACTTCACCTTCCAATGCAGGGAGTGAGGGTTCAATCCCTGGTCAGGGAGCTGAGATCTCAGCCTTATGGCCAAAAAACCAAAACATGAAACAGAAGCATGTTGTAACAAACCCGATAAAGACTTTTAAAATGGTCCACATCAAAAGAATCCTTAAAAAAAAAAAAATGGCGTGTCAAATAAGTGCTATGGAGAAAAATAAAGAAAAGGAAAATAGAGAGTGTTGGATTGTTGGAAGAATGGGTAGTTATTCAGTTTTAAACAAAGTAGTTAGCAAAAGCCCAACTGAGAAGGTGACATTTAAGAAAGATATTTAAGAATTAAAGAGAATTCCCTGGTGGGCCAGAGGTTAAGAATCTACCTGCAAAGCCAAGGGACACGAGTTCGATCCCAGGTCCAGGAAGATTCCACATGTCTCGAAGCAACTAAGCCTATGCGTCTCAACTACTGACCCCACACTCTAGGTCCTGCAAGTCACAACCACTGAGCCTACACACTGCAGCTACTGAAGCCCCTGTACCTAGAGTCTGTGCTCTAAAACAAGAGAAGCCAGCACAGTGAGAAGCCCAAGCACCATAAGGAGAAGTAACTTTGGCTCACTGCAACTAGAGAAAGCCCAAATGCAGCAGTGAAAACCCAGCACAGCCAAAAATTAATTAATTAATTAATTAAAAAAAAAAAAAAGAAACACCTGAAGAGGCTAGGAAAGGAACCATACTGTATCTGGGGAAGGAGATCTCAAGCAGAGGAAACAGCAAGTGCAAATGTCCTAAGGCAGAAATATGCCTGGAGCACATAGCTTCTCTCCCTAATTTGAACGAAGTTCCTCTGAAAGAATCAAATCATTCACCTGCTTCTTTTGTCACAATCTGAATCACAATGCCTAGAATTGTACTCAGGAAACATTTATTAAAGACCATGATGCAAGGACTGAAAATTATTAGAATCCATAATTTTTTCTTTCAAAACCATCCTTTACCATTCTCTCATTTCTTTACAAAGAACTTTTTAACATAAGGTCTGTTCAAAATTGGGTATGCTTCAGGAGGCGGAAATGTTTCCTTCTCTAGAGATATTAAAAAAAGACCAAAATATCAGTGGGCAGGGATGTACTAAATGAAATACAAGTATCAGATGAGTTACCAGGCTAGCGGGCCCATTGTACTCCTTTCCATCACTCAACAGTCAACAAATATTATTGAGCAATGAATAAAACCAAAATTCTTGCTTTTCTGAATTAACAATCTTGTCAGTGTCCTAATAGCTTCTATAAACCTAGTTTATTGGCAAATAGTCAATACTGGCTAAATGTCCCCACTAAGTGTTGACTTAAATACGTGATCTTGAATAAACTCCATATTTTCTAGTGTTTCTTCAGGCCCTTGCCTGGCATTTAGTACTTACTCAGTTAATTGTTGATAGAAAGTTGAGTAAGGTATAATCACAAATGACCATCACAAATTGAAAATGTATTTACAAATAATTTGGCTATTTTTTGCACATTAAACAACCTAAGGCAATGGCACTGATCTCAAGTCGAATATTGCTTGTAGTGAAATTGCCAAAAGGAAGACCAACCCTTATTTGCTCATAAAATTCCACTTATTTTAATTAATATATTTATTTACTTTTGACTGTGCTGGGTCTTTGTTGTTGTGCTTGGCTTTCTCTAGTAGCAGCAAGTCAGGGGCTACTCTCTAGTTGCCCTGTGTGGGCTTCTCATTGCAGTGGCTTCTCTTGTTGTGGATCACGGGCTCTAGAGCTCACAGACTGTGGCTCGTGTGCTCAGTTTCTCCGAGACATGTGGGATGTTCCCAGATCAGAGATCAAAGCCATATCCCCTGCACTGGCAGATGGATTCTTAGCTACTTGACCACCAGGGAAGTCCTCACTTGTTTTTTTAAAATTATCTGTTCCCAGTAAGAGTCCCCATTGGTTAAAACTAGAGATCTTTTAACAATGACCAAAAAAATCAAGATTTTCTGCAAATAAAATCATAGAAATCAAAGATCAATGTTTATCATGGATGTATTTGTTAGATAACAGTAAATCACAGTAACAAATAGATACCCTAAATTCAGAGGATTTTGAAGAAAGTTTATCTTCTCTCATACAATAGCCCTTGAGTAGGAAATGACATCCCACTCCAGTACTTCCCCTGGAAAATTCCATGGACAGAGGAGCCTGGCAGGCTACAAGTCCATGGGATCGCAAAGAGTTGGACACAACTGAGTGAGTACGTACAATAGCCCAGAGAAGGAATCCAGATCAGATGTGGCTTGTTCCACACAGGCTTTCAGGGATCCAGGCTAACAGCTCTGCATCTTTAACATACAGCTTACAAGGTTGCCTTTGGGCATCATCACTCCAATTAGCCAGAAGGAAGAAAGATCAGGAAGGGCATGAGTGGAAGACTGGTGGGCTAGACTTGAAAGTGGTACTTATTTTTCATCTCCTCTCAAATTCTACATCACATAACCACATCTTATCACAAAAGAAACCAAGAAATACAGTCAAGTTTTGATCCCTGAAGAAGAGGGAATGTATTTGGTAGATTTTTGGTGATCTCTGCCATAACTGAATTGTAAATGAAACTCTAATTCTTTAAATAAATGCTTTCCCCCTCACACCCACCCCTAGAATATTAAGCAGTGTTTAAAGCCTCTGGTTTGCATACTGAAAAGGACCCTTATAGAACAAGCCTTTTCATAGTTCACAATTTATGAAATAGATTATATTCCAAAAGCCCACTTGTGAGCTTACTAAAATGTATTTTCTAATAGAACTCACAACTTATCATCTGTCCTATGTAGACAAATACTAGGAAATCCTATGGAAGAATAGCCTGGATGGCTACAGTCTATGGGGTTGCACAAGAGTCAGATACGACTCCACAACTAAACAACCAGACAAAGACTATATACCTGCCAAGTTTGGATGCAATGAAGAAGTTTCCTCCTCTAGTCTTGGGTAAAAAGAAAAGGTTGGCCAGATAAAGTTTTCTTTTCCTGTCCATAGGTGCCTGTCACCTTCAAACTACACTAAAAAATCCCAACCAAGCTCATCCCAGTGCCCATTTCCCAATCATTGTTAATGGGAGATTTTTTATCTGGATGTTAAAACAGTGGGATCTATATCTTTAAAAATATATTTGCAGAGAGGCTTATAAAAATAGTTACATTTCTTGAATATTTATTATATACCAGAACTATATTCTCTAAACTTCCTTTTACTCATTTATTAAATGGAGATAATAATACTGATCTCATGAAGTTATCGTAAGCCTGAAATGAGAAAATGTCTACAGTGTCTTGGCCCTTGCCTGACATTAGTAAACTGACTCAATGCATGTGAGCTATGATTTTCCTAATTGGTTTATTATTTCTTAGTGATGGGGTGAAAGTGTGAAGAGCTCATTATCACTCGGCTCTGTTCCCGTCTCCCCTAGCATACTCCCATCTCCCCAACCAATAAAGGAAGTAACAGCCACACTTTTTTGAATGTTGACAGTGGTTCTCAATGATAATGAGCCTGAAGCGCTTGTTAAAAATGTTAAAAAACCCTCATTCAGTGAGTCTGAGGTAAGCCCTGCTGCCTCATTGAACAACACCAGGGGGCACCATTAACATTGTGTTGCATATAAATGGTGCTTCCTGGAGATGTGCAAATTTGGGGTTCTGAAGTTGAAGCCCAGGAAATTGTATTTTTAACAAACACCCAGGTGATTATGGACAATCCTCTACAGTCTTTGAGACAATTCTAGGGTGACTGCTAAGTGCGGGGGACCTGAGAAAGAACCTCCCACAGGTGAACTCAGTGTCTAAAAGTGCCTATAACTGAATATCAACAAAATAACATTTTTTTAAAAGCCATCTATGACAACCTAATCACAACTTTGTTATTCAGAACTCTTCTCAGCAACTGAATTCAGTGGAATGAGACTTTTACCCGCAGTTTCCCTCCAAAGGCTTCACAAGGTTCTTCAGATGTGATCTCATTAATCCTCAGGACGGATCTGTGAGACAGGTGGCAGATCGGACTTTCCATTACAGGTAGCTTGAGGCATTAGCGGGATTCCTGGCCCCAGAAGACCAGTGTCACTACCTGTATGAACTTTCTGCAGTCCCCTTAGTCTTCATCTGCAAGACACGAAGCTTCTACTTTTTGCTGGGGAAATTTTCCCCAGCCCCCATATGAGAAAACCTGTTAAGAAGGCAAATGTCAATCACCTACCCATCCCATTCATTCACAAGTATTTATTAGCTGTCACCTGATAACCAATACTTTTTGGAAGTAGGAGGAAGTTGAAGTATAAATGCACAAGTAAACAATTACATATTCAGCAAGTCACTGTGGGATCATTAGGAGAAAGGAAACACATATTAATTGAGAACCAATTAACTAAATGCAAGTATTGTGCTGAAATCTTTCCTTAGACTATCTCTTTTATTACTTGCAACAATTTAGAGAAGTAAATAGTATGGTTTTTACCATTTTTATAAGAACTGGTCATATACCTGTAGTTAGTACATATTAGAGCCAGACTTTAATCTGAGATTTGTCTGATTCCACATCCATGCTTTTTCCATGGTCTCTACCTTTAAGGAACATACAACTCAATAATCAGGCCAAGTACACAGATGACTTTTAAATAATAACAATCATGATTAAAGTGAACATTTATTGAGCACTTGGCTAACTTAGCACATTCCAGGCATTGTACCAAGTACTTTATGTAGATTCTTTCATATAATCTTCACATCAACTTTATGAGATAAATACTATTAATTATCTCCAATTATAGATGAAATATATATATGTATATATATGTATGAAGCTTAGAGAGTAACTTGCCTGCAGGGGAGAAAACTTGAAAAACACCACTGCTATTACAAGAGGGAGCTGGCTTGTTCTACAGGGTCCCAAGAACTAAATACAAGACCAAGGGTCAGAAGTTTCAGAGGTAGGTTTGGGTTCAAAACGAAGATGATCTTACTGAGAGCAATCCAAATGCTGTCTCCAGAGGGAGTGAATTCCCTTTCCCAAGTTTAAACAGTTCATTGCCACTTCAAAGAGACATAAGACGAATATTATTATGTCAAGAATGTTTCCCTGTTCTCTGCCCCACCACACCCCATTCCCACTTCAACACCCACACATTCTTCAGATTTCAACCTAAATATCACTTTCTCAGAGATGTCTTTCCAGATCAGAGCCTCTATTATATGTTATTTTAGCTCCCTGTGTTTCTCCGTCATAGCACTTATAACTGTAATAAAATCATTTATTATGAGACTAATAGTGGAAAGTAAGTTCTCATAGAGCAGAGGCCACAGAGGCTTTTTTCTGGATGTTTACTTACCTGGTGTCTACTGGCGTCTTGAACATGTTAGATGCTTGGTAAATATCTGTTGAATGAAGAATGAGTCACTGTTGATGGATGATGTGCCCAGAGTGGATTCTCAGAACTGACTCAGTTGAAGACACTAAGTCCCCTCACTAAGCTTACTTGTATATTTCAGAGCTACTCATGTTCTTGGGGCCTTTCACACACTTGTTAAAACATCCTGCTCATTGCACACTCATTCACACTTTACCTTTTCCTTTGTTTGCAGCTCAGAGTCAAAAACCTCATCCACATGGATCCATCCTTATGTTGGAAACTGAGCAGCAAGGACTAGCATTCATATCCAATACCCTTGGCTTCTCTGCACCAATTCATTTCATGCTCATCCATGGGCTTTGGCTTGCCTATCTCCCTTGTCCATCTGTTTGGACAGCAATGTGCCTGCTTGTGGGTGGTTAGATCCTTGGCACAGGATAGAATTTCCAAACAATGCAAGAGGTTTACATGGGCAAGCTGCACAGCATAGTCAAAGACATCTGTCTTGTGAGGAGGATCTTCTCTCTGAAAGTCAGGGTGACATACGACCCCTTTACACTTGATTATACCTGTAGAAATGTGGATATCCAAACCAAAAGATCAAAATCTCAAAACCAAAATGAGAAATAGTCACAAAACATTCATTTGACAAATGTAATTGATAGTCTATTCTGGGCTAGGCAGTGGTAGGTAAATGCTAGGGATTCACAACCCATGAAATCAAGGAAGAGCAATGTGTAAGGTGTGGCATATAGAAGAAGCTATGGGGGCACCGAGAAGAGGTGAGGATGCTTGACAGACCCAGAGTCCCTGAGAAAATTCAATATGTGTACCCAGGAAACAGGGTGAGGGGTTTTCTGTACATTTTGTTTTATTAGGCAGCAGAGGAGGAAAAATGAACCACAACAGAGAGAGAACAGCTAAACCCAGAACCCAAGATGTAGCCATGCCAATCAGTGGCAAGCAGGCAAATGGGCAGGAATCAGTGAGGGCTGTGCCAAGGAGATGCAGCCTCTTTCAGTTAAGATAAGAATAAACATTTTCATTCAAGTTACTTAAAATAAAAGAAATGTGGCAATGTGGGGCCTGAGGAAAGGTGAAGTGTGCTCTAAGTAGGTTATGCCTCCTTCCAAGAGTAGTGTCAATACCTACATACATTCCCAGGTGAGTGTATACACACACACACTGTCATGGCAAAGCAACATTGTCTGCTGTGGGGCTGTGTTTCATAGAATTAAGAAGAGAATGAGCCAATTATTACAGCATGTGTGATTCTGGCAAAAGTATTTGTTATTTCAATGGTTTTTTGGAATGAGCCAGGGAACTTTGGAATGTGAATCTTCTGTATAAAAACTCACTGTTCTTTTAAAATGAGTACACCAACAGGGCCCTATGAATTCCAAAACTGATTTAACCTTTCTAAATGGGAGACGTGGGCATAATAGGGAGGTAAATAAAAATGGAAATGATGAAAATGATAAGTAAAAATCATAAAGGAGAAGGAAAAGAAAGAATCTGGTTATGAAGACTAGGAAAACAACAGCTAGATAAAACAGAAAAGAAAGTCCTTACCTTCCTGATGCTTTTCTCTTTCAAAGGAAAACATTCAATTATAACAAACAAGTAAATTAACAAATGAGTCCTATCATTTTCAGAGGGTGATGAAATAAGGGCCTGTGGAAGTAATCTTAGGCAGATGGCCAGGGAATCCCTATCTGTAGAGGCTGCATGAGCTGAGACCTGAATGATGAGAGACAGCCATGCAAATGTCTAGGGAAAGACCAGAACAGGCAGAAAGAGAAGGAGGTGTACCGGCCCTGCGGTAGGGAGAAGTTTCATGCGTTTGGAGAACCGCAAAACCGATGATGCTGGAACCCAGTGAACAAGGGAGTGTGGTAAAAGACAAGGTCAGAGAGCCGTGGGCAGGGGCCAGACCACACAGGGCTTGGCAGGCCACTGGGAGAAACTTGGATTTTGTTACAAGTAAAAGAGAAGCTGCGTTATTAAACTTTTCACTTTCATGCATTGGAGAAGGAAATGGCAACCCACTCCAGTGTTCTTGCCTGGAGAATCCCAGGGACAGGGGAGCCTGGTGGGCTGCCGACTCTGGGGTCGCACAGAGTCGGACACGACTGAAGCGACTTAGCAGCAACAGCAGCAGCAGTAGAGTACTTGCAGTACGGGAGGAATGTGATATGATACGCATTTTTGAAAGATCATGCTGTCCATTATGTGAAAAATAAACTATAGAGGGACAAAAGTAGGAAAAAGAAAAGAGATTATGTTAGAAATTTATTGCAACAATACAGGTAAAAGATGGTGGAATGTGGCAAGAAATTATCGGATTTAGAATGTATTTTGAAGAAATACACTTGTATCCTTAAGCACCACGGTGAATTTTTCACTTATTACACACTATCTTATATTCTTCAATATATTTTTATTTTCTGTCTTATCTCCTTAGACTGTGGCATTTGTAAATTATTGATAGAATTTTATATAGCATTATTAATTTATTTAGTAAACATTATGAGCATGTTTATTCCAGGTGCTATAGCAGGTTTTTTTTTAATATTTGTTTTATAAGTTGTTTTTTTCATTGCCACATTTATTTTTATACACACATGATTTACTTTGCTTATTTTCTATATCTAGAATTTTCCTTTTGAGTAGCTTTCTCCCTCTCTCTCTCCCATTTTATATCTGTTCTCTTGGCTCTTTTCATTCCTTTTTCAAACATTCCTTATTTTACATAGTCATTTTTAGGTAGATCAGAATTACAAAGTACTTTTCATAAAATATGTAGTTTAATAACAATCTTGTAAAATAGCTCATGCAGATATTATTATTGCCTTTTTACAGATGAGCAAAGTGAGGCTCAGAAAGGTTAAATGATTCACCCAAGGTCAAAATGAGCTGGGGAGAGAGAAACTGAGACAAGAGTCAAGTTTCCTGAATCCCAAATCAATAACTTACTACCACACTACACCTCTGAGCCCGCCTGCACTGCCCCCTCGACAGCTGATGCTCCTGCACAGGAGACAATCCATAACACTGTGCTGTGAGCACAATAGTGCTCTCTCCCTGCATTCAGTGTATCTGTTTACATGACTCATAGATTTCTCACTATGCCAAAATGTACCTTAGACTTAGGCTAGGTAGATTTTACCAAAAAAACAAAAGTTATTCATAAAAGACCAGGTCTCAATTCTTTGCACATGGAAAGGTTAGTCATGGCTCAATTCAAGAAACCTTTTATTGGGTACCCACCATGGACCAAAATATTTCCTGGAAGAAAGAATAATCATATTATATAAATGTAAATCCTTATAACAATCTACTTGGAGAAATTAGAGAAAAAACATAAAAGTATAAGACCAGAAAATAACATGTAATAAATGAAGAAATCTGACACTGTGAAGAATATAATATGCATTAGCCTTTTCAAAGTTCTGAAGGTGGAAAGGTGAACGAGACAGGATGGCCTGCCCTCGTGAAACTTTTAATCTAGCCTCCTCGCATAACTATTATTCCTGCCTTAAGAGCTTTGAAATCTTCCTAAGGTTCTTCATAATTAATGCTTCATAATTGCTAATGGTTATTGGATGCTTACAGAAATTAATTTATTTGATCCTCTCAACAGCGCTATGAAGTAGATAGCATTATTATCAACTCCATTTTCCAGATTAAAAAAAAAAGCAGATGACACAGTTAATAAGTGGCAGAATTAGCTTTGAATCCAGGCAGTCTGGCTGCTGAGGAGACTTCTGGTACAGTGGTTAAGAGTTCGCCTTGAAATACAGAGGACACAGGTTCGATCCCTGGTTGGGGCACTAAGATGCCACATGTGGCAGAGCAACTAAGCCCGTGCACTGCAACTTGTGAGTCCGCATGCTCTGGAGCCCATGGGCCACAACTAGAGATCCCGTGCACCACAGTGAAAGGTCCTGGGTGACACAGTGAAGACTCCATGTGCCGCAATTAAGACCTGACACAGCAGCCAAATAAATAAACACACACATTTAAAAATATACACACTTAGCCCCTGTGCAGCGGGAGATTCAGGTTTTGTGGGGCATGAAGCCTATACAATTCTAGGGACTTCCTTTGAGAAATTTAAAAAAAAATGGAGAGAATACAACACTACAAGTCCAAAATTAGGTACAGGGCCTTGGAAGGGGCCAATGCAAAACTAGAGCTTTATTAGTTTCACAATAAACCTGCTGGTTTGAAACAACATAAATTTCTTCTCACACTTCTGGAAGTCAGAAGTCCATAAAATCAAGATGTCAGCAGAGTTGTGTTCTGTCTGCAGGTTTCAGGGAAAATCTGTTTTCTTGCCTTTTCCAGCTTCTGAGGCCACCTGAACTCCTTGGCTCCAGGCCCCTACCTCATGCCACTCCATCTTCTTGCTTCCTGTCACTTTTCCTGCATCTGACTCTGACCTTCCTGCCTCCTACTTTTTATTTTTAATTTATTTATTTTTAATTGGAGGATAATTGCCTTACAATGCTGGGTATCAGTTCATGGCAAATAGATGGGGAAACAGTGGAAACAGTGTCTGACTATTTTTCTGGGCTCCAAAAGCACTGCAGATGGTGATTGCAGCCATGAAATTAAAAGACGCTTACTCCTTGGAAGGAAAGTTATGACCAACTTAGCATATTAAAAAGCAGAGACATTACTTTGTCCACAAAGGTCTGTCTAGTCAAGGCTATGGTTTTTCCAGTGGTCATGTATGGATGTGAGAGTTGGACTATAAAAAAAGCTGAGTGCCAAAGTGAGCGAATTGAAGTTGCTCAGTCGTGTCCGACTCTTTGCAACTCCATGGACTGAAGCCTACCGGGCTCCTCCATCCAAAGAATTTTCCAGGTAAGAGTACTGGAGTGGGTTGCCATTTCCCTCTCCAGGGGATCTTCCCAACTCAGGCATCAAACCCAGGTCTCCTACATTGTAGGCAGACGCCTTACTGTCTGAGCCACCAGGGAAGAGTGCCAAAGAATTGATGCTTTTGAACTGTGGTTTTGGAGAAGACTCTTGAGAGTCCCCTGGACTGCAAGGAGATCCAACCAGTCCATTCTGAAGGAGATCAGCCCTGGGATTTCTTTGAAAGGAATGATGCTAAAGCTGAAACTCCAATACTTTGGCCACCTCATGTGAAGAGTTGACTCGTTGGAGAAGACTCTGATGCTGGGAGGGATTGAGGGCAAGAGGAGAAGGGGACGACACAGGATGAGATGGCTGGATGGCATCACTGACTCGATGGATGTGAGTCTGAGTGAACTCTGGGAGTTCGTGATGGACAGGGAGGCCTGGCGTGCTGCGATTCATGGGGTCGCAAAGAGTCAGACACGACTGAGCGACTGATCTGATCTGATCTGAGGTCCATCCATGAACTTCCAGATGTTCAAGTAGTTTTAGAAAAGATAGAGGAACCAGAGATCAAATTGCCAACATCTGTTGGATCATCAAAAAGCAAGAGGGTTTCAGAAAAACATCTATTTCTGCTTTATTGACTATGCCAAAACCTTTGACTGTGTGGATTACAATAAACCGGAAAATTCTGAAAGAGATGGGAATACCAGAGCACTTGACCTGCCTCTTGAGAAACCTGTATGCCGTTCAGGAAGCAACGGTTAGAACTGGACATGGAACAACAGACTGGTTCCAAATAGGAAAAGAAGTACATCAAGACTGTATACTGTCACCCTGCTTATTTAACTTATATGCAGAGTACATCATGAGAAACGCTGGACTGGAGGAAGCACAAGTTGGAATCAAGATTGCTGGGAGAAATATCAATCACCTCAGATATGCAGATGACACCACTCTTATGGCAGAAATTGAAGAGGAACTAAAAAGCCTCTTGATGAAAATGAAAGAGGAGAGTGAAAAAGTTGGCTTAAAGCTCAACATTCAGAAAACGAAGATCATGGCATCTGGTCCCATCACTACATGGGAAATAGATGGAGAAACAGTGGAAACAGTGTCAGACCTTATTTTTTTGGGCTCCAAAATCACTGCAGATGGTGACTGCAGCCATGAAATTAAAAGACGCTTACTCCTTAGAAGGAAAGTTATGACCAACCTAGATCACATTTTCCAAAGCAGAGACATTACTTTGCCAACAAAGGTTCGCCTAGTCAAGGCTATGGTTTTTCCTGTGGTCATGTATGGATGTGAGAGCTGGACTGTGAAGAAGGCTGAGCGCCAAAGAATTGATGCTTTTGAACTGTGGTTTTGGAGAAGACTCTTGAGAGTCCCTTGGACTGCAAGGAGATCCAACCAGTCCATTCTGAAGGAGATCAGCCCTGGGATTTCTTTAGAAGGAATGATGCTAAAGCTGAAACTCCAATACTTTGGCCACCTCATGCGAAGAGTTAACTCATTGGAGAAGACTCTGATGCTGGGAGGGACTGGGGGCAGGAGGAGAAGGGGACGACAGAGGATAAGATGGTTGGATGGCATCACGGACTCAATGGACGTGGGTTTGAGTGGACTCCAGGAGTTGATGGACAGGGAGGCCTGGCACGCTGCAGTTCATGGGGTCACAAAGAGTCGGACACGGCTGAGAGACTGAACTGTTGGGTATCGATGTATGGCAAAAACCTGCCTCCTTCTGATAAGGACCATTGTGATCAGACCATTGGGCCCACTTGGTTAACACAGAATTCTCTCTCCATCTCAAGATCCTTAACTTAATCATACCTGCAAAGTCCCTTTTCCTACGTACGTAACATATTTATTTACAAGATTTACAATTTACAATCCACAGAACCTAATCCCCAGGTTCTGTGGATTAGGCATGGACATGGACATCTTTGGAAGGCTGTTATTCAGCCTATCACAAAAATTAACAATAAAAAGACAGTCCAGGCTCTGTGTCCTTTCTATCCCTAGGAGGCCATAGGCTGAATAGATAAAGAGTGGTCAGGCTTCCTTCTAAGCTAAGGAGTCTGGATTTGTTCTAACAGAGAGTCATTATAGAGTACTGAGAGGGTCAAGTCATTAAGAAAATGATGTTAAAAGATTTATTTGAACAACAAAAAAAGATATATTTGGCAAATGAGTTGTTATTAGCTTCATTTGAATCCATCTCTTTTTCAACATAATAATAAAAACTGATTGCATATAAATTTTCATTGTTGTATACCTTCACATATAAGGCTATATCATAGGTATTACTATAGGTTTTCATTGTTATATATACTCACATATAAGCCTACGTCATAGGTATTACTATCTCCATGTAAACATGACGAGACTGAGTTTAGAGTGATTTCTCCAAGGAGATTATATACAGCTAACACATGGCAGAACCAAGCCAGATAATCTGAGGACACAGCATAGTGCAGTGGATGAGTACAAATGCCTTTGGCAGCTAATTTGAGTCCAAATATTAACTCTGCCCTTTATTAGCTACGTGACTTTGACCAAGTTACATCACTTCTCTATGTTTCATTTTCCTTTTCTCTAAAATGAGGTTAATAATAGTTCTTAGCTCATAGGTTTTTGTTAGTATTAAAATAATGCTGGCAAATAAAGTACTTAGCACAGAGCGATCAATAAACAGTAGCTCACTATTATTACAAATCCTACTCCCTTTCTGTAACATCAAACTCAGATGAGACCATCTGAGATCATACTTCTAAGTCATCTTACATTTCAACACAGGAAGAGTCAAAATCTGAGTTTAAAAAAAGATATTAAAGATACAATATCTTCTAGCACATAAACTTTTCAGTTCTCCTCAATTAAAAAAAAGAAATGTCCCTAGTGTCCCCAAAACTTGCTAACAATTTTAATTCCAACTCTCAATTATCCTCACTATAATTTCCTATATGTCCTAATTTCTTTCAGTCAGAGTCTGATTTTGTTCAGATGGTTTATTTGTGAAAGACCAAATAAAATATACTTTTGCAGTCAATCAATATGAACTGGTTTGTATAACTTCAGTGGACAAGCAAGCGTGTGCCAAGTGTCCGAATTAACCTTTACTTTGTGCCCATTTCTAGAAGGAATGAATGAGCAACAGTGGCCTGCTGGCCTAACAGCCTCTGCCCGGTGTCTGGCATCCAGAGACTTTTCCTGGCTGACCTTTTGGAGAATGTCCAACCCTGAGAAAATGGAATCCAAAAGAAGATAGAGAATCAGGCTCCGGGTTTTGGAGATCGCACCACATTGGTCACTGGAGTTAAATATGTTCATATCCATCGGCTCTGTGCTCTGTCACGCAAAATATTAAAATGAAATTCAAGGAGAACAGTTTGAAGCAATCCTTCCTGTTCTTGAAAATCACCTTTAGCTGCTGGGAACGCTGATAATCCCTTTGTAGCTTACCCGGGGCACATTTATCAGTGAGGCAGCTAAGCCAATTGCGGTTGCATTCACAGGTGACCGTGCTGTCTGCCTGCCTTCCCAGAGATACAAGAAACAAAACCAAACCGGGAGCGAGGAGTTG